>BMAO01019304.1:0-345734 GCA_019973975.1 Trichonephila clavata
ATCACAAAAGCGTTTTAAAATTATGTTAATCCGGAACTGTTAATCACAAAAGACTTTTAAATTATTTGAAATTTGGATCACAAAAAAGTTTTAGTTTATTTGAACTGTTGATCAATCTGGATAATATATAATAATATTTTTTTAATAAGCTGTAATGCAGACATGAAAAAGGAATTGAACATTGATGCTCTCCAGTAGACTCGGTGGGCTCTGAAAAAGAGGTAAAATTCGACTAGTGTGTTTTGAGTCGTAAAATCGTCGTGTCTCTAGAAATGTAGTTCTCTCGGCTCCAAAAAAGGCTCCGAAAAGGTTTTTGGAAAAATAAATTTCTCTGGGGGCAAATTTTAATAAACATATTAAAAATCGATTGGGTCCGGTGCTCATAATATTTTTTGACCGACTGTAGCATGTAGTAATGGGCCGGCAGTTGTGTAGTAGGGTGAAACGATATTTTGCTTTGAAAATCATTTACTTTTAAAGCGATTTTAATTGTGAGTGATGTATTTGTATAAACATGTTTAAATAAAACATAACTTTTCACATAGATCGTATGATTGACGTATCGAAAGAGGAATGTCATATTATAAAAAAAAGTAATAAATAAATCTAATGAATCACTTTTTTTTTTCTTATCTTCAGCTCATATTCACTTCACTTGATTCTTTATCCTTAAACATTTTTTTTCCAATTATTGGCACCATGTTTGTATTGTATAATTCAATGAAAAATACAAAGGAGTCTATGAAAAAATTACGATCTTAAAGGGGGGGGGGATTTTAGTTTAAATTTTATAAAAAAAATTAAAGCCCAGGCCTTAAAACACTAAATATATTTCCAAAAATTACATGTTCTGTTTTCTTCATGAAATAGATTAATTTTACTTAAGCATTTCAAAGAAAACTTTCGATAATATTCTTAATACATACAAGTAAGTTTAATCTATAATTAATGTGCATACGTGACTTTAAGGAAATTTGCATTTATTTACAATGAATGCAGTGAATAAATCTATAATATTTAACGTATTTATCGTATAATGGTGATTAATCTCAGTGTAAACAAAACCTATATGTAAAACATCGATTATATTCATTTATCTTATGCCACTACCAGATAACTGTCGACATTCAATCCCCATATTTGTATCTCCATTAATTCATATTTCTAGTTTATTTATATTTATGATTAATATTATAGAATGATTAAATTACAGATTGAAATGACAACACTCTAGTTCTTATTTTCTTTACATTACAAAATTTTATGAAGTGAATTATTTTTAAAAAATATATTTAAGTAAAAATGAAATATTTCTTCATGGATTCAGTAGTTCCTAGGTCATTTACAATTAATGTACGTAATGTTAAATAAATAACGACACATAGACACCATTGGGTCATTAGTAAATTGTTAAATAGTAAGTTTTATTTATATATCTATTTTTAATTAAAATATCAAGTATACTTGCACTCATAAATGAATGGTTTGGTTCATCGATCGTTAATAAATTATAAACATTATTTATCTTTAAACGAAGTATCTACGCAGCTACCTTGAAAAACAATATCGTATTCAAGTAGACAGAATTTTTTACAATGCCAACATCTTGTTAGTTTACTTGTAACTTATTATACCTTCAGACCTGATGAAGCAATGTCTATTAGCATATATCACTATTCTTTGAAAAAATGCGATTTTATATCAAGCAGCGTCCTAAAATGCCTTAAGTTTGCTGGAAAACCCGCTACAATAGGTGTTTTCTGACATTACCGTGCTATTTTCTATACCTAATCTTAATAACTTATCAAAAGAGGACTTTGGCTAATATTTATGAAAAATATATGTCATATGTATGTACGTAGGTATGTATGTTCTTTAGGAATACGTTATTCCTCCACAATTTTTTATAAACGTCAAGGCTAAAATTGATTATGATTTTTTCAAAGTTGCTTGTGTTTAACTGTTACCGCAACTTATTCTGATTTAAAAGTGCAAGAATTACTATTGCATTTAATCACAGATAACACAAGTAATGTTTTTCTATTAAGAGATTTTGAATTTATGCCTTCGCTTTCAATTCACATTACAACCTCATAATTGTTTCTATAGTTCTTCCCAAGTTCATGAAAACTTATTGCTTAATACACGAGTGCTTAACCTTTTTTCTATCTGCTGGACCGCATACATATGTTAGCCATTTCACCCGGGCCGCAACATGAGGTTAAACGCGGGGGAAGGCTTTAGGACCAAGATGACATTTGAAACCTAAAGTGTGGAAAATTGAGTAAAGCATTATATAACTCCTGTTTTGCTTTTTTTTGCTTATTATTTTATTTGAATATATTTTTTATATTTTTGTCACTAACACTAAATTAAAAGGATTTAAAAAACTCTTCTTCACAATTTTTTCAACATAAATGGGGTTTCATATGATTACCAATAATATAACAAGCTTCTTAGGATGTCTTTGTTACTGCTGTGACATTACCACTGACCAAACACTTTGTTACTATTACAAAGAATACTCAGTTAAGCCTATTTACATCTCTTGAAATAAATCTTGGAGGAAAAGTATTTAATGATTCATGTTAACTGGTATATTTAAATACAGCCCTTTTGTTACAAATCAAAAACAAGTACTGATCCATATTTATTTTTCACTACAAAACTGTCAACCTCAAAATCGTTCAAATATTTCTCGCTTGAAAGGGATGAAAGATTGTTAAAAACTAGTTCGACCCATAAAATTGTCGCTACTCTACTGTTGTTTGTTATCTCTAGCCATAACCGTTGCAAATAACAAAAGGACAGCAATACGCAGCCGTGCTGCATTGACAGCAAAACTGATATATATGATTCCCTGTCAAAGTATTTCCCTCCAAACTTTTAATACATTGTTCTTAAATATGTGAATTTCTCAGAGGAATAGGTCATGACCGAGCCACTTAAAATGGCTCGGTGGGCCGCAGGTTGAGTATCGTTGACTTAATGTTTTACGTAACATACTATTTTAACACTATTATTTGAATGATGGTATTAATAGCAGTTTGAACAATATACTTAAACGAAGTAAATATACTTTGAGCATCAATTTAAACTTAAATAAGAACACACGAAAAACAAACATATGGATCGGTGTTCATATAAGGAAATTTCGAATAAATGATTAATGAATATACAGAATATTGCAAAATAAATGTGTGTGAGAACTAAAAATTCCAAATTAAATATGATGTAAGCCAACATTTAAATAATACCCAGCATATAATAATTTGTTGTTGTTGTTGTTACTTATGCCACCTGTCTGACGTAGTCAGATCTAGGCCCACGAAATTCATCACGGCATCGGGCTATATTGTACGCCAGTCATTAGCCTAAGCTTTGAGCCCCCATGAAGGTGACAGTCCGTTTTTTCTCACACAACACGATAGATGGCGACACCATTCGGACTCACTGATTTAACGAGCAAGTTCTCCATTTTATACTCGGCGGGTATTTGGTAGCATTGGGCATCGAACCTAAGCCTTCCGGTCTGTAGTCCGATGCTCTAACCACTAGGCTACCCACGACCCATATATATATATAATAATTTATTTCATATAAAGTCATAAGATGAAGCACTCGTTACAAAGAATCTTGTTATAAAATCATTATTTTGAAAACATGAAATGTTAACAACAGATGATAATATTTAGATCGAGAATAAAATAAGGCTTTCTAAAAATTATTATTTTTAAAGGCTTCAATAAATATTTGTTAGGAAAAAATAAGTGTTGTTCCTCATACTATGATTAACTTAAAAATAAAGAAATTTAAGCTTCTTTAAAGCTTAATTCTTCCAAATTTACGTTTAATATACATGCACAGAAAGAGGCATGTTTTATTTTGAATCAGGAAAATGATTCATCGTGATCATAATTAATTTCTTTGAATTCATTGAAATTAAATTTTTGATGATGTTTATTGAAAAGTAGAAATTGCTGAAGATATATGTTTTAAAAATTTAGCAATTTATTCGATGAATTAGATTTTCAATAATACATATTTATATTTATTAAGACTACTCTCCAACATTAAGTATATATAACCAATAAAGCAGCACACACATTTTATCAGTTTTAAGCGGTAATTTCTGAAGTAGAGGTGAAACAAAACTATTTTGAGATTATGCACATAATTGAAAGGACTGATATTGATTTTGTTAAGTGTGGGCATAATTATTCTATATAATATTAATCAGGCAGTTAATCTAAGCTGAAGATTTAAATCATCAATAACCACACTCTTTTAGTAGCGTAATTTTCTGAATTTTATATTTTTAAAAATTTTAAGGTCTTCATGAAAATACTTTAATCTCATTCTTATATCAAAATACTCCTGTTTTTTTTTAAAAAATTTGAATTTGTATTGATATTAAAAATTTGAGGGTTTTAATAATAGTCGTGGTAAAAGTAATAGTTTCTTACTCGAGAAACTTCTTTTTTAGAAGTAAATAAATTAATTTTCTCCTCATTGTTCAGTTTTCAAAAATATGTTTATATGCTAGAAAAAGAAACAGTATTTGTGTGAACTTACGTATTAAGATAAATTTAAAATGATAAGAATATTACTTGGCTCTACAATTACCTAAGTGTGTACAAAAAATTAAAATGTAATATTTTATGTCACTACAAAGAATGTGGTTAAGATTTCTTTGATGTGGTATCACCAATTTAACTAATTTTATTCGAATTTTGATTGAGTCCCGTTATGTTTATTCAATGTAAATTTAAAATTATAAAACATCATGAATTAAATAATAACGTTGGTTAATTATTGTTATTTAAAGGATGGCAAATTAAATGATGAACAGAATGGTTTCACTAAAGTATTATTAATAACAGCTCTTTGTTTTCAAATTTGAAAAACTATACTGGTTTGAAGTATAATGTGTAGTTAAAATTTTTAATAATATGTATTTCTAAATTTAAATCAGACTAATTGAAAAAAAGTTAATTGAAACTAAAAAAAATAAATTTTCAAATTTGGCCAGATATTATAGACAGTTTAAGATTTTTTTTCTAAAGGTTAATACCTAGTAATAAAACGTAATCTTAATCTCTATAAATATAAATGTGGTTTTTTAAAATGTTAACAATATAGCCCATAAATATTAAATAGCAGAAACGCTTTAATGTATAAACTAACATTTAGTATATAAACTGTATACAATTTGCCCCTTTTTAAATTTTGTATTAATTATTCATAAATGGAATGAAAAAATATCACCGTATGTAAATATTTTGATATTAGATATTCATATATATTTCTAATGTTTTATCAAGTAATTTTATTATTATTCAAGTAATTACTCTCTAAGAACTATTGATTAATAACACTTGGAGTTTTAATTAGGTGAAAAAGTACTATAGTGCAAAAGTGTAAACATATAAGTAAATTTTTGAAAATTAATATTCAATTAGAAATTTTTTGTTAGATATTATCAATTCAGATAATACACTCTGTAAATAATCGCTTGTAGCATTTAAATTGTAATACAAAGCAATAATTTAAAACAGCATTCTCTCTTACAAAATGTATCATATGTTCCATCATATAAAAGCATCTAAGTATACATTATTAACTTTAAAATCCATTTTATGATAAGAATCTAAACGGAAATTCGAAAAATGTTATTTATTTGTTATTGTAAACATATTCCATTTTTTCATTCCTTTTTCTTAATTTTCTCCTTATGAAGAGGTGAATACATAAGCAGCTTCAGAAGTATGTATAAGAAAAACTTTCTTTATTGATTCACGTGTAAAACGTTCATTCAAATCTTATTTTCGACATCAGTCTAAGTAAACCTTTTAAAGACATTAACGTCTTCAAAGGTACTATTTTTCGACTGTGAGCAATAAGAAAAACATCACAACCCAATAGCTGAAATAAGAGGTTCAGCAGATGTGGACGTTCTCGAAGAAGAATTTATAGACTGAGCAACATTTGCTCTCCGAGGAGCCACAATCTGTGAGCCTCCCAGCTTTCTATTAGTGCCTCTATTATAGTAATGAATCATCCTTCATAGATGGCAGATTAGTCCTGCGTCCACATGGTTAATTTGTTGGAGGAGGCTTCTCCGACTGGCGACGAGAGAGTATTATGTTCTGTAAGTGTGCTTTGATCTTACACAGGATTTATTCTATGCCCGTGGAAATTTAACGACATATGAATAATAAATTTACACAATGGAATTCGCAGAATAGGGGGGAATTTGCTGATAATATTAATTTTGAGAACGAGTATCGTATTTGCTTTATGAAACACCTATGAGTGTGACTTAAGATATTTCACTTTGTTGAAAGTGACTGTTAGGATTGATTTGAATCCACTGAGTCCCACGTTAAACGTATTACAATGAATATTAATTTTTGTATTATTTTGTGCTTCAACAATTATATTTCTTGTAAGTTATTTATGTATCTTTATTACAAAAGTAAACAGGAAATATAATTTATCATTTCTAATGAAATTTCGTAATTACTTAGATAACTTTTTCTGATAATAAAGTTGAAGATAAATATATACATATTTCTTAATTTACTTCTTAATGAGATTTTAAATAATAATAATTCTGAATATATTTCAAGTAATATTTTTAAGAGTTATTTTTATCTCGTTATATTAATTACTTCTTAAGAGTTAAAGTTTTTTTTTAAAATTTGTGCCATTGTTTTAAGCTTCAAGTGAGTGTGCAGTAATATATTAATGTTATTTTATATTTTAGTGAATATTTCAGTAATTTTTAAGAATTTTGAGGATGGATGTGTTCAAGTCGATGATTTTTGCCTTTATTGTTATAAAAATCATTTGCGTGGAAATAATCCGAACATATTATGTATATTGGTTTCGAAGTTTGTGTGTTGTGGAATTTTAGAGTATGAGTTGCCATTTGAGACGGTTACTTAATCATCCGGTCGTGTTTCAAATTTGGAAAGACAGCCACTAATGGCTTCTAACGGGTATCTAATCTTATTAAAACAAAGTCAAATTGTAAAGTATAAAAAAATGTCTTAAAATATGAATTTATTAAAAATTTAAGTATAATGTACCTGTTCCAAAAATTTTTGTTAAATTTTCATGTGGTTATTGCGTTGCATTTTTATACAATAATTGATAATATATAATTAAATGGATAACATTTGCATTTAATTTATCATTTAAGCTCGTTGTATTAAGTCAGTTAATCAAATAAGAAACAACATTTGAGTTATACGTATGAGTCTATTTATACAAGTGTTCTTAATCCGTTCGAAATAATAAAATTATTAAAAGCAATGAAATATTAATATGTATTATTCATCCGTCATTTCTATATTCACTTGATATATTAGTCATTAAATAACCGATTTGGTATGTTTCCATTGCATTTTTTTATTTGATTTATTAATAGCCTTTTCACAATAATCTAGCCTTTTTTTTGTTTCTGTGATATATTTCTTTGCTTTTTTATACATATATTACATCCCAAAAATCTATGTCTGCTTCTCAGAATTGATTAGAGAAAGATTTATTTGTCTATTGTAGTAAACATTTTTTATTAGAAATACAGAAGTAATTGTGGTTGAAAGATTAATAACTATTATCCCTTATTTCCATTATTTTTTTAGATTTATTGGTTTCACGCTAAAAAAAAATAAAATAAATGTGCCTCGTTCTTTTTTATTTATTTGATATGAACAAAAGTTTTGCGTAACGGTAAGTGATCTCTGCAAATATTGACTAATACTACCCATCCAACATGGAATATATTTTGGATAAGAAAACCGCTATTTTTAAAATATGCTGATTTTGTGCAAATACAGTTTTTAAATTCAATTGTAAAACACACACACACACACACACACATATATATATATATATATATTACAATAGCTGACCAGCTTAGCAGTTGGTGTTTATCCCCATGAATGGATTGGGGTTCTAGATTCCTTAACAATTATTATTCCTGTTGCTATGCATTATGAATATTTTATTTTTGAAAGATTCTGAGCTTAGCATTTGATGTTTATCCCCATGAATGGATTGTGGTCCTAGATTCCGTAACAATTAATATTCATTTTGCTATGGATTATTGATATTGTTACGTAGATCGGGGTTCGAGGATTTTATGCAAAATCAGTCGTAAATAACAAGGCAATTCTTTAAGAGCGATGAGTATTTATTGTCGAAAATCAATCCTTGAAATACAGGATTCAGCAGCAAAATTCACAGAATAAATAACAGTAGGATTTCACACCTTCAACAGCACTCAGACACAATAAACAGTGTCTAAAATACACGTACGTAAATGACTATTCACAAGCACAGCGGAGCTGATCGCTAATCAAAACAATGCTCACTACTCGCTGGTTGAAATCAGACTGACCGTTGAAAACGAAAATCGCGGCGCGTCTCTCTCTATTTATAGCAGAGGCCGAAATTTCTGGAAAGATGCGCTCGCGCCACAGATCGTGAAATTAGTGGATTTTTCTACTAATTTCTAGAAGAATCCAGAGGGTCCCGAACTCGCCAACATGGTCGCCAATGTCACCAAATTGGTCGCCAAAGTCGCCAAATTAGTCGCCAACTTGGTCGCCAAAAATGATGCCAACTTGGCTCTATCGCCAATATTTCGCCAAGTTCCCATTGAATTGCCATTATAGCGTAAGGGACGCTTGTGAATATTACAATCTTAACATAAAATAAATATAGAGTAATATAAAGGCATTGCACATCCAAATCCAAATTATTTACATTATTTTATACAAAATTCGTAACAATATTTTATTTTTTAAGGATTTTGAGAATTTCTAAGAATTTTTACTCTTTAAATAGAGTGATTTAAATAGGGTACGTTTACACCAATAGGTAATATGTATTTACAAATAAGACGTAGTTTTTATATAACATTTATCATATATACACCCAATTCTGTTTGTACGAGATATATATATATATACCTAATTCTGCTTTTAAGCGATGCATACACCTACAGTTCTATTTTTATGCGAGTGTTTGACACAATTTTGATTTGAAATAGTTGAGCCAAATTCGATGATATAAATTTTGCTTATCAGAATGAAGCGTGTAGTGAGATTTCCATTTGTGAGAATACCCTGAATTATATAACCTCAATATGGAATTTGGTTTATTTTATAAATATCAAGATATATCGAGATCGCATTACCAAGAAGCAGTAGTAATATTGCAATCTTAATATACACCTATATGACATTGTTAGATGAAGATAACGAACATACTTTTTTTATGTGTAGCTTATACCGTTTTACCTAACTTTTATGTCCACTAGGTGTAGTGACATGTGGTTTACCCTTACAGTATTTAATTTATTTCATAGGATACAAGTACAATTTTTATGAAATGAAGTGCGTAGGATCCTAACGTTATTATTGTATTAGATTTGATGATTTCTAAAAAGTGAAACCAAATTTCTTTTTTTTTTCAATTTATACATTATATTTTTACACGGAGTTTTTGAACTATTTTTCGGGAACGTGCATGGCGTGTGAAACTCATAACAAGCCGTATTATTCTATTTCAGTTAGTTAATACATGTTGTTTTATTCAACTTTATTAACACGTAATTTCTAACAGAGGGAATGCTGCCTGATATATTTTCTGGTATTTATTTAGAATGATACATCTCTTTGGTCTTCACGGTGTGAATAAGATTAAAAAGTTATTCGCGCGTTTAAAACTAGATTTAGTAACACACACAGATGCAACACCATTCAATTTATTTTCCATAAACTTTTCCTCGATCTTACGAGGTTATAAGTCCCCAATTCACATAAAATCAATGCGGAGCTCGTTTATCTGCGTCTTAACTTCCTGTTACTATACTTCCTTTTCCTATACTGCCCTTATCCCTTTTTATTTCTTACGTCTGTCTCCAGTTCTGACGAATGTTACAAAAAAGACAAGACAACCCTAAAATAAATAAAAGAAGAAAAAAGTGACCATCTCTTAAGAAGAACACATTGAACTGATAATTGCTCGAGACGTTCTACTTCTTTCTTTCCACCTGGATCTATTGAGGTCGGATTGATTTTTTTTCTCTATCCCTTGCCTTGTACTTTAGCTTTGCCCCTCTTTATGCCTCGAACTCTATAATTATCTTCATTGCACGTCTGGAAACAAAATTTGGTTAGATTGCTTTTCAAATTCTTAAAAATAAAACGAATTTCAGGTATGTGAAACCGATGATGACGCATCTCAAAGTGAAAACAAAAGTGTCATATCATGGGTTTTATTATGCAGTGAATTAATTAATTTGAATATACTTACGTGTATGCTTTAAATAGAGCTGAAAAGCTGATATTTATTTTTTTCCCGCCGTTGAAGTGTTTCTTACAAATTATTTAATTAAAGAAAACAATTATCCATTTTTAAACTTCTTTTATTTAGGATTTCCTTTACACAGAATAATTTTTATGGATAAAAAAAGCCCTATTATCATTTAACTACAGCCATGAATTTTCTTGTTAAAATACTATCGAGCCTCTTAGAAGATTCTATAATGTTTTGGATTGGGTTAAACTTTTTGTTTTAATCTTAATAATGCAATTGAATCCTACTAGTATGTATGCTATTGTTTTGGTAATATTTTTTGAATAAAAAATACATAGTAATTTTAATTATTTTAATTAAAAAAAAATGAATCAAAACATGGTACGTATTGTTTTTAAATTTTACAAACGTATGGAATTTCTAGATAAATAATATCATATAATCGCCTGTTCTTTTTCTATTTAATCATTGTTTTTAATGCAGATGTAGTTATATTTAAAGTGTATAACCATCAATTCAGCTCACACATGTATTTATGAACAAAACTATTAAACCATGTCTGACAAAGGAAAATTCATATGAATTGTTAGGTGAGAATTACGCAAATCCCTTACCATGTATTACATGTACTAAGATATATAATTTTTCGATGCTTCGTTCAATTATTCAAAATAATCTTAATTTTATATATTAAAACAAAAGGGAATAATGAATTTTCATTTCTAATGCCCATATACCGTTTAAATGATCTAATTATCTTCGTTTGTCTGTACAATGTCAAATTCATTGATGCAATATCAAAAATACTGTTATAAATATTCATACATCCGGATATGTGAAAATATATATTAAATGTGCTAGATATTACATTATATATTATTTAAAAATATTTTTTTTTGAATAAAACATTCATTTATATGCTTGAAACGTTATTTTATAAATTAGTTTTTGTTTTTAAATATAATTTCAGAGATACATAAAAAAATCCACCAGTTTTAAAATAAAAATATTTTTACATTTTGAGCAAAGAAATACATTATTCAATTTTTCAGTGTTTTATCTGTGGAAAAAATAAAGTTTAAAAAATCTATCACTCTATGTTATGTTTTAGTATCAAATATATTTTGTTTGCAGCATGTTAAGTCCAGAAACTTATGTAGAAGATAAAGCATTTTTAAGCGTAACAAGTTTTAAAAATTACGAAACGTATAATACTAGGTAAAACGCTTATCAAAAAGGCTCGTGAAGTAAATTTTATTAGCATTATCTTAGGCTGGAAAATAAAAATCCTAATATGTTGATAAAAACGACGTAAAACATGAAGAAAGTAATAAATTCTATCGCCAAATAGGCACAATTTAAAGTTTTTGTATTTTCATCGCGTACTTAAGGAACTATAAATTATTAGAAAATCTAATAGCAAAATATTAAGGGTGTTGAGCGTAAAGATTAAAGTAAAAAAACTTGCTTAAAAATGTAATAAATTATAAGAGGCATTGCATTTTAATCATATTGCGTAATTCAATTATAAATGCATAAAATGACGATACAGAATAATTAATTCTTGGTTAATTAGGGGCATGGGGAAATCAATTAACCATACTTGATTAAATTAAGTTTTGATTAATCTCAAGCTATTATAAATAGTTGGGTTAAGTAAGCAAATTTACTTTAATCAATAAATAATTAAAGTTCTCATATTAATAATAAAAATAAGTGTTCTTGATTTTTTTTTACTGTAAGGTATACATGAAATAAGTACTCAAATGTTGCACGTATAAAAAAAAAAACATGATTGACGAAAAATCAAAGTGAATGAAAATACATTTTATGAAAAGTTTGCATTTTATTTGGTAATTTTCTGTTGTGTTATAAAAACATAATACTACTTAGGAAAGCACCTTTTAACTTTGATGGGAAGGCTTAAAATATGAATGTTTTAAAACGACTTTTAAATTTATAGAAAGGAGAAAAATGATTTAATTAAAGCTTAATTTATTCCAAAGATTAATTCTTTTAATAATTTTATGAAAATTATTTGACGAGGAGATTTCTCTGAACATGACTCGAAGAATTTTAAATGTGATAAAAATTATATGACAACAATTCTGTAAGAACGGAAAAATAGAATTCAGGGTTTTATTTAAAAATGCTTTAAGATAGAGACAACTTTTTTTCAATATTCCATTTCTCTTTGCACATCATTTTTGTTCTTTTTTTTTTGACGAATAGAAGAATATTTTAAATCCGAGGTTAAAGTCAAAGTAAAATATAGTATATTATTAATTTGAATTAGTTAGAAATACTACAGTAGTAATATTTTTATAGCTTTATAGTGTTGGCGATTTAAGTAGTAAATTTAAAGTTAAGGTTTAAAGAAGCATCATTTAGTGTAACAATTTCCAAATTGAAGTTAGATAAGACAAAGAGAGACAACACGCATCGTTAATGAAAATCATGGGCAAAGAACAAGGACGGTTTTTTATAGTGAACACATTTACTTCTTACCTGACTACTACTGAAAATGGATGGCCGCTAGAGGGCATTTCCACTGCTTCAGATAATCAATTACAGTTATTAATGTTAAGAGTGGCTACATTACAAAATAATTGTATAAAATATCTATCACTAGTTGTACTTTTCTATGTTTATTACCATGATAATTTGATGCGTGCTTAAATATTAAATTTGCGAAATTGGCTGAATTTTTAATTCTTACTTTATCATTCATAATGCCATACCTTTCAATGGAAGTAGTAAAGATAAGGTAAATAAAATTTTGATCCATCAAATATTTAATGTTCCTTGAATGTATGTTCCAAATATTGTCAATCAAAATAGCCATTGTTCCAGATGTTGTAAAATGATTTTAAAGGAAGGCCTAATGTATATATATATATATATATTAATGAATTGCTAATAATAAATGTGTATCATTAATATATATGCTCCTCTTATTAATCATTTATATCATTATTCCACATTCAGTAAAAATCACCCAGTCATATTTAAAAAAAGCATGATATGATTTAAATTTATTTGTTCCAAATATTCCAATTTTAGAGCTTTTAAATACTTATTCATAAAATACAGAAAGGGATCATATTATTTTAGAAAATAAACAATTCTACTATTAGTTGAGAATTTTAATATTTCATACAGGAACTAAAAACCTTCAAAATATTAGCACCTAAACTTTAAATTTTATATAATTGCCACTGATGGACCAACACCCTAAAATAATCCACAATTTTACCATGCCATGTTATACGAGTACAATGAACCCATATCCATTTACATGAAGCAGTCTCCATTATCCCGCTCAACATAAGTTGTCCAAATCTATGCTGCAGACCAGGGCCAGCTGTCCATGATGTCATTATCGCCATGTTATTATAATAAACTGAATTACACATGAGTCATTATGAGTATAGTTAGGAAGTAAGTACATCTTACTTCCGGTGGTGCTAAAATATAAAAAGCAACCCCCCTTAAGTTTAATTAAAGTTGTCAGTACAAAGATTTAATGCATACATAATTATTGAATCAACAGAATAAACACTGTTCATATTTTTGTTTATTTTTTTTAGTGTTTCTTTTATTTATGAGAACTTTTTTGGAACATTGGAGATCATACATAAAGGGATTACTCGAGAACCAAAAACAGTTCATATCAGTATATTTGACAATTCTTATACATTAAACAAAAATATATTCACATTAAGCATTGATTAGAATATGTCAAAAATCGCAGAAGTTTGTTATAGAATAAATTTAACTGAATAATTTAGAGAGATTTTTAGCATTAATAACATGACTTGGAGATGTTTATTTACTAAGGCGAAAAAGTTTATTAGATATTTTAAAAAAATACTAAGCTTGGAATTTAAACAAAATTTGCTGGAAAAATAATCGTACATTTTGAAATATTTCTGAAAAACATGATTAATTTTTTACTGAAAAATATGAATAACCACAATCACTCTGTTTCAAATAATATTTGAAAGTATATGGTTTTATGAAATTCACCAAAAAATAAAGATCAATAAGTTAATAAATCTTTTATTATTTTTTTTAAAAATAAAATCCAACGATCGATCAGGAAAAATAGTTTCTTAGATAACTGAAGAAATTAAAATTTTTGTATGTGTATGTGTGTGTGTGTTCTTACTTATTTTTAGCCAATTAATAAAAATATAAATTTGTATTTATATTATTTTTTGCTTAGCGAATTAAAATAGTGAACTAAACTTATTAATAATAACTAACATTAAATTAATATTCAATATATTGCTTACTTAATTTACTTAACATTTCAGCTTTTCATTTTATTTGGGAAATTTTTATTTACACAGCAATGGCTTTTCTTTTATTTTTTCAATGAAAACAGACATATATAATTGCTTATAATATTCTAAAATTTGAGATTATTTAACTTTTTTATTTCTTCTGCTTACTTACACATTCACCTACTTATTCAAGCTACTTCATCATGTGCAATATTCTTAAATTATTCATAATTGTTAAGGTCTGAAGTGTTCTGTCTAGAAATTTTTTTTTTATGTAGGAAATCAATAAGTTAGTTTGGTACCGCATTTTTAGAATTACAAAAAACAAGCAATTTTTATCGCAAATTCATTAATTAAAGAATTTTGAAAGAAGTTTGACTAATGGAGTTTTTCCGATATATTCTATTTCTTTTAATTCTATGCATCTACATGCAGGAATATATACATACATATGTATGTATATACATCATTGAAAATATAATTTATATGTGTCGTATATATTGGAAATAAACATGTTGCCAATACATCTTTATCTGGCTGCAGTCGTTTAGTGCAAGATACATTGCTATTCGAGTTTCAAAGTTTTTTTCGATCATAAAGGAAAGAAGAAAAGTAACACGAACACACTTAAACATTAAGCATAGGACAAAAGCTTTCTTCCCTTATATTCCAGATATTTCAGCTTTTATACCTTTTCCTACCGGAAGCTTTGATAACCAGGTGTTTGCTATTATTTAAAACAGTGTTTGGTCCAAGTCAGTTGCTGATGCAATAATGCAAGATCTTACTTTGGAATTTGCCAACAACGTAGTTTTTGAGGAGATAAATTTGTGGCTAAAAGGGTAAATATAATTTACTATCACGCATGTTTTAGAAGGTTCAAGCTCCTATCCCCCACAACCGTAAATTAAATAAAGCCCCTCGAGGGAAAATTAAAATGGAGAAATATTAAATAAATATTCACATATAATAACAACAATAATAATAATATTTTTGCACATTCACAAGCATATATATGTAAGGATAATTAAATTAGATCTAAAATTAAATCCCTAGACCACTTTTAACTTTTATTTTCCGTTACATCTTCAAGTATTAAATTTATTATCCACTTCTGGATTGAAGAACACAGGGCCCTAAACAGAACTTTTATCTCCAACCATTAATTTTTATTCCCTCGTATGTCATGCTTAACTTTCAAATGTAACTCTTCAATAAGAAGTATACTTGAGAACATCTGCCTATAAGTGGTCCAAAGACTCTTATACAAAACGCGTGTCCGTTTTTATTTTAGCAAGCAGACGCCGAAATGTTTCGTTCAATAAAAACCATTTTTTACAAAATGCCTTGGTATTGACTCGGAAAACACGACATATATATATACAGAGAGAGAGAGGAGGAGAGAAAGAGAGAGAGAGAAACAAAGAGAAAGAAAGATAAAAAGAGAAGGAGAGAAAGGGAGAGAGAGAAAGAGAGAGAGAGAGAGAGAATTGTCAGAGTCAGAGAGGTGGAATGAGTAAAAAAAGCAACACATAAAAAGAGAAAAAAAAGAAAATTTCAAGAATACATCTTATAGTATTTTCTATAATTGTAAGCAGAAAGCAATGTTTATTGTTGTATAACAATTCAAAATTAAACGGAAAAATAAACCATTTATTTTTTATAAATTCCAATGCATAACAAAAATTAAATATAACAAGTATAAAAAACTATTTATAATTTATACTTCCAATACATATCTCATAGTAGTTAGACAAACGTTTTTTATGGAAACTTTTTACAATCGTCTGTACTAATGAAAATGTAATTAAGTATTACGGTACTCAAAAACTGGGATCACAGATCTCATTTTCCCAGTGAGGGGAATGAATACCAATGTAGTTGTTCGGTTAATTATCTTCTAAATGTTTGACATCATTCATTTTGGAAATGAACACTTACTACGTGTTAAATACCTTGAAAGGAGTGAGATAGGGCTATACATCGAGTTAAAAATAAAATTTTCTTTATGTTTCATTACATTAGAAATACCAAATAATTATAAAATATAAAGAAGTAATAATAAAGTTGAAAATAAAGCTTTTTAGTTTTCTTTATTTTATGACTGAATAAAATTACAAGAAGAAAAATAACATTCGCTTTTATACCAATATTTTAGTTCCTTCACCTTTTAAAGGAAATGCAAGAGGTGCAGTGGAACTATTCATCGAAAATGAACCATTTTAAATACCCCCATCGGAAAATTATGTCACCAAATTATGTCTAGACATGAGGAACTTGCTTTATGTCTACAGTTTCTCAGTTATGAATAATTGTAGATTGATTTCTATAATCACGTCAGTTAATTATCGAACAAACAGGAGCTCTCTAAGGCTGGACAACAGTTTTCCAGACGGAATTTAGGCAATGACTGTTTTGTTGACAATCCTGTTACACCATGAGAGATCCGCTCAAACACTCCATAGCTTTGTTCAACTTTGCTCGTGTGGCCGCGTTAGCCTACTGGTCAAGATAACGGACTCGTAGCCGGCGTATTATGAGTTCGAGTCTAGTATTACTGAACATCCTCAAAATTGGGAAACGATGCATGTTAAATCTGTTGAGAGCTCAAACATCCTCCCATTGGTGTGGTAGTTAGGAGATGGGGGTGCCAGCTCAGGTGTCATCCTCATCCCTTGACCATATTTCAAAATTAACAATAAGATGTGTTAATATTCACTCACTCACTCGACTTTGCTTGTCATAGTAGTGCATGCCACATCATTTGATACAACTTGCTTTGGACATGATTTATAGGTATAGTTACAACTGACCATAATTGAGCCCCTATGTCCTTTTTTTTCTCCTATGAAAACAGGTGAGGGATCAGTTTCTGACATTACACAAATAATTAACTGAATATTTATATGGTTGTAAATAAAAATAACAATCTTTTGTAAATCTTTTCGTTCTTTTGGCATGGATTATGGCACCATAAATAAATGCACCAATTTAGTGATATAAATTTGTCGATATCTTGGCTTATTTCTGGCGGGAATAGGTCCTTTAAATGTTTTATTCTACACGCTAATACCATTATAACGGTCATCACATTTGTTAAAATCGGTAAGGAAATCATCTATTTCCCTTGTTAGCTTTCAAATGTACAAATTCCTAATGTTCATGCTTTAGTAGATGAATAAATTTTACATATTTGATACATTTCAGAATTAATTTCCTATTGGAAAAAATTATTAATAATAAAATAGTATCAATAATTTATGTATTATGGATAATTTTTATATTTTTGACACATTTTTGAATTTGCTTACAATAGGAAAAAATTATTAATAATGAAAAGGTATCACTAATCTATGTATTCGAATAAATATAAATCAATATGAAGAAGTTATTGCCACTATTTTATACAATCTATAGGTGAAAATAATTGCATTTATTTTATGTGATCTATTTTTACATTTTTATCTCAACTGTACACGAAGAAATAGCCTTCCTCTTCTAAGATTATTTTTAAGCAGTTCTGCTAAAAAGTTAGTCTTTAAAATACCGCAATGAAAATACAGTAGTCCATAAATCACTGTGTTAAAAGCTTTCTTACAAAAAAACAAACATGCATTTTTCATCATTAATCTTGCTTTCAACGTTGAGTTTCCACATTAAGAAAGAGCAAATATGTATAGCTAAAATATTCTGATAACAAAAAAATTCCCACAAGTATATTTCTAGAATAATAGTTTGCTAAAAATAAACAAAATACATTTCTTTTTTGTTTGTTCTACTCACTTAAGACCATTTCTTAGCAAACGCATGAAGAGAAACCGTCTTTGTATTGCCTGAAAAAAATTCTAAGTATTGCAGAGAGCTATCCGTACAAAATTTATTACCTCCCATTTATCCACTAAACTAAGCTTTTGCAACAGCGATAGCTTTATACACACGGTGAATCTCAGAACAACACTTCCCTTCACTCATTAACCTAATTATCCTTTCAAGACCATTTGTAAGTAAAAGGTGCCAACTTAAAGGATGATTACGACATAGAATTTTTTGCGGGTGCATCCTAATTTACGCGTTTACTTTCGAATTAAGGTAGAATTGTTCATTTAAATTTGTATCAAAACAGCCCTTTCTCCCCTTGCTGATTTTTTGGTTAAATAACTCTTCCAGGAAAAGAGAAGATTCTAGAAATTGTATCAAATTCTGTGGTTTAAAATATGCTTAGTGTGTTATTAATCATGGGGATTAGACATTCTTACGTCTAGTATAATTTCGAAAGAAGTCAAGTTGTCATTTTGGAATGTATAAAATGTAACAAATACGTCTAATGTAAAATGGATTTATAATTAAGAAATGAGTAAAACATTGAGGAAGAACACTTCTTTTTCTATTCAACTTTTATAATTTAAATGAAAGTAAGGAAGTATGCTCATAATTAAGAAGAACAAATGAAGCAGTTTTGAAACATCTAAAATAATTTTAAGAAATGCCTCCCAGCAAAAATGTATACTTTACATATCATCCATAAATCACTAAAATGTTTTGAAATTAACTGTTCTGAATATTAAATTTTAAATTATATAGAAATATTAAATTTCTTACATTTTTTTCCTTAAATATATAACCTTTTTGTGATAAGTAAGTACCCGGAATGTAGCCACAAAAGAATGGGCATCACACATTCTAAAGGTCAACATTTTTTAAATCTTCTATTTAAAACAGTGTTTCTCAAAATTTCCACATTCGCGACCCATTCTTGAATCAATTTTCTGAGCGCCCCCCCCCTAGAATAACATTGCATTGAATACAGTAATAATATATAATGCTTTGATACTAAAGCTACAATATGACCTTAATTATAAACAGTACAAATTATCAAGATAAGTTTTAAATATTTCATCTGATAAGACCATGGAAAAATCACTAGTAGTTATTCAACTTGTTATTAACTTAGTATTGATAGTACTAAATATATTGCGACATTCTGATACATTTATAAGCATAGAATATTAGAGTAAATGTGTATTTTTGTTCATGTGTATTCTGTAATGTATGTCGGAATACATATATTTATGTGCTTCCTTTTAGTAAATTGGTAGTTTTTTAAGTAATCCTTTATTTCCGACTTTTTTATATGTTCGCGCCTCCCTAGTAGGGTTATCACATCGCCCTGGGGGAAGGGGGGGTGCCCAAAGTTTAAGAAACACTGATTTAAAGTAATCTATTTTGACCAAAACTAACATTTTCTTTCCCAAAACTCGTCTCAAAGACGTCTTGGAGAAATACGTCAAGCTTCGCATCAACATTTTAAATAAATATGGATTTTGTGGGTCTTTATTTGAACGCTGAGTTAAAAAATCACGGATAATAATGATGTGAGGAAGCGCATTATTGAAATACATAGCTCAGGAGTTTACCCATTACAAACCAGGGTCGCCTTCCACGAATTGTCGAAAATTTAAAATAAAAATTTGTTTGACCGTATGCTTTTAGTTTATAAAAACTCATGTTTCACGATAACATGACAATCAAAGAATATATTTTTGTCATTTTTGTTTCAAATTTTAATTTTGTTTCTGTAACATTTCCAAACGGGATTATATATTTATTGAAACAACGCTTGGTTATTATTCCTCAGTCAATTTCTCTCAGCATTTGGTAAAATCAAGAAAATGGAAATTTTCCTCATTAAAAAATAAATTAATTTTATATCAAATGAAATAATTTCCTCAGTGTTGCAATAATTTTGTGTAAGACTTAGAAATATTTGATAAAAAGCTTGCAGAAGTAATTAACTCTCTATATTGATATAATCCAGATTTCCGGATATCTTTTGATTACAGTAATTGATCAATTTGTTTTACTATTTAAAACAACTATATATTTTAAATTTTAACATAAAATGCAATAAATTTTCTCCTTTTCTTTAAGGGGTCTCAAGGGTGTTAACTTTCTCTAGAGGGCTGAAAATATAAACAATATTCAAATATATATATATATATATATATAACTCTTTGTATTTAAAATTAAATAATTGGAATATTTTACACATTATTTATAAAGGAATGTGGCTTCAGAAAAGCGTAAAATGTTTAAAATATAATCACAATTTTAAAAATTATAAGCTTATGAAAACAAGAAATATTTCCAAAAGAAATATTAATTAAGTTTTAAGTTGCGCATGGTATTTTCTAAAATAGCAGTATTAATTACTAGCAATAATTTGATTTATGAAGTTAACTGCATCCTTATTATTGTAGTATTTTCAAATTAATAGAGTAATAAATTATATTTTTTAAAAAAATTAAATAATATATATATTTTTTTTTTACTTTTAATATTTTTTAAATATTTTGAAATACAAAATATACATTGTTCTTAAATTAGATGGGTTTAAACAGTATGATACGTCTTATAATTATATAGAGTTTTTCTATGAAAGGCAACTATTTTAGAAAATAGTGTAAGCAACACAAAAATTACTTAATATTTGTTACAAAATTATTTCTTATTTACATATGCTCAGAATTTTAAAATTTATGATTATATTTTAAATATTTTGAAGCCATTATCCTCTGTAAATGACATGCAAAAGATTAAATTATTAAATTTAAATTTAAAGGAAGTATACCTGTTTGAAAATGTCTTTTTTGAAGCCATAAATCCTTTGTAAATGACGTGTAAAGGATTAAATTATTTAATTTACATTTAAAAGAAGTATACCTGTATGAAAATTTATTTTCCCCCGTGAGAAAAAATTAACACCCCTGAGACCTATTAATAATTTTTCATTATTTATACAATTGCTTTACTGGTGGCCTCTCCCTAATCATTTATGAATATGTAATGCCTCATACATATTATAAAACCATTTTAAAAAATTGAATTTTGTTAAATAAAATATTTAAATATAAATACAATCTTCATTCCGTCTTTTTGAAAAACACTTTGCCAACAAATTAATTTTTTAGAAGCTATAAAAATGGGGAAATAGATAAATATATTCCATTCGCTTGGATTAAACCCTTACTGAAACTAAAATTCCATCTGAATTTTTACTATTATATAATTTGTAATTAAAAATTTCACATAAATTTTATTTAATTTAACGTTTAATTTCTAGTTAATAGCTTAATCGTTTCACTTTGAATAACTTAAAAATTAATTTAACTATCTCTTTTAAAATATTAGAATTAAATTAGGAGTTTTCTCTGTTTCTCAACTGGTTTCTGTAATGTTTTTAATGCAATATTCCTTATTTGTTTTCAAATAATTAATATCCTTCTTAAACACAAATATTAAGAAATATATTTTAAACTTATATTAACGATTTTTTTTTTCAATTGAGTCAATAATATTTAATATGCAATTGCATAAATATAATTTAAATAAGTATTTCTGTCATTTTTGACATTCATACTAAATATTAATATAAAAATATTAGCTTCCTGATTCAAATTTATTCTTAATCATTTAATAGTTATTAAAGCTATAAGTAGATTTTTAAGTGCAGAGAGATTTGGCTTAAAATACAATTTTAGTTTTCATTTAAAGGAAAATTATAACTTTTGTTTGTATAAATTATCAATTATTTTATTAATGGGGTGTTTCACACATTACGAGGAATTTTATTTCAATATTTTTTTTAATACAGTGAGGTTAGAATTCTGTAAGTAATTTATTTCGGAGGAAAAGTCTAGGGGATAGCAAATAACACAAAATCATAAAAATAAAATTTAATGAGAATTAAAAATAATTTTTCCTAAAAGACAAAAAAAAATTTTGCTAAAAAAAGCGAATGGTAGGATTGACAATTTAATGAAATGGTATGTTGTTACAGATTTTACAAAGATGAAACAATATAAAGAAGATAATGGTTGTCCTTCTTCAATTTCCTCTTATTTTGTTTAAGTCGTTATAAGATAAAACATTATGCGATTTAGATAAGACTATTAGTGTTAGTAATCATGTATTATGTATGGTCATTTACTATAAAACGTTTTTGTTCGCTTTGTACCGATACAACATAGAAAAAATATTTTGGTTGTGCGGATGGTTAATATTTGATTTTTGAAACTGAACATTTGATTTGGCAATGCGTAACAGCGCAAATATAAGCGTTTTTGGAATGAAAAATGCATTTATTTAATACATTCTGCAATTTTCAGTATTTTTACGTTAAGTGAAATATTTCGTTAATATCATAAATTTTTTTTTTTTTATGCTAGACAATTTTTCTTGGAGTGTATAATGAAATGGGAAATAAATATACATTTTACAATGAGTTGCATTAAAATGGAGAAAATATTGAGGTAAATATGTTAAAATGATACAAAGTTTTTTCTGAATTAATATTTAAGTAATGAAAATCACTGTTGAAAAATAAAATTGCATATAAAATGATTAAAACCTCGGAATTATGGACTTTTGTAATGTTTTGACTCACAAACTAGTATATTTCATTTTTCGTAAAGTGACTGAAAACTCTAGTTGGATAAACTTAGCAACTGACTCAATTTTGTAGAATTTACTAACTGAAAATGAATTTTTCGAAATTTACATCAAATAAAATTTCCAGAGCAGATATCAATTTTCTTAATCACAAATACTTAAATTATTATTTTTTAAAAACATGTGTACAATATCTAAAGCTTACGAAATAGAAAATTTGGTACATCTTTAGAGCTTTTCTCGAATTTTTAGCGATCTGAAACTTAAAATAATGGGTATGAATGATAAGTTTTTAAACCAATAACGCATTTCATCTTATGCAGTAAGGGTTACACATTTTTAAGAACAAAACAAAGTACATTAAATATTTTACTTTTACATCAAGAAAATAACATTATTATACCTTCTTGTTTGTGTAAAATAATGTAAAGAGTATTGCTTATTGCCTTCAATAAAAGTGTTTGTTATATTTAGACAAAACTGAATCTTTTACAATGTAATAAATAACAAAAAAAATAGATTTTTAATGTATATGAAATACATTTACTATGAATTTAAGTATTGCATCTTTTATAAGCCTTTAATTTATTAAATATTAGAAATAAATATTTTGCATTATACCATGAATGCACATGTCATATAATTATCTTCACATTACCCTTATATATCTGAAATAATCAAAATATTAACATATCACGTAGCAATAAAGTTTCACATTGACATTAAACTTCTAGCTCCCAGAAAAGTATTAAAACAATTTAAGTTATTTCTAAGGAAGAAGTTTAATATGGAAATTTAGGTGTTATTTAATGTCCTCACACTAAAATAATTCATTGGTGAAATTTGTGCAATGAAAAGAATAATATGTTGTAATGTACATATTAGCGTGAGGCGGAAAAATGACGAGCTGCTAGTGTGTAACTATTTGGAATACCTTTCCGTCAAGTATAAGTATATTGTATAAGACTTAAGACAGTTGCTAAAAACATTTACTCAAATGGACTGTATTTTGGCAGTTAAATCTTTGCATTTATAGCAAGTCTCCATGTGTAAGAGCCATTTCATTGGTGACATCACCTAGTGGCGGATCCTGCTACCAAATGTTTGATGCATGAATAGCTGTGAAAATTAATCGCATCGATATTCGGGAGCTCTCTGTAAAACGTGGAATCTCTGTAGATGTGCAGTGAGATATCTGTAAACTGTGGAATCATAACGGATTTTGGGTGTTGCGTGCACTTGTGTTCTTGTGCAAGGAACTCTTAAGACTAATGGCTACCTGGCTCTTTGTATTTTAAACATTCTGTGAATCTTGAAGAAGTTTCCCAGTATTTCAGATTTATTTCAATCAAATTTATTCCAAAAGGTTAATGGTTCATCATTATCCTTAAACATCTGACAATCTAACTGAATGTTAAAAGATAGTGATGAACCATTAACACCAATAATGAATGTTCCAAATAGTACTTGAATATATTGTTCACTTCATTTTATGACACTAAACCATTTAATATTTATTTACAAAATTATTTTAAAAAATCCATATATATGGGGGAGACAACAAGGGTCTAAAGTATTTATCTTTCTTCTGATATATTTAAAACTTAACAACAATTAATTAAAGAAAAGCCTTAGTTTCTAATTTCTAACAGATAGATTTCCATGATGTGACGACGACGGGAACGCCTGCTCGCGAACCTCAGTCTCTTTTCTCTCCGTCTTCTCTCAGCAAAAGTTTTGGTTTCACTTTGGATCAGCTGCGCCTGCGCGTGAAGACTGCCTGCTTTTTTTGTTGAGAGATTCATGACGACTCCACAACCACCGATTCCACACACACACACACATATACATATATATATATTTCCAAGAAAACTGTTTATTTACAAAATCATGCATATATGAAATGATATATTAATTGTTACATATGAACTTAAAATTATTGGGTATTTGCTGATTTTATGATGACTGATGAATATAGAAGATATTGTTCTGGCAATTCATGTTTTATCATTAATCAATAAAAACAGTAGAGCCATAAGCCACTTTATATTTTTCACACATCTTTTATATTTATCGATTATCTATTACCATCTCACTGCGAAGCTACACGAAGGCTATTAGTTTTGCACCTCATAATTTTTAACCTTGACGAAGTGACGATGAGGATATATGAGCTAGCATCCCCCGTTTTAAATTTCCACATCCATCCAATGTGAGGACTTTAAAACTTACTTATTTGCTCGGGAGAACCTCGCTCACCGAAAGGGTTTCGAGTCGCAAGCCTACCCATAGAGAAGATTATTTTTAAATAAACTTAAAGAAATACATATACAAATTGTTCCGCGTGAGGGTCCCTCCCCAAAATTCATGGAAATAGGGAAAATAATATAAAATACAGTAAAAGTACTTAACAAAAGTAGAAGGCTGAAATGTGATTAATAGTAAAAATACCAATGTAAATACTTAAAAAAAAACTTTGAATCTTTGTAGTCTTTTTGTCCATTAACTTATCTTCAAAATGAGTCCTACCAGGACTTCAACTTATGACAGGAGAGAAATAACGCCGACCAAGAACAATTAATTTCATTATGAATTATATCTGTAATCTTAAGTCACAATTTTAACTAACGAATGAACTCATTTAAATAATACATTTTATCCTTTGAAATTTGATACATTTTTAAAATATGCAAAAAAACTTATAAAAAAGTATTTATAGTAATAACGTGGGATGCAAATATCCTGAAATATATTAAATAATTCAAATTTGTTTAAAATCTTTGAAGATGAACATTATAGAATTTCCATTTAAAATTGTTATTCTAATGGAATATAAGTTGAGATAAAATTTAGCATATGCACTTAATTCAAATCTTCAAATGCATTTACATATTATTGAAAATATGTATTCCTACATCCTTAAATATTCTATTTTACTGACGGATAATATGTATATGTATGTATAACAGAACGTCAAGGAAGAAGAGTAAGCTTTGAAGCTCTAATTGCTCAGAAGAATCTTTACACGATATCTGTAATAACTATACAGCTATATGTCACTTTATATTTTACGGTAATGGCATCTGTACAAAAATTTACAATCTGATTATTTCAAAACTACGCACTCTAGAGATTTTCTATGTAATGTTAATGGATTTTGCAAAATTTACTATGGGGATTTGATAAATATATGATAAAATTTTATGCGTTAATGCACTTTTAATTTATAATATTGATCATTTAAAGATTTAAATGTGTTCTGTATAATTTTTAGGAGAGCTTAGATTTTATATATAAATATAATGTAACAATATCTTAAATTAGTTCAAATGTTTTATACTAATTTGATGAATGCTATCATACCTCATCATTTTTAAACAACAAATGTTTGCTACATTTTAAGATTGCAGTTATTGCATGCTTAAGAATTTATTTTACTTCATTTCTTTCTTACGTATTTTTTTTATCTTCCACATTTATAAATAATTACTTTGTATAATTAAGAAAGGCAGATTCAAGGATACATCTATATAATATTTCGTTGCTGACTAATTTATGAAAAATAATATAAATAATGACAACACATAATATTTTATAATAATAGGTTTTAAGAGAAAATACATAGCTTTAAGTTTATAATAAAGAAGTCGTTTTTCCAGAAGCACATTTTAAGACCTAAAAATAACCTGAAGGTGTTGCCCAGTAATAACAAATTGGTGGGATGGAATGGGCAGGTGAAAGGAAAAAAAAAGCGATTACAATTTTAGAACAGTGGGGTGATTTATCCTTGTGTTCGACTAAGTGAAGAAATCGCAAGGCGTTGGCACTCTACTGTGTTGGATTCCAGCTGTCACCAAGAGTGATATAAGTTAGTAAAATATTAGGTGGGTAGTTTTTAAGTGATTTTTATTAATTTATCTCCAACTGAGTAAGTTTGAAAAATTCTGTAGTAGGTGCGGATACCTCTTTATGAAATCCAAAATTTGATCTATAAGATAGAAGTATCAGACCAAATAGTTTGTGAAGGAAGATCTCAGAAGTCTGTGCATGAAGACTTTGTGTTGTGTGTCCTAAATTATCCTAAAAAAAGAATATTCGCATATTGGCACAAAAAGAGCGGTATCATATCATATCGTAGAAATTTAGTTTTGTACCTATAGGCTGTAAAGTATCAATGATAAACAAGGGGGCCGGGTATTAAAAGAAATGACATCCCAGATTTCAATGGCTTGTTGTGGACCTGAGTGATTTGCGATCTTATAAGAGAAAACTTTCTAACCTCTCCTGCACCTTTTTATGGTTATCCCGGCTGTGCTCATTTTTGTAATAATTTGCTAACCTCACTTGTTGCGAAAGACTTCATGTCCTCAGTTGGTGAGTTTCATGCTGATAGGGCTGCGTTACTCTGTAATTTTAATTGATGGTATATAACCTAGAGTCGTAACATTTAGTGAGAATATAGATTACTATTTTTCCAGATACCATTGTTGATCATTTGTAAAGAAGTCATTAAATGAATAGTTGATACCAATCAATTGATTTTTAATAGACAAATGATTTGAAAACTCTTCTGATTTCCCGTTCTGCTGTTGCTCGGTCATTCTGACAATATCAATGCCTAAATGAACAGTTTGCGCTAAATTATCTTTAGGCTTCATCCATTACTTTTTTAACCTGAAAATTGATTTTATATATCTTTATATAATGCATTTAGGGGCTCCTAGAAAGATAATTATATCATCGAAGATTGACTTGTAATTTTTTATAAAGGAATTATTACTATTTTTTTATTAATGTTGAGATTAAAAAAAAAATTTACGAATACATTAAATATTATGAAAAAAAAACACAAAATATTCTACAGGATTGCTTATTGCTACCATCCAATAAAAATAAGATTAATATTACATTAAAAATAAAAAAAATATCTGTAAAAATTTATTACATTTTCAAAAAACAATGCCTAGTTTATTTAAAATTTGCATCGTAGTTGAATGTATTTCATAGATTGATAGATGTTTACCTTTCAAGTAGATTATATGAATCATAACAAAATATTTAAAATGGAAATTATTTTCCCTGGAAATAAAAAAGATAGTTTAAAATTTAATTCATTTTCAGTTATTGTTAAAAATTTAGCGTAAATTTACTTTGTTCAGCTTGTGAAAAACCATGAAAAGAATTTTAAAAAAAGTATATGAAAATTGTATATGAAGCTTTGAAAAATTTAAGTACAGAAATAGCATTTTTAATTAAAATATAAATCATATCTCTTTTTCTCCCTTTGTGGTTAGAATTTTTTTTCAATTATTTTCGCATTCGTGAACTTCTACAAAAGTTTCCTTGCAATTGAAAATTTGTTATTCAGTTTCGCTTCAAGTAGACGATATTATGTTGTTTTTAATTTATTATTTTTTGAAAATAATATTTAATAAAAATTTGATGCCGGGAACCATGAGTGTTTTCTTTAGTTTTTTAAGTTCTTTTCCTTATAGTGTTCCAGGTTATTTATTTTTGATAAATTTCTCTTTATCTTAGACGTGTTTGTATTCATAAGAAAACTAATTTGATTTCAAGGAAATTTTTATTATGCTATAAAATTTAGTTATTCAATGATATTGCCTTACGTTTCTGAACGTAAGATTGCAAATGCTTAATAATATCCAACTTTTTTTATAACAAAACCAGACACACACTAATTCGAATTTCCGAAATTTCTCAAAAAATTGAATGCATTATATATTATTTCTTTTTGAAAACACACTTTATAGAATAAGTTCTTTAATAAAAGTATTTACGTTTGTCTTATACTTCCTACTCATACGTACATTGCATCAAAATTGAAATAAATCACCAAGAACATAAAGTCCATTCACATTTTCGTCGAAGCAGCATTTCAACTCTTAATATTTCTCTATTCGTGTGCCTAGTTCATCACACGCCTTAACATACAGATTCAGATACTTTGTGTACCAGTGATAGCCCCATTCGTGAAGCAGCTTTGCATACAAGAGGTATGTTTGTTATTCTCGAATTAGAAACTACGAAACTCACTTCCGAATTTTAAAATCGGATCATCAATCACGAGTGAACCAAGTTTTAAGGCTTTGCTTTGGAGAATATTCAAGTGTCTATTGAACTCCGAAGATGATCAAAGTTTTCGAGCAGTCTTTTCATATGGATACAAACTATACTATGGTGACATATTGCACAAAACTTATACTCTATGGCTTACTAACGTATGGAGAAGAGAAGGATTTATGACGATTTACAAATTCCTCATAGCTTGGTAAACGTGTATGAATAGTTCTAGACACGTAAACTATTTTTATTTCAAAAATGTAAGCATCCATAAAATAAATTATAGTTTATCCTGCCTTTTGACAAGATCAAGTAAGACTGAGAATGTCTTTGTACTGAGCATAGGGAAGGGTATCACATAAACAAAAATAGAGACTAATGCTCCTTTTGTAGTAGTATATATAAACTATATAAATTTTTGGAATATTTATAAACTTATATCGACCTCACCTATTTTTTCAAAGTTTGCATTTGCATAAAAACATTTGTATAGTTTCTGTGAATAAAAATATTACAGATTTTCTTTTTGTCATTTAAGTCAAAGTTAAATTATTAATTCATTATTCAAACTTTCTCCCTTCATAATGTTACACTTGCTTTTAATTACGATAAGGTTTTTTTTGTCCATATATTCTTCGTGGAATAGAGTAGACATTTTTGAATTTTTATAAAAGTCCCCGAAGCCAACTCCTATAGAAATATTCCAAACCACTAGAAGGCAAGTATTATATATATATATATATATATATATATATATTCTTTTCGTTCGAAAACATGTGTTTAGAATACAAACTACATATAGAGAGAGTGAATTTGTATCATGGTTATCCTTTAATATAATATATAATAAAAGATCAACTATATATATTGATCGTTTTAATGTAAATGTAATATACAGAAATACAATTGTCTCTCATATAACAGGGTACTTGTAAAACATAGTTTCGATACTTCATGGTGCAAAATTTGCGTTTATTTTAACACGAATTAGATATTAAAAGGTAAAAATATTGAATTTAATTTACACTGTTTCGATAAAACATGATTTTAATAAAATTAAGTACAATTTTCTTTCAATAAGCGGAATTCCCTACAATTTTTTTTCCCACTGCATTCAATAAAAAGTATTGCCAACTTTATTGCAACAGAAAATTTCTGATTTTTCGTTTTGACAATGAGTGTTTAAAATATGCTATTATTATTATTTCAGAAAGCAGAATATAACAGAATAATATCGGTTGCCCGTTTTTATTTAGAAGGGAATGATTTTTAAGATATGGGCATTGAACTACTAAGTATCTCCTCTTTGAATTACACCAATGATTCAGATAACATTTGCATTATTGAATATGCTAATTATTTAAATTTAATTAAAATGTAAAAATAATTGCTTTAGCTAAAAAATTAGAAAACAATTTTGGTTGACAAAGATATTTTAATAGTACATGTCAAAAATTTTAAGAGAATTACAAAGTTATTTAGCTCCTTGTAGAGAAATTAGGAAAGAATTGCAAGATCAAAACCGACAGATAAATTTTGTAATGATGAAGAAATAACTAGTTAAGAAAGAAAATTTTCAAATAACTTTGAGGGGGAAAAGTAGATACGCGGAAGTTTTTTGATGAGAGTGGTGATGAAAATTATTATTTTTATTTTTAATAATCTCTTTTCTATTTAATTTTATAACGATAATGATTTTTTATTTAAATATTTTATTTTTATACTTTTTTAATTTTGAATTTCATGTTTTTGTTGTTCATTAAAGACTTGAAGTTACATTTTTATGCGTATGATTTATTGAAATGAAATTCCATCTATCATAAAATTTTACACTGTACTTTAAAACGATTTCAATATAGCATGGTACACAATTAATTTTTATATTATTTCAAAGTTTCGTATAACACGGTTTCAGTAAAACACCAAACATGGTTTCCTTACAACATAGTATATATTACCTTGATTTAAATTAGGTGCATACGTGAAAAATTTAATAAGTAAATAAAATAATAATTTAAACAAAGCAATAAAAAAAATCTCGTATACCGCGGTTTTGATACAACTCGTTACGAATTAACCACGCTATACGAGAGATACATGAATCTCGTTTAATGCGGACTCCGTTGAAGTACTCTTAGTAATATGTGTAATGATTTCAGTGTATCTGGTTATATCAAGGCCAGCTCGGTCCCATTTAACTCGACTTACAGAGGATAATATACACTGTATGATTGTTAAAATTATATAGAATGGTGTATACTCATAAGTTAATCAATTATCAATTTATATACACTCAAACCTGTTTTTGTGCGGTCTTTTTTTTTGTGCGATTTTTTTATGCGATTTTTTTGTGTGCGGTAAATAAAAATTTCAATCAAATTGAACATAATTGACGAAGTTATCAATAAAAAAAATCAGTAGGGATTAGTCGGTCATTTAGTTTTTTCGATTTTTAATATGTGAGTAGTCCATTTCCAAAACTCTATTCGACATTTAAAAAAATACAAAATAATTATGTCATATGCAAGCTCTATCTCAGAGAAAGCTCTCTGTTTCAAAGAGAACCCGATCATATGACAGCAGATAAAATCTATGCAGGACTCGAACTCTGTCATAAATTAGAATGTCATTTTCTTGCAATCGATGCCAATTCTGAAAGAACTTCAAAATTCCAAAAGGAGCTTCAGTCGTGCATATCTGGCTACCGGGACATATACAAGAGTCTAGTGAAACAACAGTCGTCGCAAAAACTAATCACTGACTATATGGTACCTGAAAAAAAGTCAACTCTAAACGAGTGCGAGACAGTATCTTCAAGTGACGAAAGCGATTTTGAACCAGTTTATCACAGGAAAGTTCGCGTAAATTGTCAGACTGCGAAGGATAATGTTTATACGTTTTGAAAAGTTTTGTATGTGTAAAATAATCACATAATATGTAAATAAAATATTTAAAAATGTTCGCAAGTGTATTTTTTAAATCAGATTCCAAAACGTTTGGCGAAATTCCAAGTATGTACTAGTTATTTCGTAAGGTTTTGAGTTATTTTAAACGTGAGACTTTTTTTATGCGGTCCCTATCCACCACATAAAAAAAAAATTTTAATTGTGTTCCGAAAACTATATTTTATAGCTATTCGTGAAGTTTTGTGCAATTTTTTTTTATGCGTTTTCTTTTATGCGGTCCCTTATCCACCGCACAAAAACAGGTTTAAGTGTATATATCACATTGTACAAGGTAAACAAAAAAATCTTGCCGTTTGTGCATTTCCGTTAAAATAAGTGAGAATAAGTATAGAAATTCGTGTATAACGTGATTGAGAGAAACCATCATTCGAGATTCGTTATTATAAACGCAGGTCCACTGCTCACATTCATCTATCGGAACTCGTACATTAGCGAAGCGAAATAGACGTATCGAAGTAGCTCGTTCGGGGTTGTTTACCTTACGATTTCAAAGTGGGCTTATCAGCCGCTGCAGAAAGTCGCCGAATATGTCAAGTGGTTGGAGAAAGTGCTGTCAATGAAAGTAGGCAAGGCATTGGTTTCAAACATTCAGGTCGGGAGATTTATCCCTCTGGGATTTAGCTCGAACAGGATGACCACAGTCCTTGGATGACGAAGCCCTGCAGGCGGCCATTGAGTAGGAGATTAGTCAAACGGGGGGTGAACTTGCCAGATAATTCTACACTTCCAGTTAAATGGTTAGATTTCATCTGCACCGCTTAGGTAAGACCTACAGTCTCATTAAGTCGGTTCCTCACACGCTGTTGGAAGTCCATAAGCAACAATGAGTAGAAGCCTGTTTATCGTTGCTTTCTCTCCACCGTAGTGCATCCCTATTCAATCGGGTGCAGTCCAGTGAGTCCTCTACGGCACACCCAAGCGTTCCAAACATTGGTTGTAACCCCCAGGATACTGTCCCGCACAGCGCAAGACCACCTATGCACCCACGCAAGATTATGTTTTGTGTCTGGTGGACTTTTCGTCAAGTAGTTCACTATGCATTGCTACCAACGGGCCAAACGGTCACTGCGGACCTGTATTCGCAGCAATTGGAACGTATACAACAGGCATTACACCAGAAGGAGCCAGCACTAGTTAATCGAAAGCTTGTACTGTTATTGCATGATAACGTGAAGCTGCATGTCGCATGGGTGAACAGGAATACCATACAGTGATTTGATTGTAGGACTTTGTGCCATCCTCCTTACTCACCTGATCTTGCACCATCAGATTACGCCTGTTCTATTTCCTAGACAATCATCTTCGTGGTAAATACTTCACCAATGAAGCAAATGTGTGCCAAGCTCTCACGGACTTATTTGCGTCTCACCCCCCCCCCCCCAGTTTTATCGCAAGGGGATTGAACAACTGGAGACACATTGGCAGAAGGTGCTAAATGCCGATGGGGATTACTTTGAAGACTAACAATAGGTTACGTTGTTTGTATGTCATGTTCTTTCGGGTCATTAAAAATGGGAAGAACTTTTTTTTGTATATATTTGAACCTTGTATATATTTTATATATATATATATATAAATGGGAATAATTATTACTTTAATTTTCTAAAACTTTCCTCCGAAAATCTCCAATTTTTAATGGGAATAAATATATTTAGCCAAATAGCTATTGTTTATTTGTTTTATACTTTACTGAGCTTTAGCTCAATTCCATTTATTATGATTCAAATATAACGGTACATGTAATAAACATTTGAATCTGATATATATATATGTAATAATCTCAGTAATATAATTAATCCTTTTAAATATCTTTTAATTATTTGGTCCATCCCTTCAGGACCAACGTTTTAGTAATAAGTTAAGCCATCCGCCTAACGGCAGTATTTTAAACTACCTCTAGCTACCCACTCAGATCATGTGATTTGAGACGCCTATAAACAGCAAGATTCCTGGAGACTGCACTCCCTTTTCGCTTCTGTATTTGCTGCAACATGTAGCCGGCTGCAGCTCATTGGGCATTCGTTTTCTTTGTTCCGTGTTGTCCATTTCATGCTTTATGTTTAACATATTTATGTGTGCTCAAGATGTGGAATAAATAGTTTTAATCAATCACCGGACGCCTCGTCAATATCATCCAAAGAAAACATCAACCATCATAAATAGTAATCATATAAAAAATACCTTTCAACGGCCACGTCTATTTCAAGATATATATATATATATATATATTTGATGCTGCAGCAAATGTTTTTTAAGTTACTTTATAAAAAGGAATTTATAATTTTATTTCGTTTTTTTCTTTTTTTTTTGTTGCTTTTTATTGCATTTAACATACTTGTTGTTGAAGTAAATACTGCTTAAAAGGTATATAATGTAAATCATGTACCAAAAGTATTTTCAATGCTTTTTTTTCTGATTCCGGAATACTCATTCATCAAAGACGACATTTTTAAGTACGTGTTGGAGGAGTGCCAAGTTTTGACATTTACGCTTCCCTCAATGTTTTCCGAAAATTTTTAATTAAAACATTGGATAGGGTAAAAGTAATTAATGATTGATCTTCTTATAATTACCACTTTTAACATGAATTATACTTCAATGCAGTTTAATGGAAATAAAATGGAAATTTATACTTTATATCTATATCTATCCATCTTTCTGACTGTATCTATATATGTGTGAGTGTTCAGGGGCGCACACAAGAGAGGATTTCTAGGGGTCTGCCCCATTCCCAAAGCACTTGAGTTTTTTTTCGATTGATATATAATTATATATATATATATATATATATATATATATAACGTAAAATTTAATTAAGTAATTGCAATTAAAAATTTATTTTATTAATTAAAACTAATTATTAATTCAATAACTTATTTTTTACTGTTATTTGTTAACAAAATCAAAAAAATCAGAAAAATCAATTGGTGTCATCTGAAGGAATGATATGAGTTGGGGACTTTCAACCATGAACCCCTCGTTGTTAAAAATTTTTTGTAAGCACTACTGTGTGTGTGTGATATGATGAGTGTTCAAAAGTTATAGGCGACAAAACTTTAAGTGTTTAACATTCAGCAACATTTTCAATGTTTAGAAAGAAAAAACCTAATTGCATGTATATTATTTACTATTTCACTAATAGTTAAAATTACAAATTTTTTTAATTTCTTATTGATCCCTACCATATTCACTTGGCAGAAAAACTAATGTGTACTGTAAAACTAATGTAATACATTTATATTATATCGTAAGGACATTATTGCCATGGTGGTTTTACTGCGGCGTGAGTGAATAAATGAATATTAACGTCACACAGTGAGCTACACGAGGGCGTTTGGCGACGGACCTCGTAATTTTGAACCATGGTCAAGTGGCGAGGATGACATCTGAGTTGGCACCCCCTTCTCCTAACTACCACATCAACGGGTGGACGTTTGAGCTCTCGACAAATTTAACGTGCATCGCACCTCTACACGACAGGTGTTCAGGGGTACTGGGCTCAAAATCATGATCCCATACCTTAACCACTTGGCTAACGTGGCCACGGTTTTACCACGGCACGCAAAGGAGATACAGATATACGCATAAGAGCACAAATTCTACGAGCTGACGAAAAGAAATATGATAATCAATTGATACACAAAATACTACCTGGTTTTTGCACTATTTTGGGTATTTTCTAAAGATTCGAATTACTAAGTTCTGTGTATAACACATTTGATGATAACTTAACCATTTAAATACTGCTAGCGTATCTATCCATCTTACTCAAATGTTCTTTTATTTGTCATGGACATATATATCCATTCATCCGAAATACTGCTTTCAATAAAACTATATAGTAGGTTTTTTAATGCAATAAAATGAGCCTTGACAGAATTTGCGAAGAATGTACTTATTTCAGAAAAAAAACATTTCCTTATGTGTGCCTTTTTCTCGCCAATACCCTGCATATCCACAACCTGAGTGAAAAACGGTGGCACTGGAAAGTGGATTGCGAAACTTTTAATCGGCAGTTAAGTGGCTAAATATGTTTTATATTAGATAAATGATTTGTAAGATGGCATATAGGTAAACTTACTCAAGTAAATGACGCTGCTATTATAATGCTACGTCCTGATACTTAGGTGGAGATAATAGGTCTTACTCGATCGAGTGCAATTTGTCAGCATTTAAGTAGCTCGTCAACGGTTGCTCTTTGTTTTCAATAATACGCACAATTACCAGTTACAGACGTTTGTTGACAGTCAGGACATCAGTTATTTTTAAGTTAATGAAAGGTATAACATTATTGATCATCCTCAAGTCTGAAAGTTTGCTGGCAGAAACAAAAATATATAGATTCATAGATGTTGGCTTTCATTAATTGTTTCGTCCATTCTAAATAATTGAAAAATTAGTTATCAATTCATGTTTCTTGTTTGCATTCGTAATATATTTTGCTTTGTTTCTTATTTCTATTTCAGGAGAGACGTGAAACTCTGAATCGTGTGATCTTTCGGAAGGTTCGCATTGCTTTTGGGCTCTTGAAGGCCATATGTAGCCGGATATGCTGAGAATATAGGACATTGAAACTACTTAAGGTTTGAAAATTGAATTCTCGATGTAGATTTGAAATTGCAGTATGGTTATCATGTGCTCAAATTCTCGACAATTTACGATTCTTAAGCTCCCCAACTTCTTTATTACGTCCATATAATGTGGAAGCTTTGCAGTTATGGCATTCATGGTACATTTACACATTTGTTATCCATTGAAAATCGTCTTAATTTTATCCCAAAGTTAATTCTCATTTATCGAGATTAATTTATATTGCTTTGTTTAAAATTACTTCACTGATAAAAATAGTTTTAAAAAATGATATATTATCATGATTAAATAAGCTTTGAAAATTTTTATGATTATATATTGCTTTAAGTAAATGTTGTAGGGACCCCCAGAGTTTGTGCTTATGTTATGGTGGAATGAATTATGTAGTATAAGTTCTCCTGTACCACTACCTCTTAAGCATAATAAATTATATGAAAAGTAATATTCTGAACTGACTTTTGCAATGAAAATAATAAACATGTATGAAAAATCGCAATGGGTTAAATCAGTGTTTCTCAAAGTGTGAGGCACGCTTCTCTAGGGGGTGTGATAACCCTGCAAGGTGCGTGCGAGTATATCGAAAACAAAAGATAATTTTAAAAAAAATTAATTTACTGAAAATAAGCAAAACAAAATGCATTTTGACATAATAAAAAGTAAAATATACATTTACACTGATATAATGCACTTATAAATGTTTCAGTACAGTACAATGTGTTTCATAATTAGTGTAACAGTAATAAGCTAAGAACAAGTTTAATAATTACCAGTGACCCTATGGGCATGCCATAAAGTTATATACAAAATTTAATACTTATCTTGATAATTTGTACTGTTTGTAATTAAAGTCATATTGTATAGCCTTACGTGAAAGTATATTATTATTGAATTCAATACGCTGTCATTATATGGAAGGGGGTAATGAAAATTATGATTGAAAATTGGGTCTCAAGTGTAGAATGTTTGAGAAGCACTGGGTTAAAGTTATATTCCTATGATTAGGAACAGCAATTCATTATGTAATTAAGGAAAAGCCCACTTACAAAAAGTAGGAAACCTTGAAAAAAGAATCACTTTACGAAATTATATCAAGTGTCCAATAAGAATGAACATATTTCTATGAACACAATTTTGTTTCATTATATAATAAAAACCTACTTAATTTGTTATACGCCATTAAGTTAATTATTGTAGAAAACTATTTACTTACAATTTGTTACTTACAAAGTATTCAGAAGCCCTAGACATATAACTATAACAGAAAGATTCAAAGTGCAGTAAATTGTTCAAACTGAAATCTAAAATTAAAGTACATGCACAAATTTCCAAAATTTATAAATACAAGTATAGAAATAATATGCTTAACATCAAAACCAGATACAAAAATATGTTAAAGTTTACATCTGGAACGTAGTTTCTCCCCAAAAAGAAAAAAAACGCTCGTCAAGAATTGAACTAGTTTATGAAGCTAAAGTTAATTGCACATATTATTTTACCCAATTAGTTGGTTATTTAAAATTTTGCTTTCATGATGCATCCCCGCCCATCGGTCGTTCGTTGAAGATCTAAATTTTAATATGAGTAAACATATTTTATTAATTATTAAATGGGATATATTTATTGTTTCATGATTAATATCTTAATTAAATTTAATTTGATAGTTTATAATTTAATTTCTTAAACACATAAATATTATATAACATATATTCGGTGCAATCATGTGAATGTCATAATAGAACAATGCTAATCGATGCATTAGTTCATAAAAACACTCTTACTGTGTTTTACAGCATTTCACCAAATATTTTTAAATTCTTGTATATGTTACATATTAACCAAATATTAAATGCAAGGGCTGGATTTCTTTCCGGATATTTAATAAACATTTAATAAAATTTTTAAAAAAGTAATACCTCATATTTTTTTGTAAAAATGTGTGACTATTGATTTGTTCACTAAATGAAATTCAGGTTAAAAAGTAACTCTTTCATGTACTTTTATTTCATGTAAAGATTTGTTTTTCTATAAAAATTATATGTATAATTTAAATAACATTTGTTGAAAATATACTCTTATTTTGAATTCTATACGTATAACCTACTTCAGTTCGGTGATAAGAAAACTAGATTTGTAAAAGTACTCGTTAAAATTTTTACATTTGTTCGTCATCAAGTTGATTTATACAAAAATATAGAGAAGGAACGAATATATCCACTATTGCATAGAATACCTTTTTATTTGATAGGGACTTCGCACATTATTAAAAAAAATAGTAAAAACTTTTTTCTTAATTTTTGCCTTGTTAAATTCTTTAATTACCTTATTTATTTCCAATTTTTGAGATTTAAGACTCTAAGGTTTTTGAAAATTTGTATCAAAATAGGAATTGATTTAAAATTCAATTTTAATAAATTTATGTTGTAAATAAAATTTTCTGTTGAGTGTAAAAGCCCAGTCGTACTAAATTAGTAAGCAGCGTGGGATGAAGATGTAGTTAATCAAAGGCCTTCAAGCAAGAGTGCGAAGGCTTCTGATTGGACGCATGTTTGCTTACTACACTTGTGAAAAGAACTTTAAGCCGCATTTTTAGATAAAACAGATTTTTTATATTGTTATTTGAGAATTTTCTGCTTTTGCTTAATGAATTTGATAAATTTCAATAAGAGTTGTCTCATGAATACCTCCTTGAAAAATCTCAATTTATGAATCTATAATTCTGTTTCGGGGAGTGTGCTTCTGGATTGTTTACAGCAGAAGCTATATAGTCCATCACTTATCGGAGTTGATTCCTTCTAAAGCATCTTTAGTTTGAGTTACAGGTACAAATGTGTCGCACTACGTTTAATGTATTCGACTACTTGCGACATTTTTTTTTAAAATGGAGATATGGGGATTTTTTTTTGTTCATTTTAGATTTGCTTAGAACAGATTAAAATATGTTAAAATTAAGAATAGAAAAAGGAATTATTATTACTAAAATGGGTAAATATTGACAAAAAATAACGTAAAACGCGGCATATTCTGTACCAAACGCTTATGAACAGATTTTCAATTTTTCTATTCTGATGTGTTACGATGTTATTCATTTTTTAAATGACCTTCAGTATAAGAGATATTTTAATTTTTACAAAAACTATAGCACTTTACCATTTTTATTATATGAAATTGCTTAAAAAACAGATTTATACAGGCTGTAAATTTTGTAATAAACAGTGATTGATAAATCTGAAAGTTAAAACATTTCTACTATTATACAGAACGTATACAAAAAATTTCAGCTAAATATTTTCAAAACTTTTTTAGCAATCGCTGGCTTAGTTTGAGATTTCTTTTTAAAAAACGAGTAAAACGCGCTTTATATAAAATATGACATCTTGCTTCAAATAATAGCAACTGATTTTAGTGAAACACTTGTAGTTTTTTTTCTAGTAAACGGAAAATAATAAACTTGGTATATATTTAAAGCTAATAGTTTGGACTACAAAATAAAATTAAACAAAATTGTGAATTTTTGGTAAAATTCGCAATTTTAGGGTAGTCCTATATCTAAAAAAATTGAATCTCTATTTGTCGATAACCTTTGTGAATTTTTCAAACTCTGGTACATGGGTTTTATAATAGTAACTTCGCGTCTAAACATCTGCTACTTTGTAAGATATTTCTAAATAGCGTCATCTCTGAAATTTTAGAAATTATTTGTGTAATGGATTATATATGTGTGATGTATATTATTAAATTATTATTGATTCCACTAAATAAATTTTTAGCAAAGAAATAAACTTTTCATTTAAAGGTGGACTTTTTCTATTCTGCCGTATATTTTTATTTTTTATTTCAAATTTTTTTCCTTCGTTATGCTAATGTAATATAATGAATTATGTATAACATCCGCTGTTTAACAGAAATTAAACATTTTCAAATACAATAATTGTCAAAACAGGTGACATGCCCTACTACATTCACTGGAAGCAAACGTGGAAATAAAGATTGAAAAGCCCAAATATACGCCAATTCAATAGAAGCTCTCGAGTTGATTTAGAATAATGAGCATTTGATAACACAGTGAAGGGTGTTTGTTGTGAGAAAATTTCCAGAATAGGAGTCGTATGAACAGCTTTTATAAAATTTATCTTTCTAATTATAATAAGAATAACTATTACGTATAGAAATAAATATAAACATAAAAAGACGCATGTTTATTTAATTTCAGAGAATATAATACATTATTAATCTGTATTAAAATAGCAACAAAATAAATAATGCGGATAGTTGATAATGCATAATTTATTACATTTACTTTAAAATGTTTGTTTATTATTTAAATCCTAAGAAAACATGAAATTCATATACATCAAAAGGTAAATTAAGCTAATGTGTATTGGATTGTTCTTATCCTTCTTCGCGAAATTATTTACAGAACTTCCACTCTAAATCACAACGGAAACAAAATCAGCATCTTCTGCACTTATATTCATTAAATTCTAGAGCATAGCATCCAAAATAATCTCAAAAGAAATAACTTAAAAAGACAAACTTTTTTAAATCCGTTCACCATGAATGAAACGTGGCTTCCCTTCCTCGGAAACTAGATTAGGGTGCAACCATGAAACATGTAAGAAGTCCCACTGATGTTGCACCTAAAAATATTATTATCTGTTATAATACTTTCATTTTTCTCAATTACCATGATATTTTTCCAAAAATAAAAAGCTAGAAGTAAACAAAATATATTTATTTATTTACTCCACGTTTAAACATTTTTTTTTGTGATACGAAAAAACATTTGATTAAAAAACTGTTTTGTAAAAATGTTAAATGGTATAGACCATTGCAAAAACGTTGAAAAATTATAAACTATCATGGCATATTTTCTTTGCTTGCATCAAATTTCTTTGCTTAGCGTGTGCTTAAATCTGTGCACTACTCAATTAATATTTTAAAGAATGGAATCATTTCTTAATTCCTCCTCAAAGATACATTTTTACTAATGTTTTATTCTTTCCCTCTTTCAGTAATAAACAAATCGAATTAGATTATATCATTTTTTTCTGTACCCAAAAATAGTTTTTAAAATGTATTCATGACATTTTTCTGCAATCCAATAGCAGGGACGTTTGAAGGCATGACCTAACATACCTGGCTCTGGTGGGGACCTCGTCTCGTTCATTAAGATCCTAATCCGATAAAATTTAATTGACGAATGTTAATCCCTATATATTCCCTATAATCCCTATAAACTGGACATTTTTCAAACTACACACCAACTGGCAATAGTGACTAGATTGCATTATAAGACAGCATATCAATTTCTCGTGTATAGACCATGGTCTATCACCGTACACTGCCCTTATTCATTTATTCGAAATGTGGCAGTCGTTTGAATCTGTTTTTGCATGGGCTTATGAGATTGGGAAACACGTACATACGTTTGTTAAGGGTTTTTGTTTCTAAGCGTATTCGACAACGTATTCTATGGTTAGTTGGCACGTGTATTGGATGGACAATAATGAAATATAACCAAAGGTCAGATTGACAGCATCGGAAACTGTGGATGCAATTATCTTCATATAAGCCATCAAGATGGTGGTTGCTCATGTGCTGCAATACTGCCATAGAATACGTTCTGCAAATATATACGGAGCAAATATATTCTGGGCTCAGTTCCATGTCGTGATAATTGTATTCTATATATTATTTAATTAAAATTGTCGTAGATGAAACCTATTTTTACACAGAACTAAGGACCTCAAGATGTCTATACATATCACTGTCGATTAGAAATAAATAATTTTTGATGGATTTTTTTAATGATTTCTATCATTGTATAGGAAAGCATGGAATTCTGAGAATATGTATCCATCTAAAATGTAATAATAAATAATTATTCATATAAACTATTATAGCTTCATTTAAAATATAAGATTAAACTACAAATATGAAATCTAATAATATCAAACGAAAATGTAATAGTAAATTTAGCACTCAAATATCAAGAGTTTATAAAGTTTGTATAAATTTTATATGTTGACAATGATAAGGAGACGCATTTATGGAGATAGGCGAATAAACACTTTTAGCAGATCAGCTTTCAAGATTCCTCTGCAATCTTCTTGAAAGATTTTGCATTCACCCTTGTATTAAAGAGAATTTCCTTTGCAAGGATGTTTGATATCTGGACGCGGAGCAGTAATTATTTAAATTAAATTAAATCTAAGCAAATGTTTATGCGTCTTCAATCCTGTTGGTCAAAGCAGCAAACTTTGAAATTAGGCGTCATGAATATTCCAATTTGTTACTCATACATAGATGATAATTATCAGGATCAGATAAACTGTTGCGAGTGAAAGTTATGACTGCCGCCTTTACATCAATGATAATTAAGAGGGGTAAGGGCATTTTGCTCAAACAATACATATGTTCAAAATATACAATACCTGTGTTAATTATATGTAGTTCTTAAATAATTAATCTGAATAACTTAAAGAGATTTCACTAATATTTTAGAGACGGTTACTCAGTGGTTATTTTATTATGTTTCACTGTTCCCCGTTTACTGCGAATCTTTCCCGATTTTAATATTCTAGAAGGCGAGAAATGACTTGAGGTCTCTCACGATGTAGTCGTATGTTTCGGAGTGATAAACAGGCAACTTCTGCGGTTAGTAGACTCTCAAAGGATTTCAATGGAAGGGAATGGATGTATTATGCATTTCTATTCGATATTTTTTGGCTTTAATACTTGGGAATGGTCCAATAACACACAGCATTCACAGACACAATGAGTTCGTTCACACCTATAAAATGGATGTTTGAGCGAGAAATGTGATGATTTCTGTTATTAAAGATTTCAATTTTAGTGAAAGTATTAACGATATGAAACGACAGTAATGTTTAAAGTCTTACAAGTGCACATGTTTAAATCATGGAAAATTTTATAACTGTTGGAAATTTACTATTATGGAATAAAAAAATTATTTCTCCTCTTGCCGATTTGAGCAAGTGTATTTTTACCTCTTAACTACCACCGGCGTATATATACGTCATGCTCAATCAGGAAGTTCAATGCCATGGGTGTACATATACGGCTTCCCAAAAAGCGTTCATTTTATTTGCACTACCATTAGTTAAACTATTGCGTTGGCTTTGGAATGCAATAAAATGATTTTGTCTGTGAAGGATTTTTTTTTATTTCAGAGAAAACTTACTTGTGTTTATAAATTTTCTTTTACCTCCAATACACCGCCTATGTGTGCCCATGAAAATAAAAACCAGTGGTACTGGAGAGTGAAATGCGTTACTTTTAATAAGCAGTTGAAGGGTTAAATAGAATTGTATCACTTAGTGTGAGGCTTTACGTAGCACACATGCCAACATTAACGCATGCGAAAGATTTATTGTTAGCATGCTTCTAGGAAATTAAGAATAAATGTAACTGATAGTTTAATCTATATTAACGTAATCTTATTTATTTTAAAATGTTTCTCAATCAACACCTTGCAAACATCTTAAATGTCATGCATTTTACTACTAATCACTTTAATTTATTTTTTTCATTTAATAAAAATTGCAAAAAATGTCAGAAAACAGAACTGATTAAATGACCTAACTAGCAATATACTTTATTGGCTTTATGCAAATTTTAAAATTTCAGAGACATCTTGGTAACTTAAATCTTTTTTTTTCTTAACTTTCTAATTCATCTTGATATTCCTATGAACTCTATTATTAATTATTTATTACTTTAATAATTTATTTCACAACATATCATTTATTATTGTTTTAGATCAATTTTTTATAGAAAAATCATTTGGATAATTTATAATAATTTATTTTAAGAATAAAGTTAAAATAAACATTACTTTGTTCAAATGAAGAATTTTAATGAAATAATGATGCTAAGGATCACAATTTTACAAAACATGTCATCTTTGTAATATTTGGAATAAAAAAAAATATTCTAACTTTTAGATCAGCTACAATTATTTTTATTTATACGTTATATGTTTAATAATCAATTCCTTAATGCTCAGTACACGTACGCGTGGAAATTGACGAATTCTGAGTTCAATTGTTATAAAACACAATGATCATTTTAAGTTTGCGTGTCAACGTTGATCAGAATTTGATAAAATTCCTTACTTTGGGGCAAAGTATTTAAATATCACTAAACATTATCTAAAAATTATGCATAGATAACATTTGCTTAGGCATTTCTAACCAATGTAAACTAGGTCTAATACATTTAGGCCAAGTATTCACAAAAAGAAAAGAAAAATATATTAAAGTGGAAGATTCATCATCACGCAGATACATTTTAATAAACCTTTTTGTGGTTTATCATCTGTAAACTGTTTCACAGAGACCTATTTAAATTGCTACAACAAAAAATGTATCTTAGATTTAAAATAAATATGCTATGAAATAATAATAATAATAATAATAATATGCCTTCCAAAATGAACAAACAACTTTGTTAATTCTTTAGCATTGGTAAAACTTTCAAAGATATTAGAATAAATTTAAAATAATAATGTTTGTTATTAAAAAAAGTTTACTCACAAAAATATTTTTTGATTTTTAAAATCATTAAAAGTATTTTAAATTTTTCATAAAAGAATGTCTTTCAATTTATCCCCTGGCCTATAACAAAAATTTTAAAACATTTTGTTTGGTTCTTTTTTTTTTATGCTTGTAACTTATATCTAACTCGCGTTCATTTGTCCGCGAACTGTGTAAACTGAATCACAGAAATCTATTTAAACTGCTACAGAAAAAAATGTATCTTACATTTAAGATAAATATGTTAAAAATCTCCTTCCTAAATGACAAAACAACTTTCATAATTCAATAGCATTCTTAAAACTCCCAAAGATATTCGAGCAAATGTTAAGTAATAATTTTTGTTATTAAGAAAAATTTACTCATAAAACTATTTTTTGATTTTTAAAATCATTAAAAAGTATTTTCAACTTTTCTTAAAATAATGCATTTCAAATTACCCTGCGTATTACAAAAAAGTTTTAAAATATTTTATTTTATTTATGTTTGCAATCTAAATCTAACAAGTGTTCATTTGTCCGTTAAAGCCGAATCCTTCCCTTTACGTTGCATGTGTGTACATAGTTTACACACATGCTTAAAAATAATGTTAAAATACTATTAAAACAGTTCATGAAACTATTAAGCTGATTATAAAATAATAGCTCAAAATGTTGTCACAATGACAGGAAAATAAATCGCTTATGGAGGTCCGAAATAAAAATATCCAAATTAGATAAATCAATTAATATTTTTAAATAAAATATTATGATTTATCAGCGTTCTCTGTTAGATCTTCAAAGGAAATTAGGACGAAATATTGATATGCATTCATGTCCATAAATTAACTACACACCTCTTCAAGATTCATGTGCAAATTGAAGGAAGCTACTAGATGACACCGATAGTAAGTCACGATGACGACAGTGTAAGAGGGGGATATATAAGGAATACAGGCAAATAAGTAAAATTGTTTGCAAGCGCTTTATATGTCTTTCATTGCAATAACCGCATAGTTATGATACAAATGACGTATCTGGGTGATTTTTTTTAAGTTGTAGAATTATCGACCGCTTGGAATGTGGGTGTACCCAACTGAAAGTATCCCAGGAACATGGAATTGCCCAGAGTGTCATCTCCAGGCTTAGGCAACAATTCCAAGATGAATGTAATGTGAGTAAAAATTATAGCAGTCTCCCCTCCCCCGCGTTATAACGCTTAGGGAAGATTAGTCTATATGCTCATAGACCTGCCAGGGTCCACTTACCTCAACTGACTGTGGCTTAGGGTTAGCCAGGAGTAGAGAATATACAATGTGGAAACCGCAACAGTGGGCGTGTGTGATGTTTTTCTACGAGTCTAGGTTTGGCTTTCAGACTGATTCTCGCCAGACTTTCATATGGATAGTTCCAGATACCCGTTCCCACCAAGAGAACATCAATAAATGACACCATTTCGATTGTGCAGGATTGTTCGTTTCGGAGGGAGTTCCAGAATTCAGGGTTCCAGAACTGACCTGCTTGTTCAAATTGGAACCAGAGCAGACCAAATGTATCGAAACGTCATTCTGGAACAAATGTAGTTTTTTATTTAAAGCGTCATGGCCGTACTATTCGTACTTATGGTTGACAACGCCTGCCCTCAACGTGCAAACATTGTAAACGAATACCTTCCACCAAAGGATATCACCCGCATTGGCAGGCTAGCACGGGCTCTAACTGGAATTCAATCCAGTAGAGCATGTGTGTGATATACTCGGCTGATGAGTTGCAGCCCGCCAAGCATCTATTACATGTGTACTGGAATTTTGATAATTGCCTGGTAAGTGGTGTAATTTTCCTGTAGATCACAGATCGATAATTTGATACTCAGATTGCCTAGGCGTTGTATGTACTGTATTGAATTGCCTGGGAGCCATACTATATATTAACTATCTTAACTATCATACCAAGCGTGTGATATTGGTTTTAGTAAATATATCTCCTTTTTCTAATTTGTTCCAGGGTGCAAAACCACAATTTTATAAATAATATCATGTTATCACAAAACTCATACCAATTTTTGTTATACATTGTTTGACGTACTTTTAAATCAAATTTCATGCATGCAATTTTTCTAGTAAGAGTAACATTTTAAACCACTTCATATATATATTTTTCTTTAAAGACTGAAATCGGTAATTTTTGATGAAATTTTGAGCACAAAATCTATTTTACATAATACATACACATAGACGACAACTAAAAGAATTTTCAGAATCATTGAACCATTAAATGAAATTGTGTACATCGCATGAAGTCCCCTTAAAAATATGATATTCTTTATTATTTTTTTTTGATTTCTTGATTCTCCATGGAGTAATTTCTTCAAACAATCACATTTTTGAAAACATCTATTACTATTCTTCCTTTCAGGGGACTTAAAAATTTTGTCTTAGCTAAGAAATGCAAATTGGAACTTCTAACTGTCAGAAATTTGAATTTTTTATACTTCTATTGATTTTCAAATCTTCTTTCCCCAGTATATAATAGCCGTACACTTCAAAACTATAATATATATTAATTAAGACTGTTCTCTTAAATTTTTTTCAGATAAAATATAACTTATACAAAAATTACTTTTTAAAATATATTGCTTGTTGTATTATTTCGTATATTAATACAAAATAAAAATAATAGGATTATACTTTTCAGAATATAAAGATTTTTGTTAGGCTTTTATATTCCATGACAATGTACTCATTTATTTTTGTTGCATCTCTAAAAAAATTTTTTTTCATTTTTTTCCCTATTCGTTACATACTACTGCCAGAGAATCGTTACTGTTAAATTAAGAGTTTTGACTGATTCAATATAAATTCATACCAAAAAAAGCATTGAAAAGTTAAATATTTTCTCCATACAAATTTTAGAAAAGGACGAGAAATATTTAACTTAATAAAATTGAATCAGAAAGACAAAATAAAAATTCTCATTTTAGTAATAATAATTTCGTTTTCTCTTCTTAAGTTAAGTATATTTTTTTAAAAATGTACTAAGCAAATCTAAAAGCCACAAAAAATCCACATATTGCCCTTTTTTATTAAAAAAAAGTTGTCGCAAGTAGTCGGATACCTTAATTAAATTAAAATGTAATTAATACGTCAAATAGTTGTCAAATAAAATAGCAGATCAATGACAAAATTCTTTCTAGGGCAGGGAGGAATCTGATTCGTCAATAATAAATTTCAATACACGGCATAAATATTGCTGGGCTTAACCCAAAATTTTGATTAGCTCAGTCTTTTTTTTCCCTTTCCATCTTTCTACTATGTTATTACCATAGTCATTCTCAAATTTTGTTTAAAAATCTGAATAAAGGGCATTTACTGTTCAAAGCAGCCCTTTAGCTTAATTCTGGCAAGGAACTCTGAAATGATGGTCCTTGTTTCAATAAAATTTATGCTGTCACCCTGTAACTGCAAATTAACCTCATTAAATTTAGTAAGCAAATCAGTAAATCTCCTTTTGATTTGATTAAATCTTCCTTTAAAGTTAAGATCACGACCTGTTTTAATGAGAACTATTGCCTTAGAACCTCAATTTACACCTCATAGACCCCAAATTATTTACTTGCTGATGTAGACTTCTTGTAGGTTGTCATAGAGAACAATGATGTGATGTGTAAACTTGAAGAGTTGTGTCAGAGCTTACTCGTACTTGTTATTTGACCTTGGTTCAAAATGTTGAGGTTTGTCAACAACGGCTCTCGTGCAGCTTCAAAGTGCAACGTCATTTAAAAGTCAAAGAAAATATATTTCTCCAGGTGAAGCCCCTTACGGATTTATCTCAGTAACTGGAAATTAAAATGAATGTCACTAGTCAACTAAAGTAAGAACATCAATAAAAAAAACATGTATAAACTTTTCCTCCAGCAAATAACTGTTACAAAGAAGACCACCGTCAAGAAAAAAAATTCTTAATAAACTTGACCGGTAAAATCGGGCTTAAAGCTCTAAAGCTTTCTTGACAGCTGTATGAAATTTTTCCTGGTTGATTGATCCCTCAAAGAAAACAAATTTCTGAAATCAACTTTGATCCTTTAGAAGACACATTTTTTTTCCTTCTCGGTTTTTTTCCTTGTGTCATCTCCGCCTTCTATCTCCCTCCGCCTTTACTCCCAAAGGAACTAATTTTTTTCCCTCTAAGAAACTAAGCCTTCTTCTTTAAGTGAACCAAACAACTATCTTCTTTTTTTTAACCTCAGATTACAAAAAGTGAAGAGATAGTTCATCGAAGAAATTTTATATCCGCAATTTCTTTACTAAAACTTTCAATTAAATAAAATTATAGTACCTCTATATGATAAATGATATAACTATATTTAAACAGGGAACTCAGCTAGTTTTTAAAGTTTTATTTAACAAATATTCAACATTCTATAGTTAAAAAAGCATAAACTTATAGCGAGCTATATAAAAAAATTATATTCCATGGTTAATTTCATAAAAAAAATACATTTTTATATCATTGAAATGTGTGCATTATTTTTAAAATTAAAACATATACTTTTTGAGTTAATTTTTTAAGAAATTCATTTATTTTCAATTGTATATTTTAGGTATTTGTATCGTTATAACTGATAAAATTTAGAATGACAAAAAAGTCATGCTTCATGGAGAGTTGGATGAGTGTTTAATAACGTCCCACTATAAAACAACACAAGGACTATTCGTGACCCATTTTGTAATTTTAATCCACGGTCAAGCGTTGACACTGGCTTGGTATTGAGTTGGCATTTAATCTCATGACATAGCTAAACGGCAGTTTTTTTTAGTGGTGTTGGACTCGAACTCATGACACTTTAGTGGCAAGCTTTTGACTATGACCACTATACCTTACGATATGAGTTGAATTGCACAGTTAAAAAAAATGTTTGATAATAGTTTAAGGCAGTGTTTCTCAAAGTTCCAATGTTTGCAACCCATTCAATCATAATTTTCCTCACGCCCCCCCCCAACAATGGCAATGTATTTAATTTTAAAAAAAAACTATACGTTGACGCTAAAGTTACAATATGACTTTAAACTCTTGCCACTGGCATATATAAACGTCTCGCCGAGCCAAAGCGTTAATTACACCAGACTTATTTATACGTCTTTCGGAAGTATGATCTTTTCTGTGCACTTCTATCCATAAAATTGTTCTGAAGGCTTTGGAGTGCAATAAAATGACCTTGAAAGAGAGAGACAGAGTTGATTGTGAAGGTTTTACTTAGTTTAGAGGATTTGCTCGTATTGATCCCCATCCCCCGAAAAAAATTTACATACGCGTGCCTACGTAGAAGAGGAGGGCATTGGGGAGTGAATCGAGTAAATTTTAATCGGTGGTTAAGGTATTAATTATAAACTGTACAAATTATCAAGATAAGTGTTAATTTTGTATATAATTTCATATATGACAAGCCCATGGGGTCATTGGTAATTATTAATGTTGTTCTTAACTTAGCATTGTTAAATTTATTATAAAATATATATTGGGCAGTACCAGTGGCGCACACAAAGCGGGTGTCCTGGGGTCCGGACCCTCTCCAAAGCCCTTTAGTTTTTTCAATTGATCATATAACCCTATATATATATATATATATATATATCGTAAAATTTAATTAAGTACTTGCAATTACAATTTATTTTATCAATTAATGATAATTATTAATTCAATAATTTATTTTTTACTGTTTTTTGGTAACAAAATCAAAAGAATCAATTGGTGCCGTCTTTAGGCATACTACGAGTTGGGGGACTTTCGACCATGGACTCCGCCCATGAAAAATTTTGAGCTATACTGGGCATTACTAATACATTTATAAGTGTGTTTTATCAGTGCAAATGGGATTTCTATTTTTTATTATGCCTGAATGTTTTTTGTGTGTTTACTTTCAGTAAATTAACATTTTTTCAAATAGTATTTTGTTTTCACCTTTTCAATGTTATCACGCCCCCAGGGGTCACGACACACAGTTTGAGAAACGCTGGTTTAAAGTGATGATATTAATTTTAAAGTATTAGAATGGCATAAAATGATTTAAGACTATACCATAGGTTAATTCTGTTAATACCTATGATTAAGGAAAATAATGTAATTCATAATTATGGGATTACAGGGAAGAATCAAGGAAATTATTTAAAGAATTAAAAATAATCTTAAGATATATCCAAACACGTTGAAAATGACCAAATTCGTTCGACACATATTTTTGTTTTTTATTTTATTGAAAAGAGCTGCCTTTTGGCATTACGAAACCTACTTTGGTTTGTTTCTACGCTTCCGAGAGGCCAAGTTACAATCAATTTCATAAAGTTAGAAAAACTGGAAGTGGGTCAGAGTATGGCATTTATATTTCAGAAAATCTGTCCTATAGAGTCTGATATAACTCAAAATGTTACGAATGTATTTCTATATTACTTTTTCAACCTGGTATTCATGTTATTTTCTAGAGAATGACTAAAATATTTCTTATGGTATGAATACTTTGAGTTATTGCTTGTTTTTTTAAATAAGGGAATAAGGGTATCGTAGAGAATGTAAAATTTCTTATAATACTGATTCAATCAGCTTCAAAATTTTCAAATTTTATTAAAAGATAGAAATTTTAGTAGATTTTCTAGATAAATGCTAATAATTTGTTTTAGTAATATCTTTTACTAAGTAAATTACTTTTTTCTCCAATTGCTTTGAAGTTTTTCAAAAATTTTACTGAAATTTCAATTATAAATGATATTTTTTATAAAATTTAGGTACTTCATTTAAATTAGTGTTAGTTAAATAGTAGTATTTATTGCAATTGAGTCCTAGAAAGCATTTATAATGTTTAAATATGTTATTTTGTTAAAAAAGTACTCTGAACGTGTTCGAATACCTTAACTACTCCAGTCGGGGGGAAAAAATGTACGAACAATATTTTTTCCACCTCAACAAGAATTTTAGTAAAAAAAAATGCCCAACTTCATGTTCTGAATTTGTTTAATTCCTGGTCGCTTATTTGTTTTATCACAATGACAAGCCAACTAGATGTTCCAAATATTGTTATCGGTAACCTTCTTTGTTCTGAGTATTATCAGCAAGGAAAGTAAAAAAAAATTTACTCAAAGATTGAGGGGTAAAAAAAAAACTCACCAGACGAAACGAAGTTGTCAGTTTTCTTTTTTATGGCAATGAAAGATGGCGAGGGACCCTTTCAACTGAAAATGTGAAGGGGGAGGACATGTATCTCGTTGCCTCTTTATTTATGTTGCGGTTACGTTTATCATTCAAAATCAATAATCACGGCGTCGGTTCACTTGTAGGTACCTGACTGCTCATCCATCATTAGGCTACGCAGAACCATCCCTCACACTTGTTCCCTCTTAGTCTCACCACAAATATCGTCCATTCCATCACAGTGTGGGAGATGGTGCTCAAAAATTCCTATCTTGTTAGGTAGAGCATATAGTTATATTGTTAACGGGAGAATATTAATGTGCATTGTTTTGACTGGGTAGTTTAAATTGTTTGTATTGATTCTTTTGATTTATACATCAGCAGCATAGCATACGTTTTCTAGTCTTGGAAAAATGAAGGATGGAATATTTGCAGAAAATATATTATTTTTGCCATGTCAAATTATGACAACAAATCAAAAGGGGGGATAAGACGGATTTATTTTTAAATTAATAAATTCGTTTGTATAAAACAATGGTCTCCAAAGTATGTTCACGGAACCCTGGGAACACAAGGGGTAGGAAATATACCTAAGGGTTCCATGAGTCATAATAAAAAAATCAAGCAGAAATAAATATGTATGCAAAATGGATTCCCGTTCTCTGTGAAGTTTGAATAGTTACAAGTATATGTCTAAATCTCATCCCCTCTTCCTTAAAACTGTATGGAAATTTTAATACCTTAAACATAACTTTATTTTGCAACACTTTTAAAACTTTTAATATAATAAAACAAAAGCGAATTATTCGTTAGTTAGCACAATCCCTTTGCAAAACTAAATAGTTTTCTAATGGAAAATGCACCTTTTTACACTTATAATAAAGGAAATGGAACAACAGACATATCGACAGAGTTGATGTTAAAATCTAAATTTAAGCATGGACAGCTTCTAAACTTATCTTGCAAATTCACATAAAATACACAGCAAAAACATTTTAATATATTCAGAAAATTGTGTTTAAGTGAAATATGTTTATCAACGTAAGTTGCAACAAAAACAAATTAAACTCAGAATAAATGTAATACGATTGCATTTAATCTCAATAGACATAGACTTCGACTGTTTGTGTAAATAATACTAATATATATCCCAGTTACTGAATATAATGCATGGGCAGGGACACTTGATCCCTAAATTAATATTATAAATGCGTAAATTATATTAAAAAATTAGATTAAATTAGATAATATTAAATGCACTATTTTTTAAATGTCTTTTACATGAAGTGCATATGACAAATTGATATATATTCTTTACATATTACTTTGATATCTATTCTTTAAAGTATGTGTATGGAATAGGGTTCCATGAAAGCACTTTCTGGTTCTAAGGATTCCACGAAATAATTTTTAAGTTCTAGAAGCTCCGTGAATTAAAAAAAATAAATAAGACCACTGGAATAAAACAAGTAACTGCCTACTTCTGGCTATCATCGGATAATGTTAGGGGGATAGCGCTCATAAATGGAAACTTTTGGGGAATAAAAAATACTCCAGTCATAAATATTACATTTGACTTTTCGAGAACAGAATATTTTAAAATACTAAAAATTTGTGCTCTGGACTGTCAATTTCTTTTTGTGTAAAATGTGTTCTACATATCCTTCCCTGCACTGCAGTGTCAACAATTTTTTTTATGTTTCCGATTGGAAAAATATATGTTTTGGAACGTTTCTAAAGTTTAAGAATAATTTATAATTAACGGGATTTCGTATCGCTGCATTTTAGATTTGAATGAAAATTGGAAGCTTTTCCACCAGAAAATGCATCAATAATATTAATCAAGAATAACATTACGCAATTGACTAATTTTTTTATTCACGACGCAATTCTAAGCAACAAGAAGAAGATTGGCAATATAGGGAGTTTTTATTAATATTGTACTGTAATGGGTGAGCTTTCCCATCTATTAGTGTGCGAAAATTAGAAGGAAAACTAGACTCACACACCAGTCAAATCAACACAATTTATTTACTATTCTCAACAATGACACAAATTCAGTATCCCAAATAAAGAAATGCACCAATTGATAAATATGGAGCAGGAGCTAAGTAGATAAGATAATTGGAGATAGAGTAATAAATCGCATCACTTCCACTTAGCACTTTCATGCAATACACCTTCTTGTATTTGACGATAGTTTCTGAAGTAATCCAATCCAAACCGACCGAATCCAAATTAACAACTAATTAACCAAATCGGCAATCTTAATATTAATCAAACTAATCTACGAAGTACTCGTGTCTAGCTTTATGTTATCTTACATTAATACTCATTACTATCCTTCACCTTCTAACCTCTCTCTTACTCGAATCCTGAAGCTAATACGTATATACATGGTATAATTTACATATATCTCGTCTTCTTCGGGAGGAAGTTTTCATTTAAATAATAGTTAAAGAAAGTTATTTCCCAAGAGGATCATTAGGAAAAAACGTGGATAGACCCGTTGAAGTGCTGTGAATGAAGGTGACGGACTTCATAATTTTTAGCCCCAGTCAGTTGACGAAAACGACACCTGAGCTTTTATCACTGCCTCAAAATTTCCCCACCCCTACCTACATGATGACTTTAGGTCGGTATTTCTAACACAGATGAGATCTTCTACATTTTGGTCTTTAGTGAAATTAAGAATGTGCAAGATAATTAAATATATAGATACATTGATGGGTACCGATTTGTGACCATTACCACTGACTGCTGTAGATCACTGCTACTAGGCAAAGTTTACCTTATTCCGATCTGCATAAATGCATATGATCATTCTGCTACCACATATTACTGTACTTGGCCAATCCAGATATTTATTTCAAAATAGAAATGGGTACAAAAATTGCCATTATAAAGTTTCGCTCCCTAATATATAAATTTACTATGAGGAGAACGCTTTATTTTAGTTATATTATATTAAAATATGAATATTGAAATAAATTATATGAGCAGAGGCATATCTGCCTAAAAAAAATTTGCCGATAACTTCCTTAATACTGGCATAAATTTTATTTATTATGGAAAAAAACTTAATAAGAAAAAAAAATTGTAATACTTCAAATTTTGAATAATACAAATCTTTATATGCATAACCAACTCAATGATCAAAATATCTTGAAATAAATCCTTTAAAATGTAATAATGGAAACTGGAGCATTTCCTTTTTTCCACAATATTATATGTGTGTTACAATTTACTTAAATTTCATCTTGAGGAATTTTAATTCATAATTATCTTGTCCTGCAAGATTTCATGTGAAAATTAATAACTAGTTTACCTTCCTAGGGTATATAACCGATAATCATACACCTCCAAAACTAAAACTTTAGCATTTTTAGAAAAGCCGATGGATCACCCGCATACTCTCACCAATCAGAAAAGCTTTTACCTGCATATGAGTTTAATAACCCCCTCCGATAAAATAAGAAAAACCATATTAAAAATATATTTCCTGAGCGAAGTAGTACGCTTTTGCCCTTTCTATTGCTTGTACTTGATTTTGTTCAGGCCATCCCTTTATGTTTGTGTTCGTCAAATAGAATTGATTTTAAAATAACTACAATCACTTAATTTCCCAATGAAAAACCCTGCAAAACATGTATTTAGATCAAGAATATTAAACTAATTTTTTTATTGTTTGCAACTACACTGAATACTCTTTTCTTAAAGAAAAGTGTTTTTAAAAGATTACATGAGTAGCAGAGGCTGCCTTAAAGTTATTGATGAATCTTTAAATCACACAACCATGTGTTGAAAGTCAGGAATGGGTGTTTAAAATCTTGAGGGTTCGCAAAATTAGGCTGGTACATAAAAGAGGAGCTCGGAAATCAAAATTTTAAGATCCACTGGTACAAAATATTTAATTCCATGTGATTTTCTAATAATATTCTAAATAGTTTCAATATTGTTGATGGCATTACATTTTATTTGGAATGAAATTGTTACCAAATATCTACTAACATAGATATAAAGTATCTTATTGTGCTCTTTAAACTACATTTATAACTAATTCGCGTTTAACAATGTTTTAAAGACGTGTAACACTACTTTACTTATCGTATACTGTTGATGATTTTACATTGGCGAGCATTGATATAGTTGTGCCTAAGTGCACATACATATTTAGTATATTTGGAGAATTTTAGAAATTTTAATACTGACTAAATGGGTACTATACTTGCACGATTTTAAATTCACAGACATAATTTTTTTATTCATTTCATACTTATAAATCACATTAAAATATTTTACTGCCTACCTTCAATATTACTGAAATGTTTGTTTAAAATATAGGAACTTTCTGAAATAATATAAAAATAGTTCGTAAAGTAATTTTTTGCTGTAGAAACAGTTGCCTTTAAGAAAGATCTAACATTTTTTAAAAATACCTGTAAAAGTAATTCTTTATTGTCAAACAAGTAAATCTTACATTCGGATTTTAGAATTTTGTAACGAATTTCGTGACATACACATTTATTTTCTGGATTTAGGTAGATGCCCCCGTGTACCAAAAGTAATATAGCATCCCACATGCGTATAAAAAGATTTATGTTATTATTCCTAAGCTTGGGGATTTCGTTTTTCTAAAAGTAAATATTTTTTTTTCGAAATACAAAGCAATATGTAGCTTAAATTACAAAACATGTAGCTTAGTAGCATTGTAAAGAAGAAATGCTATAAACTTCAGGAAATTGTAAGAAAAATTGACAGGAGGTTATTTAGGAAATGGGATCTATTTTGAGAATTTTATTTATTTCTATGTAATTTTCCTTATACGTGAAATATTTTCTGTTATATAAGTGTATCTATTCTAAAATTAAATGAAATGGCAAAAATAAAATTTAGAAATATTACACAATGTTATTTTATATTTTATTATTTAAGAAAATGTGAAGTAATGAAAAAATCATTTTTACATTTTTTAAAGAAAAAAAGTATATATCTCTTTCAAAGAATTTTTTTCTTAGTTTCAACATAATTCAGTAGTCCTTTCTTATCACCGCTTAAACATTTGGAAGTTTAAAAAAATATATAAACTTCTTTATTTATTTTTACATTAATGTTGCAATGGATATTAAAAAAAAGATTTTATTACAAATTTTAAACTGTTAAATTTTAAGATATAACTTCGAATTACATGATTTCATTTAAAATGTGTAATGTTATCAAGATGTTAATAAATGAAACTTTTTATAAAATATAAATACTTTAATTGGAAAAATATGTACATTATTCGAGTAACAAAAGTATTATTATACCTGTGAATTAACTAGACGGAAAAGGTAAAACAATAACTATAGGAAGGATATGTTATAAATAAAATAACATATAAAAACATTTACTAGGCACATACATACATGTCACATTTGTTTACAAATATTTTTTTTTATTATTCGCTTCTATAAATTATAAAATACATGAAGTTGATTATAATCTCATATTACATGTTGGGTATTTTGAAAGAAATTTGAATTCAAATAAAGGAGAAAAACACTTAAATCTTTCAAAGCCTGCTTTAGATTCAGAATTTCCGGATAGTTCATAAATTCGCATTCTCTCATTTGGGTGTCTGAATCTGCTGTTTGAAATTCATGGTATGCGAGTTTATACTCCCTCTCATTTTTCAAACAAAAAAATCTTGCAATAAATAAGACAAACACTGATATTCAAGACGTTAAATGGATAAAAAAAATATGAATGTTTTAGAAAGGATTACCACAGAAATAAAACTGTATAGTCGAGGATGTCTAGCGTTTTGCTTTACAGTAAATTGACTGTCGAAAACTTTTACCATTTTGTACCCTTTCTCAACATATTTGAATTATTAAAAAAAAACATTTATTTGTATGTGAGTTGAGTAAATTTTGAAGAAACAATTCACTCTCGGCTTATATAGGCATCGGGCTATATTTTAAAAATATATAAGGCACTATTTTTCTATTCTTTTTGCTAAAAATATTTTATTGTTTTTATGCTTTAAAATTTTTGTTAGGAATATTGGAATTTTCATACAACTTTTAGAGATTCCTTTTATAAAATAATCTGCGCGTTTTGAACCAATTCTAATAGAATAATAATTTAAAAAGATGGACGCAAAAGTCAAAAACAGGATGACTGTTTAATTCTGAAATGCACACCATAAAATATATACTATATTATTGTAGTGATACATATTAATGTAAAACATATTTCATTTTTTTCAGTTTCTTCATATTTATAAGACTACTTTCTTCGGGCAAGATGAAAAACCTCTCGACAAACTACCAGAAATACTCGTGATGCAAGCCAAAAAGAATGAGACTACTGCAATCTTGCCAGGTGAAATGAAATATTCAAGAGTTATGAATATCTTTAGCAGTATGTTTGTAGCTTTGTGTCCCAACAGACTGTCAGTATTTATTACATGCAGCCTCTAAAATACTAGCTCAAACAATGATCCTAAATGTTAATCATGTAGTAAGACATGCGTTGCTTGTAAAAGATTTAAGCAAGGCACGGAATAGGAAAGTAATGGAACGGTTATTTAATATTTGCATAACATATACTTGTGATAGATTTGAAAATATTATTAAACTTTTTGGTTTCTATTACATTTTGTAATTTTTAAAAACGTCCTTATTAAAATGGAATGCGTTAAGTTAAATTAATAATCCCAATACTCATTTTAATTTCTAAAATAGGATGTGGCATTATAAGTATTAATATACTGCAATCCACCGTAATATGCAAATATTGTTTGATAAAATAGTGTAAAATGTATATAGTATAATGTATCCATTAAATGAATATTTTTACTCAGTATGTGCATCTTTGGCTAAGAAAATGTCATTGATAGTAAATAAATTTTATTTAAGTGTTCATGTAGCCTTTTGGTTAATGATATATTCTTTATTGCGTTATTATATATCTACTGGAAAGAACATAATGAACAATCTTACATGTAGAAAATGTAAACATACGAATCCTACTTTTGAATTATTAAATTTCAAATCTTACATTCTTAATACTTAGCTTAGGACTCTATGTTCTACATTCAAATAAATAATTAAATTTTGATACTATGTTTCACATAATTACAGAGATTTATATATATTAAAAGTATAATATACGTGCAACGTTAAATTCTAAAACAAATCGTCACCTGTAATAACTTTTAATGTTACAGTATTTTCTTATTAATTTTTATTATATTAGTTCTGAGCAAATTTATTAGCTAAATATTGTTTATAAATATATTAAATTTTAAGATAGAAATTCTGATTTCCATTATTTAAATACTTTAAAAGGTCTCTTAAATTTGTAATATTTAAAATATAATAATGATATGCATATAATTCCTCTCTTGTTTTATTCAATGGTATGAATTGTAAACATTCTTAAAATAATTTAGAGTAACTGTACATACGCGCGCACACACACACATTTTTCTTATACTGGGCTTATATTTCGTACATAAAACATGCTCTTGAAGATTAGCAAATATTTCTAGATTTTAATAATACGCACACATATATTGTTTTGCATTGACTTTTTTTTCATTTTCTTCTTAAAGCTTTTTGTTTTGTTTTGTTAACGCATATTTATTAATATTTTAATTCTGAAATATCTTTTTGTAACTTTGAAGTAAATGTAAAACAAATATGGAATAAATATCAGAATGTAAATTTGTGATTAAAAATTTAAAAAAAAATAATTACAAACATATTATATATATATATATATATATAATACCTTCATTAAATTATCATTAGTTATTTACTTAGATTTCAATACTATTGCACTAAAATGCAATTTATTTTTCCACAATACCGTTTTCTTTGTAGTGGAACAAAGAAAATAGACTGAAAATTAAGAAAATTGAGATTCTGAATACAGAAACTTGTTTGAAGATTATCACGTTATTTTCACAAGATATACATTTATTATTGATTTGCCATATTTCGTTTTCGACATATATGTTAACATTAAAAATATAATGTTTGTAAAGTAAACTATTTCTATATCAAGAAATATAAACAATTTGCATAAAATATTTTCTTAGTAGCATCATTTGTTTTTTTCTGTATTAATCGCAATGCATATTGAAAATTAATAATTTATTTAACCCGTAATAAACTAAAACCTTTTAATTTAAGGTGGATAGTTACTTTTAATAATGTGGTTCGTAATTTTATTCGTACTGTGGTTATTCTAGAGTTATTTTGAGAATATTACATTTTTATTTGCTCTGTTGTTGCATGGCAAAATAGATCTCCAAATTAGTATTCTTAAAAATGCATTAAATAATTATAATATTGGCGTTATAATAACGTTCAATCTTTTTGGCAAATGGACCTCAGATATAATAGCATTAATCAGCTAGAGTTAAATAAAAATGCATTTACTTTTAAATTGTTAGTTTTTATTTTGTGCTTATTCATTTTACACTTTTCATTATAATGAGGAAATAGGAAGATTAGTTACACAACTAAATGCTATGAAACTCAAATGAAGAAAAAATTGTTTTAAAGAGAAATACCTAAAACAGGTATCTTTACTCATAGAGCATTGTTTGCACTTGTGTTTTCTACTATAATTACTTTAAGAATTGATAAAAACAAGTTAAGATCCATTAACATCTCTTAAAAGAGAAGGAATCCATTAAATATTTAAACAATAAAAATACCACTTAATACAGAAAGTGCTTGTTTTTCAAATTACTTTTTGATGCATTATAAATTATTCATTAGAGATATTAAAAATGGTTTTAAATAAGTAATTCATTGCATTCATTATCAATCTATTTTCTTAAGTCGACGAAAGAAAAACTACTAATATGGAATTGGAGTTGAATTTTTAAATCGGATTTCAATAACTATTGTTGCAGTGTCATGAAATATTGCAAAGTAATAAGTACCTCTGAATTTTTAATTTTCAGTATTTATCTGGCAAGAGACGTAAAATAAATTCAAAAATAATGAAACACACACAATTAATCGTTTACATTAAGGATAATATGAAGCGAGTTTGTGCTTGTAATATTGCATCCTTGAGTCTATATAGAACATTGTTTTTATACAGGAACATCAATAGTGAATTATCAGTGTAGTCTATATTAGCATTTCTCCAAACAATTGCTTTATGGCGATCCATAATTAAAGGGCTACTTATAAAATATTAATAAAATACTTCCATGTTAATAAATTAAGAAAATTTATATCAATTATTAAAAACTCAGACATTCGTGGTTAAGAGAGACATGCGTTTTCTGGAGTATTTTTTAATTAAACCTCGCCCCAAAATCTCAACAAGATTTTGTGAAAAATTAAAAATAGTGTAAAATGGTGTTTATCGATATCCAGTTTTACAAAATTAAAATAAATTTAAAAGAAGAACTAATAGGAATTGAATAATTAGTTTTTTTTATCAGTAGTATAACCTTTTAAATACAAATATGAACCAGTAATTGCTTTAAATACCTCACTCACAACTCTTTTTTCCTTCGATTGTCAGTTGCTCTCGATTTTCAGTAGCAGTGGCATTGAAAAGAGTGGCTTATGTTCAAGTAATTACGGTGATAAACAAATGTCTATCAGAGATAATCTTCATTCTCAAAGGAATATATTCGGTATTGTTCTGGTAAAATGTATTTTTTGTGTAAATGTTAAATTGTTCTAGTGTTCTAGTCTAGTAAATTGTTATCTTTTGGGTTGTAAATCATTCCACACTCCCAAATGTAAATTGGAAAATTTTAAATTTCAAACCATTTCATTAAAAAAATAAAACTTCTCTTTATTTTTTACTTTACGATCCCCTTCATTACAATTTGCCTCACACATTTTAGATATTATTACGGAATTTTTCAATCGTTATCTTTTAGTAAACCCACAAATAAACAGTAAAATTAGGACTTATTTTTTACTGTGGAATATCCATTTAGAAATATAACATGTGAATGAAAGTCTCTTGCTTGTGCAGTTGGGACTAAGAGGTTCAATTACTTAAGGTTGGGACTCAGAGGACTCGCTATTTTAAGTTAAGATACGGGAGTTCTCATAATTAAAGGGTCGGGACTCTAGGGATCCAATAATTAAAATTGAAAAGTTAGGAGGTCTACTACTAAAATTTGAAATTTAGGAATCCACTAATTTCAGTTGTGAACTTAAGGAGTCATCTACTTAAAATTGGGATTGAGGGAGTCTAATATTTAAAGCAGGTATGCAGGCAGATTATTACTCAAATATAAAGCTTAAAGCATATGATCTACACACAAATATGGACCCATATTTAAGGTTGGGACTCAGAATATCCCCAAGATACAAAAATATTTGTAAATCCTTCCAAAAGTCAACAGCTGGAACAATTTTTTAGTACGATTTCTTGTTGAAATGTTTGAAAGTATGGCATTGATAAAAACATTTTGCAATGATGTACGATGATAGAAATGTGATTATTTTTATTAAATTTCAGTAATTGTTTTCAAATAGTGTGAAAAACATTTTTTTACTCTTAAATTAAAATAATAATTTACTTGCAATGATACCAATTCAGTTCTTTCTGCAGTTATTTTTACATTTACCATGATTGTAAAACGAAAGAAGATCATAAAATACGATAAGCAACAAATGTTTGAAATTTAATTTTATGCTTTAAAAAGTAAAGCCCATTGTATGCTGCATGTACATATGATTGTTGCTGAATGGTGGCAGTAATTTATATAAGCTAATGTGAAGATTATAATTATAAATTCTACTTAAAATTTGGAACATTTCACTTTATGAAAACATATGATCATTAACTAGTTCATATATTCAACTAGTAAAAGTCATTTCAATCTATGAAGCCGTTTTTATCTGGTATTGTCATTATGTAAGCTGTGCAAATATCTGCAAATCTGTACCTCCAAAAGCTTCATTCAAATATGTATATATTTAAACAAAAAAAATCATTTGTAGAATTTAAAACTTTTAAAATTTAAAGAGAATGCAAAGGGTTTTAATAAAAGAAAATCACCTACTGCAAGGATTCATTTAGTTCAAATTGAAACCAAGAATCTATCTCGGTTTCTCCTTAAAATGCATAGCAAATGAAGACTTTTCTTGAGCCAAAAGATTTGTCTTGAATTGCATATCCTTCCAATGTTTTTAAATGCTTATTTAATACACTCATGTATATAAATTAAAGATAAAATACAAGTTCAGGCAAATGAACATAAGAATTGTGACTAATTTGTAAGGCCTTTTTATTAAACAAAAGGTAAAGAGCAAAGGAGAAGCTATATATATTTATGATATCATTTATAAAGTTTCTGGAGCAGATTACAGAAAAAAAACCCTATTTACAAAAACCAATATTACATGCTTGGTATGATCGTTAATACGTAATATCTCTCCCAGACGATACAATACAGCTAATACAGGTGATATCTCCCGATTGAAGACAATCGTTTACGAACTTTGCACGGTGAGGATGGATGTTGTGTCATCCATAAACACAAATTTTGCGCCTATGGCGCCTCGAAAGAGACTTTCATGTTGTTACAGTATGATGTGCCTATATATTTGACACATCATGGTTCCAATTAAAACATACAGGTCAAGCCCAGAATAATGCCCCTCTCAAACGAGCAATTCTGCACTACCGAAACGGTGTCGTTCAGTGATGTTCACTTGGTTGGTAACGTGTACCTGGCGCTCTCCATATGAAAGTTTGACGAGAATCAGACTGCAAGCTAAACTGGACTCGTCTAAAATATCGCACAAGTCCACTGTTGTGGTGAAAATATAATGTATGTTCTCTACTCCAGGCCGATCGTAGGCGACCGTGAGTTGCAGTAAGTGGAACACATCTGATAGGTCTATGGGCAAATAAACCAAACTGCCCTAAGCGTCTGTGCACGGTTTGCCCAGAAAATGTCGTGAGCGAATGAATATTAACATCGCACTGCTACACGTTCAGCTACACGAGGGCGTTTGGCGACCTACCTCGTAATTTTGAATCATGGTCAAGCGAAGGCAGAAACTATTGTACCAGCAGCTGAATAGACTTGAAGAGACATTTCTGATACTGCGCTCTGTCATTTTTTTTTGGCAGTAGCTGCTAAATACTGGTCGTCATTCAGCGTTGTAACCCGAGGGAAACTAGTGTTGTAACGTCTATTCTCATTATCTTGGAATCCTTTCCAAAGCCTAGAGATGCAACTATGGGTGATTCCAAGTTTCTAGGATACTTCTAGCTGGGTATGCCCATATTCTAGATGGTCGATAATTCTACCACGTAAAAAATTATCCAAATGCGTTCTTTTTGTTATAAATATGCTGTTTTCGCAGTGAAAGGCGTGTACAGCGCTTGCGACCAATTTTTCTTCTTTGCCTATATTCCTTATATATCCCTTCTCTTAACTCTCATCAGTGTGACGTACCAAAAGTTTCAACTGGTGGCATGTTGCAATTTGCATATGATTCTTGAATATGTGTGTTGTCATTTTACAAGTGATACATTGATATTTAGAGTTCAATTTCCACGCAATTCTGAATTATCCTTAATTTATAGACATGAGTGTATTTGAACACATATGTAAATCACTGAAATAAACAGGTATGTATTATTCTTTTAGTCACTAGAATAAAACGTAGTTCTAGAAAAACTTTTAGTATTTGTGAATCATTTGAAAGTAATTTATTGCATTCAGATCAATACAATCGTCTAGGTTTTAGAAGGAAGTCGCCAGTAGACTGGGGCTTTAAAATTCATTCGCATAAATACTGTCTGCAGCATAAATATTGTCTTCCAGTTTAAGAGTCCGTTCAGAATCACAGTACATTTCTGAAATTGATACATCCATTGTAATGAATTTCAGGTACATTCATCACTGCAGATATCACGTTAAATATTAAAACGTTTGAGAAATGTTCATTAAAATGCAATGCATAAATTGCTTAATCTGAAAACTTATAAAAGTATATTGTTGCCCTAAATATGAATGCACAGTTATGAATCAATTGATGACAAACGTTAAAATTCAAGCATTGTTATTTAGTTTTGAAATTAATTTATTTCGTATGGGCAACAGAATCTATGAAAAAATTTGAATTTCTATATTTCATTTGATTTTACAATTGTGCTATTGGTAATCTAATGAAATTGTTTCTTCAAAATAAAAAGTATGGATTAAATTTTGAATTAAATAAAATAATATCACAAAACTTATCATTAATTCGAAATCCATTTTATTTTATTATTAATTTTTATTACATTGCTTTGTAGATAAAAAATGAATGCATATTCAAACAATTATTCCAGATATAAAAGAAAAAAACAGTAGAAATTGAGTTAAATTCGTAGAATGAAAATCACATATAATTTATATAAACATTTCTTATACGACTTATTTCTAAGACTAAATGCCTGTACTCTTATAACATGCAGGGTGATTCGCTACCATACGGAAATACTTGCAAAGTGTGTAGGGGATACTACAAAGAAGACTCGGAATCGCATAGGAATGCTTATCGCAAATGCCATAGTTACGAGCTATGGTGCAAATAAGTAGAGGACAAGAACAAAAACAACAATTAATTTAGGAAACTGAAAACATTTTGTTAACTAATTGTTCTACAACAAGTGAATGAATATACGATCATAAATCGTATGTGTGTGTGGTAAGTTTGACAACGACGCTGCATGGATTTCCTGACTTTCTGGAAGATTTATTCAGATAGTTCTGTGGTTGATGGCGCTGAATAGAAGGTTTCGTGAAAAGCAATCGTTTCATCATTTACGATCAGTTTCCCGAGGTGATAGGATGAACTCGTAATCAATCCAGGAACTGCAAACATACTGATAACGTATAGAGATGCGGATTGCAACGGGCTTGGAGCTGGGTGGTTGCACCAAGAATGTTACCCGAACAGGCATGCTCCTAAGAGGGTTCAGAAGGTTAAGTGAGACTGGTTCCTTAATGAGTTAATTGCCTGTGTTTTTGATGCACGAAACACATGTTCTTTCAGTCGAATGTCAAATCACTCGAATATCTGTGGCCACAGGGAGGATATATGACCCACCAGGAATCTTCAAGAACGTAAAGAATTCCATATAGCACTTCTGTTGGGCCTGCCAAATGACATCTGATCTGGACCTGCTGAAAAACAACCCTTCAATACAATATTTTTTCCTGCCCTATAAATGTGTTGCTGTTTTTATTCAATTTCTCTGCTTCTTCGCACCATAGTTCGCAATTATGGCATTTAAGACCCCACATTCCTATGTAAATCTGAATAATTTCTGAACCCCTTACATACCCTTTAAAATTGTCAGTCTGGTATCGAATCACCCTGTATATGAACATAAAAAATTTGGGGATAAATTCGTGAATTTATATTTGTTTTTCTTAAATGCATTTATGGCCCTATAGAGCATGTTTAACCCTACTTTAACTGTCCTATGTCAGTAACAGCTTTAGCATTATAAATTTTAATTTTAGTCAAATTTTTGTTCTTGGCGTTTTGGTATCAGAATTTTGTCTTTCTCTGTTCTGTAGAATTTGTGAGTGAGTGAGTGAATATTAACCACTGTTCACTACACACTACGTCCGTAATTTGAACATGTCAATGACCGACACACCTGACTGCACCCCTCTCTACTACCACACCACACCAACAGGAGGACGTTTGAGCTCTCTGTAGAATTTGTACACACACACAGTATCATAAGATAAAAAAATACACAGTATAATAAAATGATAATACTAAATTATACCACTAGCAAAGCTAGAAGATACAAACCAGATTTCAAGAAACATAACTATAAAAAAATGATGGAAAAGTATATTCTGCAAGAATTAGATAAACGTATGTATATCAGGAAACAGAGTTAGAACTTAAAAATGTAAGAAACCAGATGAGTCAATGCACTAAAATGGAGACCTATTATGATTTCTAAAGCTATTGCCGAATTAGGACCAGCAAAATTATGGTTAAATATATGTTACGGATCCAACCTTCCCCCGTTCAGCAGAAATTTTCGATATAAAAGCAATACAAAACCATATTGAAAAGTTAGGCCTAAAACCAACCACATGCAATTTGCAACCGACAGAAAAAATAAATATAAAATATAAAGGAAATGATTCTTAAAAAGAGGAAAATAAAAATAATAAAATAGTTGCTAATATTTACGATAAACGAGAAAACTTTAATTTCAATATTATAAAAGTATCACATTGGGACAGTAATGTTAATTTTTCTATATTCAGAAATATTGCTTTTTATTACATACGACGCAATGCATTTTTAGTTTGAAATAAATCAGAAAAAAATAAAAATAACTATAAACATTTTACGAATTACTGTTTAATTCAAAAATACCCAATTAGTTTTATTAATAGATATTTGAATAAAGAAATTCTAAATAGTACGGATTAATATTCCATAGTTTATTAACAGGTTAATATTATAAATGTATTATTCTTCCTAGATAGTTATATATATATACCCCCAATTAATAATTTTATATAAAATTACTTTTTTAAAATTTAATTTAATTTTTTTATTTCTTAGATCATATAATCTTAGTGTCAATAAGATAATGGTAGTGTGTTTCCAATTCTTAATTTAATTTTTCTATTATTTTCACACTTTTGCTAAGTGCTACTTTTCAGCCATTGCTTTGCTTTGAATAGGTATTAGGGTCCAGAATCTAGCAATAACTTGTTTATTGTACACAGATTTAGCGTGGGCTCTGCGTTTATGTATGCAATTTTTAGGTAAGTTACCTTTTTCTCATAATGGATTTAGATTTCCTATCCATTATTTTCAATAGATTTTTGCTCAGTATTATTAACAGAAAGGGGGAAGGCTGGCTGGCCACAAAACATGTTCAACGCTACTTTGATATAATTTTTTATATACATAAGCTGTCCTAAGTCAGCAATGTTGATAATACTGTAGCATCCTTTCTTTTATATTTTTATATTTATATCTGTTATTTTAGTTTTTCATATTTACTTTTAAATTCTGTTGTCTGGTTATCTTGCAATTTCAATTCTTTTCAGTTTTAATCATGTTTATTCATCTCTCTCTTGTAGAGAAATTTTGATTATATATATATACTAGCTGCAATGGCCTGGCGTTACACGGGCTTTTACTGAGGGTATAAATTAATCCCCATGTTAATTTCCTCCTTTATTTCTGACGCAAGCACTACTGTGTGAGTGTGACGCGTACGATGTGAGTGCATGGCCCGTGAGTGCGTATCATGGCTTTCTCGTTTAACATATTCCCTTCTCTTCACAAAATCAGCACTTTCAATATTTTTTTTCGAAATTACTTTTACTTCTTTGTTTCTTTCCTCTCCGCTTAGTACGGCGTTGCATGGACTTTTACCGAGTGAATGACTTATATATATAATCCCCATGGGAATTCCCTGTTTCTCTCAGGACGATAGCACTTATGTGTGTATGCGCAATGTGAGTGATTTCTTTAACTATGTCATGAAAACTACCTTTTTTGGAATTCGTTCTTGCGTTGGTGTGGTGTAGTAATTAGAACAGATGGGTGAAAGCTCAGGTGTCGTTCTCGTCACTTGACGATGTTTGGAAAATTCGAGGTCTGTCGCCAAAAACCCTCGAATAGGCGAAAAGTGCGAATTTATAAATCACCCATTCACTTTTCAATTCTTTCGTTGTAATTTTTTAGTCCACGGAAATGAAAATGTAGCCTTTTTAAAAATAGTTGTACGTTGAAAAAAGACAGAAAAGTAAAATTTTTTCAAATTACAAAATTTTACTACTATTTTAAATCCTAAGTAAAATTGTGAGGATTTTTTCAAATGTTCGACACACGGGAAAATGTTTCATGCAATTAGCTTTATAAAAGAAGAAATTATTAATAATTGATTTAAGGTATCCGAACACGTTCAGTGTAATTTTTAACAAAATAGCATACTAAAATATTATAAATGCTCTTTTTGGACTCAATACCAATAAATATTACTATTTAACTATCAAAATTTAAAATAAATTACCTGAATTTTACAAAAGTCCCAATTATAAGTGAAATTTTAGCAATATTTTTAAAAAACTTCAAAACAGTTAGAGAAAAAAAGTAATAAACATATATTAGTAAAAGTATTACTAAAACAAATTAGATGCGGTTATCTAGAAAATGTACTAAATTTTAATTTTGTATTACAATTTGAAAATTTTAGAGCTGATTGAATGAACATTATAAGAAATGTTACATTTTTTATGAGACCATTATTTAAATAATAAGCCATATCTCAAAAAGTATTCATACAATAAGAAATATTTTAGTACATTCTCTAGAAAATAACAAAAATATCAGGTTCAAAAAGTTTTATAGAAGTACATTCGTAATATTTTGAGTTATCAGACTCGTCATGATAGATTTTGAGCAATTTAAATGCCCACTTCTGGTAAATCAAAAACCCACTTCCGGTTTTTCTAAATTCATAAAATGGATTGTAACTTGGCCTCTAGTTAGTGTAGAAACCAAACAAAGTATGTTTCGAAAAGTTAAAATATAGCTCTATTCTACAGAATAAAAAAAAACTATCTGTCTTGACTGAATTTGGTCATTTTCAACGTGTTCGAATACCTTAAGTATTTTGAGTGTTTTATTAAAATTTGTTCAAAAACGTTTTTGGCTTTTTATTTTTTAAACCATTGATTTGATACAGATAAATATTTTAAATTAATCTTAGAAATGTATTGATTACATTCTTTCATGTTAATCTGACATCAATAATGATTTAATTTTGAAAATTATATAAAGAAAAAAATGACGAAAATTGAAGCAAAAATAACTTTTTTACTCGTATTTTTTTTACTCACCAAATTTGCTGATTTTCACATGCTTAAGACAGAACTTTTTGGTGTAATTCTTGAGTTAGATGTGAATTTCAGGTGAAACAGTTGAAAGCTATTTGGCGTGAAACCATTTTTTGACGCCAAGGCTTGGCTAACTGAAAAATCGCGTATTTTTTATTAAAGTTTTTACTTTTTAGGGCTTAATTTTTAAGTTAATGCTTTCAAACTTCACACATTAACTTCAAAATCGAAGTACTTTTAAATAAAAAATGTACAAAAAATACTGTTTAAATTATTTCCCGCAAAAACGGTTTTTTACAAAAATCACAAATTTATTTTAAAAATCCGTAATTTTTAAATCCCCGTATAGATTACGGATTATATTCTTTTACACACAGAAAAAACCTTTCGTACAATTATCTTCATAAATAACGAAGTTACTCAATTTTAAGTAAAAACTTTGACTATTTTTAAAAATATCCTAAAAAAAAGAGTTTGGGGTATTTTATTTTTTAAATGAATGGATCTAAAAGAGAAAGGCTTGAAGTTATGCAGTGTAGAATATCGGTTTAATAACACGAAAACAAATTCATATGCACCGATTTAGAAGTAATTTTCATAAAAACACATCAGTTTTAACACGGTAAAAAAATAGTAAATATCATTATTTTACAAAAAAAATTTTACCGTATTGTGACGAAATAAATGATCTTTCCGATTATGTAATAACTTTTTTGTCTGATTTCAAAAGCAAAAATTGGATGGCTATTTTAAAATGGTTGAAAAAGTGGGAATCTTCGCTGGGCTGAAACATAATTGAAGTTTAGCCAAATAAACAACCTTCAGGAGTAAAACAATTAAGTGTTTTAAGGTTTTTAATTAATATCTTCTCAACTAATTGCAATATCGGAATGAAAAATATTTTACGCCCTATTCTCAGACCTACTGAATATACGCACAAAATTTCATGATATTTGGTCTAGTTGTTTCTGAGGAGTTTGGCTAGAAACACTGTGACACGAGAATTTTATATATTAGATATATATATATATATACATACGAATTCCTATAACTAACATCCATGTAGCTACAGCAATACTTGGGGCAATTAAGATTTTTCATTGATGAGAGTTTGAAGACATTAGTAATCTTCTTATTAATTAATTTTATATTCTTATTTATAAATTTTATTAATTAAATGAATAATGCGTATTTTTAAATGCAATATAAAAATAAGCAAAATATCATCCAAAATAAGGTCTTAATTTTAAAATAGTACTGATTAAATTCTTAACTTTATGAGGATTCATTAGAATTAGTTAAAATGATGAAACGATATTTAAAATAACTGAAAATGTTTAAATAAATTGCATTTATATATCCTTTCAATGTATCTGGTTAATTTCTCGCTAAATAAAATAAAAAGCTTCTTCTCGAAAGTAATCAAGTGTCTTTATAATTAAGAAACATTATTAAAATAAAATTATTCTTTGAAGTTATTTGGAATTAAATACTTATAAGACTAATCCTTTATTTTCCGAAGTATATTGCTTATAAAGTACTTCTTTTTATCTCTCTATTAGTTCCAAAACGTAATACATACTTAAAAATTTCTTAAGTACATATGCAAAATTACTACAATGATATGTGTAATTATCTTATTTAATATTTGAAATATTTTTTTAGGAGCAATCGCTTTGAATGTGCCTTAATACAATATATAATTAAAATTCCACAACTAGGGTTTGTAATATATTTATATTATAAAAGATTTTATTTCTTATCAACGTAAGCTATGGAAACTATAATGGAACGAATTTATACATTTAACTTTCTCATTTAAATTTTGAAAGATGAGGATAATAACTATAATAACCTATTCTTTTCCGATATTTATCCATTTTCCCTCGACATCTTTTCTCTTGCTGAACTGCTTAGTTTGTTTTTATTTCGTTTTGAATAGTCTAGACTCAGACCAATATTTAGTTTAACAAGTTTAAGTAATGGAATAAGATAATTAGATTTATGTGGAATTTTAATAAAGGAAACTTATATGAAAAATGCAAGCAAGTGATTCTCTTTTTTAAACATAATTGAAAGTATCCATTTCTAAAACGTAGAAATGTATTGGTTAATGTAAATTATAGGGTGTTCTTGCATAAATTACTTGGTATTCGATCACAATGTTGCATTACATTTTAAACTACTAGATTGATCTGAAAGATTCAACTATTTATATTTTATAAAAATTAAACGGCCTTTTTAAAAAGACAAGATTTTATTTTACAAACCCTATATATATATACCAAAGGAATTTCCGATTCAATTTCTTATCAATCTTAACACATAAATTTGACCGGAATATTTAAAAATTACAGAAAAATGTGAAAGCAGTTATTTACAAATAACGCGCAATGTATAAATATGCGATAAAAACAACAAAATATGTACTGAAATTTCAAATTCGAAACATAAAACGAAATGCTACGCTTTCACATAAAGTGAAATGAATGGGAATAAGAATTAATAGATGAATAAAAACTAGAAATGCTTATAGTTATCTTTGATGATTTTGAAATTGAATAATCAACAAAAATGAATGAAAATCCAACATTTTTAATAAATTACTTTTCATTAATTGTGTTTTTTTTAAATAAGTGAGTTGGTTTATAACAAACCCTACATTTAAATATACATTCGTTATTTTTAAAATTTTCATATTTTTTCATCTACTACAGAAGAGAAATAAGTATTAATATATTACCCAAATACTGTATTATTTTAATTTGGTTCGGTAAATTTATTTTTCAGCTTTTTTTTCACATAGCATATTAATAAAATAGTTTTATTGCTCAAATCAAAATTTCCGAAACTTTGTATTGGTTCTCGAGGAAACTATAAAATTGTGGACCCTCGCAAACACATGGATATTTATTATCACACTATATTTATTATTTCTGCAATCATCCTCAAATGTAAGCATCAGAGTTTGTAAATTTAAAAGGTAATATTTAAATAAAAGTTAAAAATCTAAAAATTGTAATATTTACTTTAATTTCTGTAGTAAGTATAGCAGCACCACTATTAACCCTTCAAGAGTCACCACCGTTTCAATGGGTATTTGCTAATATTTGTTTACACATACAACAAATTTCACTTTAACAATGAACTAAATATGAAATGAAACGACCGCCTCTGATTAATATTTATTTCAGATCAATTAAACTACAGTGGTGGCAAAAAGTCCTGAACACACTCATTTTTTAGCGTAATTTTTGTGTTTGGCTTCATTTTTCGTTGTGAAATTATCCCACTATCTTAAACAGTGTTACTGATTTTAATGCATTTTTTCATGCTGGTTTCAAATCTGTTTGTAGATTTCCTCTAAAGTAAATAGTTTCATTGATATTATGAAAAAACCTTGACAAGAAAGCACAAGGTCACTGTAAGGATGAGTGAGTGTGTTTTCCACCAAAGAAATGCTCCGTTATTTCAAGCAACAACAACAAGAAAAAGGTGAAACGGGATTTATTGTATTGAATGCAGTTGTGTGCTTGCGGAAAATAGTGTATTGAAAGCAATTTGAAGTGCGTTTGTGGAAAATATTGGAATTATGGCTAAATTTTCATATCTGCCTGAGAATAAAAGGTACAAAATAATACATTTGAAGGAAGAAGGTTATTCTATGCGCCAAATTGCTGCTAAAGTACCATGTGGCCTTTCTACTGTTGTAAGAACTTTGAAAAAATTTTCTGAAACAAATTTTAATGCGGACAGGGGGCGATCAGGACGACCAAGAAAAACATCTTTACGTGAAGACATGTTATTGCACAGAATTTCACTTTCAAACAGAAAGCTTAATTCCTCGCAAATTTTGAAACAATGGACTTTGACATCAAATGTGAGTATGTGCCCAAGAACTGTTAGAGGAAGAATGCTGGAAATTGGGTTACGAGGCTGTAAAGCGCACCCAAAACATGAATTTCTGACTGAATTTCAACGCAAGAGGCGATTGACGTGGGCAAGGGAACATTCATTATGGACTATTAAAGACTGGGAAAGGTAATATTTAGTGACGAGAGTCAGTTTTGTATTTCTAGCAACTAAAGTAGTGCTTATGTAAGACGATGCACTCACGAGGAATTCAGCCCTCAGTGTCTGAAGCCCACAGTAAAGTACCCGACAAAAGTGATGGTACAGGGTTGCATGTCTTCTCATGGTGTTGGAAGGCTTCACATCGTTAGCGGAACAGTGAAAGCCATAGATTACATTGAAATACTACAAAATAAATTGCTACCAACTGCGATAGATCTTTTTGGGAATCAGTCATGGATTTTTCAGGATGATAACGCCCCTTGTCATCGTTCAAAGGTAATCCAGAAATGGTTGAATTACCATAATATGTATAGAATGAACTGGCCAGGACAGTCTCCCGACCTTAATCCGATTGAGAACTTATGGTTTAAAATTGGTTATGAAATTTCAAAGAAAAAACCTTCAAACAAACGTGAATTAATTGAAACTTTAATATTTTCCTTCAACCATATTGTCACGAAAGATCTTCTTTTGAAATTGGTGCATTCCATGCCAAAAAGATGTAGAGCCGTAATTAAAGCAAACGAATGGCCCATAAAATATTGATTTTCTAACATGTAACAACAATGTAATTTTCAAAATGCTTATTAAATATACTATATTTGTCACTTTTCGTGTTATTTTTCTTTGCATATTCTGTTATTCTATATTGTTTTATTCTGCACATATTTCACATTATTGTGTTCAGGCAGCTTTACTACAAAAAATATTTTAGTCATTAAGAAACTAGTAGTATATTTGAAATCAGCATAAAAAATACATCAAAATCAATAACAATATTTAAGATAGTGCGATAGTTTCACAACGAAAAAGGAAGTCAAACACAAAAATTACGCTAAAAATGAGTGTGTTCAGGACTTTTTGCCACCACTGTATTTAATGATTTATTCAAGAGTTTTTTGGCTGCGGCAGCCTAGTGTTCAAAGTAACGGACTCATGGCTGGCATGTTATGAGTTCGAGCCCAGTATGACTGAAGACCCGCCGTGTAGGGCACGCGATAACGTTAAATCTGTCGAGAGCTCAAATGTCCTCCATTTGGTGTGGTGTGGTAGTTAAGAGAAGGGGTGCCAGATCAGGTGTCATCCTCGTCACTTGACCATGGTTCTAAATTACGAGTTCCGTTGCCAAAAGCACACCAAAGTTACACACTAGTGATCATAAATCTTGAGTGGAGGTTAGACGAGGAAAGAATGCTGTTGCCAAGAAAAACCTTCCATGCTTTTAGTTATTTAATTTTGTTAATTAAAGGTGATGTTTTAATTCAACCTAATTTAAATTCATAAAAAAAATTGTTGCACCAAAGGGACTTTATTCAACCCAACTTCTAATTTACCAAATTTAGTTTTACCTTTAACGTGCAACGCTTTATACTTATTTTTTTTAAAAAAAATACATAAAATATCTTTTATTCTTATGGAATGAGCACATCCGTGAAAAATAAAGATGGCGATATTTGTATTGTTATTAAGAAACATATGTTTTTAAAGAATTCCATTTCATTCAATGCAATTCATTTATTTTCTGATTTAATAATATATCTTAATATCACAGCCCTAACGGTATAAATCTTCAAAGATACATTAAAGCCACAAAACTCCTAACTGCCTTCCTCTGACTTTATAGGAATATTCAATTTCTCAGTCCATTCCTAATCATTTTCGAGAACCAAACAAAAGGAGCATCGCCTATGACTTCGCAATCTGATACTCCAATTCCAAATTCCATAACATTTTCTGAATCAGAAACGAATGAATATTTTAAGCTGATTTTCTGCAATGGAATGATATTCCGAAATCAAAGTCCAACCATTCAGACATCGGCGAAGGGAAGGACGCTTTTTAATTAGATCACTGCGATGAGTGAGGATATGTCATTAGAATGATTCTCCAGATGTAGATTAGCGTCCAGATGAATGGCCTTAATGACAATGGGAGCAATATTACATATTTTGCTCGAGCGAGCTCCTTTAAGGCGCTTTTAAGGAGGACCCTTTCGTCATGTTTCCGTCTTTAGAGTGGTCGTTTGTGACAGATGTAACAATGATGGAAAATACTATCCATTATTTTTTAATATTATAATTCTACCATAATTTGAATAGAAATGCAGTCTGCATTAAAATGGAAGCTGAAATGGTATATTTAAAAAAAAAGACGAGATGTATTTTAAGTAAAAATAATTGACTTTAAAATACCAAAATTTTTACATTTATCAGAATGATGTGTCAAATGATATAACATTATCATTATTAACATGATTCTAAATTAACTCCTTTAAGATGCTTTAAGGAGTAGCTTTTCGTCAGGTTGTCAGCTTTAGGCCTCATCTTGTAGTGATGATTTAAAATGTTATTCAGTATTCTTTTTTTATGCCGTCAATCTAAGTTAATTGAAAGAGTCTAATACTCCCTGAAATGATATAAAGATATTAAAATGATAATTTAGTAAATGGATAAAAAGAGTTTTAGAAACTTATATATTATGTTCTTTTTAAAGTCAATATATTAATGTACTACTTTTCTAAATTATATATACAATTTTCTTTCCAAATTTTGTCAAAAATCAGATTTTTAGGGTGTTTTTAAGAAGTAATTTTTCAGGGAACTAACATCAATAGAGCTCGTTTGTGACAATAGATAAAAATTGCTATGCATTACTTATAGATATATTCTTATCAGTCAGATTGAACTCACTTAAAACATTTTAAGGAAATATTTACTTTATCTCGATTTTGCACCTTTAATATATTTTATGACAGAATTTGTGATGAATGGTGATGATTAAAAAATTTAATAATTTAAATATTTTTTTTTAATTTTCAACTTTTATTAACAAAATACATTTAAATGCATATTGTTGTTAAAGAAAAATAATACTTTATCAACATTTAAAAAAAGTTTATCAATACATTATCAATTTCAAAGAAGTATTGTTTCTTTTTGAGTTTATAAGCTATTGAATATTGGTGAAAGGGAAATAAAGCGATTGTGTATTTTCGTGTTACGCCAAATTTCATCTACGTATACGACTCTTTAAAAGTAAGTCAGATATTTTAAATTGCCGGTCATACAGTTAATTGAAAATTATTGAACTATGCATGTGCGTGTGTGTGTATTTTTTTAAATTTTATGCAGTACTATTGGATAAAGGTGAACCCAATATATAGTTGAATCGATTGTTAATTTTACCACTTTATTTTTTAGAAACTCTCTAGAAGTAAGCTTTATTCTATCGATTAATTAAAGCTAAAAAAATATATTTTTATTTCGTAATACTTTATTTAGCATAAGCCTCTTTGAAACTTTTATTAAAAAATGTTTAAACAACCTTTATTTTCATGAAACTTTCTTTAAGTCAGTGTTTAATTAAGTATTCTTACTGGAAAATAATATTTATATTATTTTGATTTCACACATATCAAAATTTACAAACAATAATAAGGAATTTCAATTTCCTTCTTATTATTCATTTTAATTTAATTTCTTTCCTAAGTTCTTACTAATTTTATTTTCCAACATATTGTGGACTTTACATATACACTTATGGGCAAAGAAATGTATTCATTTGTTTTGTTGAAAATCAGAAAGTTTAAAATTTAAGACGATATAGTACCCAAAAATCATTACACTGTCGGAATTTTTTATTGATTTATGTGATACCTCAAATTTTTATAAACATGCCTGCAAAATTTCAAAGCTTTATCTGCATTTTTATCAAGTTACGGAGCAATATTTGATGCTGGACAGCAACTACCACTCCCACACATTTCCGATTATCTGCTAGAAAAGAGCCTGATAAAAATGAATTAATTATATATTTTTCTTCCGCGCGTATATGAGACTGGTATTATGTATGCAGTAACAAATCATTTCAAGAACGAATTGTGCAATTCATGCAAAAATTCTAGTTTGTGAATTGTTTATTGCAGAACAAATGGATTTGGTCAAGATTTAAAAGTTGTTCGTGCGTTTTATGACATTATTATGAATGAAATTAAAATTTTAAAACGGAGTCTTCCGAAGCACAAAAATTAAATTTTATTTTGATAACTGATATAATTAAAAATCTAACTCGCAAGATTAGAAAAACTCTCCCAATTTTATATATTTGTTTTTGGTAATATATATATATCCCATGTGTGTGAAATTCAAAACTTTTATTATTAAAGTATTTCAAGATATTTATTTAAACAAGTTCACATATGCAGTTCTTAGAATTGGATATATTTTACCAATAAACTCTTATTTGATTTTGCATTCATTCTTCTGTAATATTTAACATGCGAAGGCTTTTAAAATCATGGAAATAAAAAATAAAGGCATACACATCTTTTTTACATGTTGCGCACTGAACATGAAATTAGCTCTGAAGTGTGCGTATTTATTTTTTTTCTAATTATTAAGATAACGTTTTATGAAATATTGATCTTTCATTCGTTTTTTTATATATTCATTATGCCAGTATACTGTTTAATTGTTCTACATTTATGCAATTTTTTATGGTAAGCAGTTTTAAATAAGGGAATTAACATTTCATTAAATTTTCAGACTATTCGATGAATATTATGGAATGAAAATTTCAAACTCATATTTCTGCATGTCGAATTTTTGTACATATACTGTTATTCAAAATCCTAAGGCTTTTTTGGTAATTAAAGCATGGGTTTGAAATTTTTAATACATGTTTTGAAATGTATGTTTTGTAAAATTGGGCATAGAATTAGCCCTAAGATGTTTAGTACTTTTTTCTAAAAAATTTCAAAATCAAAAGTAATGTTTTTTAGAGAAATTTTGGAAGTTTAACTATAAAAAAACTAATAATAAATCAAAGAGCAACAGCAGGAAGCACGCACAGTTTTATGTATTATATTATAAGGTGCTTGGGAAAAAATTTTGAAAGAAAAGAGGCATATTTAAAAAAGCCTTGGAAATTTAGAAAATGTTTAAAAAAGTTCGAAAAATTTAAATTTTACATCATTTTGCAACAAATAAATTTTTTTTCTATGAAACTATTATTAAATATTAACTTTTATAAAATACAATTAAATCAAATATCAAATATTAAAAATAAAAAAAAAATTGAAGATGGTACTATATCGCCCTTAGACACAAAAATATTCCTATATGTATTTATCACTTTTTGACTATACATAATTGATAAAAAAATCCTAATTAATTATATTTGATTTATTGAAAATATATTATTTTTCTCTGATGCGTAATTTAAAATAACATTAATTATTAACTTGCTTAAGAATCAGCCTATAGGAAAAAATGGTAGTATTCAACTTCACTGGACGAAGTATTATTCAAGACCAAGTACAGTTATTATTTTTATTACATATTTTGTGTTTTAAAACCTTTAATATTCTATATAAACACATGATTTACATCTTTTATAGTTTCCCGGTCTAATAAATAAAATTTATCGCAACATTTCTAAACTCTTCTTATTTATTTTCCCTTAATGAAAAATTATAGTTCCAATTTAACACAAAAATTCTGTGATATTGGGATTTTTAAGGATATTTATTTATGGGGGGGGGCTTAAAATTGATGGAATACATTTTGACATGTCTCAAAAATTAGTAAATTGTAATTCATAAAAATTAAATTATGTTTTAAAAAAAATTTTGCATGACTTATTATCTTACACTATTAAAATTCGAAGGTAAACAAACGTATGTATGTATGTATCTATCTATGTGCGTCTATCTTCTCACGAACAGCACCACGCAGAAAGTCGCGGAAGGTACCAAAAGATCGGGAATTTTCCGGGGAAGCCGTATTGCCTATTTATATTCCGATATTGTAATTAGTTAAAAAGATATTAATTAAAAACCTTAAAACGCCGAATTGTTTTACTCCTGCCGGTTGTTTACTTGGCGGAACTTCCAATCCGTTTCGGCCGAGCGGTAATCTTACGTTTTCCACCATATTAAAATTGTCATCCGATTTTCGGTGTCGAAATTAGACAAAAAATAATTACAGAATCGGAAAGATCATTTATTTCGCCACGACACGGTGTAATTTTTTTTGTAAAATAACGATATTTTCTATTTTTTTCGAATTTTTTAAAATAGTGTTAAAACTGATGCGTTTTTATGAAAATTATTTCTAAATCGTTGGGTATGAATTACTTTTCGTGTTATTAAATCGATATTCTACACAAATTAACTTCAAGCCTTTCTCTTTTAGATCCATTCATTTAAAAAATAAAATTTCCAAAACTTTTTTTTTAAAGAATTTTTAAAAAGTAGTCTTAATTTTTACTTAACATTGAATAACTTCGTCATTTATGAAGGTAATCTCACAAAACCTTTTTTCCGTGTGTACAGTAATATTATCCGTAACATATACGAAGATTGAAAAAATTGCTTCAAAATTACGGATTTTAAAAAACATTTTGTGATTTTCGTAAACTTATGTTTTTCTGAGAAATAAATTAAAAAGTAGTAATTTCTACATTTTTTATTTCAAAGTACGTTATTTTTGCAAATAGCTGGTGATGTTTGAGAGCATTAACGTAAAAATTATGCTCTTAAAATGAAGGTAATGATTTTTAAAATAATTTAAAATACGCGATTTTACACCAAACATTGGTTAACTGCGCTTGTGGCAGAGTGCACAGAGCTCCCGCTACACTCAAGACTATAACTGCAGCACTACCGTGCGTGGTCAAAACGAAGGAGGGTGTACGCCTCGCAGAAACCCGCCGGTCGATCTTTTCATACTTGTATTAAATTTTTTCTCCTAATTTAAAGACATTCTAAAGGCTTTGCGCATGCGCGAGAATCATTATTATTATTTTTTTCCCCTCTGTTTAACGCTCAGCGGCCAAGGTCAAACTTGCTGTTGCAATATTTTTTCCGTTATTCATTACTAGATTAATTATGTAATGACAACACTGTATAATCTGTTTTTTTCTGGATAAAACGATAGATTATAGTTTTCTGGACTATACTTTAGCTACCAGTATATAAGGATTCATTGGCAAATGAAAATACCACACATACACACAAACCCTTTGTATTATTTTTAGCTCTAAGAAAATAATTATTGTTAAAATAATGAATATGCTTGGTTTTTCGTAATATATTATATCAGAACGTTTTCTTTGTTGCTTTAAATATACATTTTTTTAAGTAAAAAAGAATTGTTTTCTGTAAATCATTAATCGAAATTTTTCAATCGTTACGTATAAGGATTTCTTATAACTATGATAAGTAAACCATCTGAACTAAAAAGATTCATACTTTGCTCTTTTAATATCAGTGATTGAATAAATTAAATACCAAACATCATTTATTTGTCACGATGCGGATTTTTTTTCCAAAATAATAATACTTTGCCTATTTTATGATTTCTTCTAAAATGAATAAATATCGATGCATTTAAATGAAAATTATTTTTAAAAAAGTCATTGATCATTTAGAATCAATGATTAAAATAATAAAATGCCAAAAAAAAAGAATTTTATAGGAAAAAAAACAACTTTTTTTTTTACAAAACAATGATGTTTTGCATATTTTATGAGTTTTTCTCATATGAATCAATATCGTTGAAGTGAGTGGGTGATTTTAAAATTCACCCTCTTTGCCTATTCGAGAATTTTTGGTGACGGACCTCGAAATTTTTAACCATTCTCAAGTGACGAGGACGACACCTGAGCTTTCACCCATCTTTAATAATTACCACACCACACCAACGCAAGAACATATTTCGGAAAAGGGAGTTTTTATGACATAGTTAAAGAAATCACTCACATCGCGCGCACACACACACACACACACACACACAAGTGCTATCGGCCTGAGGGAAACACGAAATTTCCATGGGGATGAAGTTATTCACTCGGTAAAACGAAAGAATTGGAAAGTGAGTGGGTGATTTTTAAATTCGCACTGTTTGCCTATTCAAGGGTTTTTGGTGACGGACCTCGAAATTTTCAACCATGTTTAAGTGAGACGAGGACGACACCTGAGCATTCACCCATCTTTAAGAATTACCACACCACACCAACGCAAAAACAAATTTCGAAAAAGGGAGTTTTTATGACATAGTTAAAGAAATCACTCAGATCGTGCGCACACACACAAGTGCTATCGGCCTGAGGGAAACACGAAATTTCCATGGGGATGAAGTTCACGAGGCCTTTTGGGGACGGTTCACGTAATTTTGAACCATCGTCAAGTGACGCGGACGACACCTGAGCTGGCACCCCCTCTCCTAACTACCACACCACACCAGCGGGTGGACGTTTGAGCTCTCGACAGATTTTACGTGCATCGCTACCCTACACTGCGGGTCTTCAGTGGTACTAGGATCGAGAATTTGTTAAGAGAAGGGAAAATGTTAAGCAACAAAGCCATGACACGCACTCACGGGACATGCACTCACATCGTACGCGTGAAACCCCACAAAAGTGTTGGCGTTAGAATAAAAGGAAGAAATTAACATGGGTATTAAGTTATACCCTCGGTATAAGCCCGTGCAACGCCGGGCCATGAAAGCTAGTTTAAATAATAATATTCGCGAAGATTATGTGAGTAATACAAGAAATATGAGCTGTAAGAATGAACAAGTTATAAATAAACATGCAATTATTGAGTAATACAATATTAGCAACGTAATTAAGGAATTCTATGCCCAAGATCAATAAAAACACATAATTTTTTTAAAGATGTTTCTCAGGTAAATGATATTTACAAATTACTATAAGTAGTTCTATTTATATAATTAGAACTACTTATTACACTCTACTTATTCTTTACTTATTCTTTATCTAATTGTGATTATCATTTAAATGTAAAACTAATTGCATGAGAAATTCGATATTTATTTTACTATTATGCAGAGATAAAATATTTCAGGAAACTGTGTAACATGCATAAAACAAACTGTGTTTTAAGAAGCTAAACATTTCAGAGAGAGCAAAAGTTCTATCTGCATAAACCTTTCTGGAGATAGCTTGCAAAGATTGCATCCTTATCAATTGAGAACAATGTTCTGTCCGACTTTCTGTTATACAATTTACCTTAATAGTGTTAATTTTGTACAATTGAAGAAAAGAGCAATAAAAAAATAATGAGTTTAAAAGGCGTGTTATTTAGAGCTTACTAATTGAACTGTGTTCAATTAATTATGCAGAAACTGATGAAACCTGGTATCAGGTTATATAGTACTGATTTTCCTCTAAGCAACATTCTCTTTCCTGAGGTATAAAACGCAGTATCGCAAGCAGAGTTTTACTCTCACATCGATATAGTATATGGAGTAACATTCAACATAGAGAAATTCTAATGAAATGAGGTAATATAATCCATGAAAAGTGAATCCTCGCTTTTGCCCCCTCTGTCCTATATAATATTTTCCAATACTTAGAAAAGGTTGGTTTTTAAAACCCATATCCTTTCACACACATTGCGATATTCTATACTCTATCATATTTGTAAATATTTACCCAGGAGGAAAACTATGAACTTTAGTCTTGCATATTACGCAAGCCCAGTTTTAGGAAGCAGTTGCATCCAAAAGTATTTTATTTGCAGCGCAGCAGTGTTTTCTAAAGGGATGGGAGTCAGTAAAAAAAGAGGAGGGACGAAATGAAAAAAGGGAAAAAGTGCACATATTTCTTTCAAAGTGAATGTATTGTGAGTAGGGATAAAAAAAACTCTTAAACAGGAGGTCAGGCTTTGGAAGCAGCTTTGTCCAAGAGCACCAGAGCGAAAGTAAGTTACTCCGAATGAATACTCTACAAAATAGCTTCAGCGTAAACAACATTTCTTTGCTTTGTACAAAGGATTGGGTTTCTCTAGAGCTCTATGTTTATTGACGATTTTTTTCTTCCCTCTTTTTTGTAAAGAGGAAGGGAAAAATCCCCTTGAAGAATGTGATTCGAATTGCACAAATGTTATTGGACTGGACAAGATTTCTGAATGGGTTCAGTTATGTTGTCATCGATGCATAGTGTTCCTAGATAAAATTCAGAATTCTTTAATATATTTTTCTATTGTTACAGTGGAATCAGTGGCGTAGTTTGGACGGTAGAAATGTTTCCGCTAAGCCTATTTTTTCTCTCTATTTTAAAGCAAACTTATGTATAGTATTCCATCATGTGCAGAAAAGAAACAAAAGAAATAGCTTTCACTATCCCATCAGAAAGTACTTATTAAGAAATTCCTAATTATAAAAGTTTTTAAAATTGTTAGAAAACCTAATTTATATCTTTTAGCAATATTTTTTTTATCTAAGATATTAATTTCAGAAATACAAAAACAGCAAATATTTTCAATCAAATTGGTTTCTCTTCAAAAAGTTATTCTAAAGGTTTATGTGGCCGCGATAGCCGAGTGGTCAAGGTATCGGATTATGGCTAGCGTGTCATGAGTTCGATCCCAGTACCACTGGAGACCCGCTGTGTAAGGGAGCGATGCACGTTAAATCTGTCGAGAGCTCAAGTATCCTCCCGTTGGTGTGGTGTGGTAGTTAGGAGAGGGGGATGATAGCTCAAGTGTCGCCCGCGTTCAAAATAACGCGGTCCACCGCCAAAAGCCCTCTTGTAGCTGTATGTATTTCTGAAATTAATATCTTCCATAGTATTGCTAGAAGATTAGATTTGGTTTTTTTTCTACAAATATTTATTAATATACTTATTGCTAATGAAATGAAAGAATTGAGATATTAATTGTAGAACATATACAAAAAATAGCATTCATATGTAGTATGTCCCATAACTGGTGCATATAGCAAATATGGCTTCTCTGGTAATTATATTGGTTTTGAGAGGTTCAATTCACTAATTAGGTATGTAATAAAAGATAGTTTTGTTATTTTTGGTTCAAACTTTAGAAACAAATCAAGGGTTTGCCTCCGGGTGGTCCTGTCTGTAATAGTCTCGCAAATTTGTATATACACCATTAGGAATCAAGTCGACGAATTCGATTCATAATATTTATTCAGATACACAGATGATCTAATTATTATTGGTTGCTGCAGGAAATTTAAATCTAGCATTGATTTTTATCCAGCTTGCAGAAAATATTGATTCAGACACATTTTAATTCAAACAAGGTTTATTTTTTGGATTTGGTTTTACATATCTTTGATATAATAAAGTATACAATAATATATACAATAGATAGATGCATTTAAGTATAATGTTGTAGAAAACCCAAACTGAAATAGTTGTTAACATGTATCAATATTTAGAAACATTCAATTTTTGACGATAAATAATAATTTAAAGACACATAATATTGTTAAACTGAACAACATTCAGAAATTTATATTTAACTGCATACAGAGTGATTATCCCATCAATTTCTTGAAAACATACATAAACCATTAAATTTTCTTAGAAATTTTTTAAACTCATAAAACTGGCAAATTTATACAGGGTTCCACGATGCTTGTAAAAATCTGTCACACAATATTAGGTCCAGAATGTCAGATTGTTAGAAGCCCAGCTGTGAAGAAAAAATATATTCCTCTCACAGTTTACATTTTGGTACACACGTAGACCAATACTACACAAATAGTTTTATTAGTTTTAATGATTAATCAAATTTTTCGCGACCAACCAAAAAACGCTTTGCATACATTCTAGTTAACACATAATTCCAAGTATTTAAATTCTGATTTGGGGATTTGGATCTTGAGTTTGTGGAAGTTGTGAGTAATGTAGGAGTCGTGTGTGTTTTAGGCGTGATGAGAAAATATGCAGAAATTTAATGCTGTACTTCAATTTGATGTCTTGATGGAATGTTTTTGGGTGAGTTTTTGATGATTTGTGCAATTAGAATTTATTGCATTTTATTATTTAGATATTAAGGACATTTAATTGTTGGTGTTTTGAGGGTATTTCATAAGTGAATATACTTCGTTCTTAACTTAAACTTTCAAATTTTAAAAGATTTTAGCGATTTTATGTATTTTTCTTTTAAAGATGGATGTATTATCTTTGATGTTTGAGGGTTCAGTTATACTGTGCTCATAATTGTTTTGGAATTTTAATATTTTTATTTTATAATATCTTTCCGAATGTAATGATAAAATGCTTTTTTTTTAAATCTTAACTTTAAATTTTTTTGAGAATTTGGATATTTTCAGATACGCTTACTAATTTTGCAATAGGGGGAAGATTGGCGTCAACAAACTAGTTTAACTCCACTTATCGGTTCCAAGTCTGGAGTTGAACTTAATTAGTTTATAAATTTTAATTTTACAAATTTTTAATTCTGTTTTAAGATGTTGATATTTTATTATTCTATATTCTCCATTGTTTTTGTATTTTGTATTATAGGATTCTAAAAATTTAAAAAAAAATTGTTTGCTTATAGAATTGTGATTAATTTATATACATTTAAATATATATTGTTTGATTTAAAATATATAAACACAAAATTCTCTTTACAAACTATCTTGGATTTTTGCACCACTGTCATTTCAACAAAACTATATTTGAATTAATATATTTTTAATATATGAAACATACATTTTTCCAACTCCCCTGCCAAGCTTTGAATCATTGACATAAGCCTAAATTATTGCAATTTGTAAAAATTCTAAAATAAGATAATAGTCTTTCAATCTCAAATCTACAGATATTAAGTACAATGTCAATAAACTTTTAACAGTTCTTACAATCTTGCATTATTAAATGTTTTTTAAGATTTGAAGTTTAAAACGATTTAGTCTACGACAACCACACTTAAGCAATTGCATTCTTAAGAGATTCCCTTCACATTCTGACAAAAAAAGGCCAGTACGCAAATATTTTTCTGTGAATAACCGGATGATATCAGGGGCATATAAATTTTATGTTGAAGATCAATGATTGATGTTTCAAAAATAAGAACTCCAGAGACTTTAAACATACAATCCAGACTATTGCGACTCCAAATATTATTTTCGTTTCCTACAGAGAAGTCCAGGGACCAATAGCTATGCTTAATATTGCAGCTACAGCCAATCGAGTCTCCGGTTGTCTAATACACTAAAGATTTTATGTGACCCAGAAGAGAAAAAAGAGTAAGTTTCGGTCCGGTGAGAGATAAGGTGAAGCTACAGTTTGCTTATGCTTGATCCGTTATGCGTAATATGTGACATTCAAAAATGTTCAGGTGCTTCATCGTACATAAACCAAATGCTTCTCTAGATGTGAAACAAACCAGTCTCCAATGAAAAAAGAAGTTCTTGTTCCAAGAAGATACGGAATGTTGTGCCGTTCAAAAGGTCTGGCAAGATCCTAGGATCTACCATTATATGTGCCCAGATGTTCATGGGTCTCTTCTAGTATTCACGGGGGGCTTTGCAGTGTGGATCTACTATAGCTATTGAAAACAGTTGTAGACAGAGATATCAATGTATTACTCAAAAACATTGACGATGTACCGTTTTTAAAGCACAACTTTAGTCTGGCTTTCTACTGAACCCACCGAAAAAAATATTTCTTTTAGCCTTCGAAATTTGCATAAGGCAAATATTTGATAATCTTGCTTAGGAGATATGTTAAAAAGGGATGTGTACAAAATGATATCAGAAGCGAAGACTTATTTTCTAATCAATAAACAGATTGTTCAACTTTTGGTATAAATGGTTCTCTTACAAAACCCAATTATAAAAGTTCAGGTTTAAACTCTAATACTTTCTGACTTCTGATGATTTAAATGCACATTTGAATTTTTCTTCTTAATATTTCACATAATTAAAATCTTCATTTTTAAAACGATAACTTTCGAGGAATTAACAAAACTTTACATACTTTTCTTTTTTTTTAAAAAAAAACTGCTTTTTTCCTTACAGGTCACTTTTATCTGAATCTTTTCTTCAAAATATTTAATATTCATTTACATCACACATTTTAAATTACTGATAATTGTCTTAAAAATTAATACCATGGATAATTTTTTTTAAAAAAATGCGTCATTTTTTTGAAAAAGTAGTAAGAATATTTTTAAATTCGATTGAAATCAAGAAATAGCTTTTTAAAAGAAATTAGTAAAATAATTAAAAAAGTTTAATAAAAACAACCATTACATAAATATAAGAAAACGAAGCGGAATTCGTAAGATTTGGAGAGATTTTATTTATAATATACTTTAATGATTTTAAAACGTTTACATACATTTTTTAAACTTCTTTTATATTATTTCCCCTTATTTTAAAATGTTTACATATATTTTTTTCCTTCCTTTTATGTGTAAGTAAATAATTTTTTAATGCATACACATATACAAATATATATACAACAGCATCCGAACCTTCCTAGAAAGGTTATGTAAGCCATCTTTTTTTTAAAAATTTTTGAAGCTTTATTACAGCATGGTGAAACCTTTTTGGAATCCAACTCACCAGGAGGTACCAACTCACCAATTTAGATTTTTCTATCCGGCTGAACTTGGAATGCTCTGCCTTTAAAAAGTCCGATTTACAATAAAATCCCTACGTGCTAGTAACAATTTTCCTATATTTTTAATTATTATTCCCTTGAAATTTAAATTTCTTGAATTGATATATATATATTAATATATATATGAAAATAAGCAATTTGTATTTACTTTAAATTGTAAAAAGGGATAGAGCAATACAACTCCTTAGAAAAAGTGTTCTTACTGTGTAAATAGGTGCAGAATTGTAATTGAAAATAATTTTAAATATATAGTTAATGAACTAATACCATTTCTTAAGAAAAAGTTCTGGTTTTAATACCAATTATGAAATAAAAATTATTTTATTAAAATATTTTAATCTGAAATCTAAATTTGAATCATATTTCTTAAATACTTCAATCAGTGGAACTTTTCTTTTATTAAAATTGATTACAATAATACCTTTAATGCTCCTAATAGAATTCTTGTGACACCATAATGGATCGAAACACTAAGTTAAGTTTTCTGGGCTGTAAATTTAATACCGTGAATAAAAGTAGTTGAGCCGAATTTTGGTTGCCTTTCTGGTAATGCTTATGCAGCTAAGTATAATTCAACATAAAAATTAAATTTAATGAATTCTTCACGGGGAACAATTAAGAATTGGGTATTTTGTTTTACATGGATATACATGTAAACAGTAATAAATAAAATATTTTTTTCGATAGTTAAAGACATGAATGCTGACAAAAAAAAATAATTTTGAATTTCATATTATTTAAAATACTACGAGTAGACTACTAATTGTCAATCATTGTAAGACCACTCTCCAAAAATAATGCATTTCAATAAACTAAACAACTAATCCATAAATTAGGGAAGTTGCAAAAGCTGAAAAATTTTCATTACATAATTAATCAGGGAATTTTACAAAGGAACTGGATTTGATTTTCTATTGCAGTTAAAACTAATATTCTAATAAAGAACCTATATCATTTAAAGAAAACACAAATGAATTAAAAAAAATTGGGAATATTTGAACATAATAATAAACAAAACCATCAAATGTTGAAAACAGATGAGAAAAGGAAAATCTAGAAAGGCATTTACAAACTATTTGGAAGATGCTTTAGAACTTTTATCTCTCGAGGTTGGGTTATAGAAGCTGAAATATTTCCCACCACACTTTCCGACGGTGACCGTATACGAAAATATTCGTGTTTTTTATCGTGTTTTCAAGTCAAAACATAGAATACAAACCTACTTATTATAATTCTGGCTCGAGGTGCCTCAGAGAAGATAAAAAAAAGGAGTAAAAAAAAAGTGGTTGGCACCCATCACAAGAGCAAAGACGTGACTGGGAACAGTAACAACTATGCGGAATAATATAGACTGGCTACGTAAGATTTTGCTTTCGCCAGAAAGATATTTTTTCTCTCATGTAGTTTTATTGGTAGAAAAATGTGCTCGCGTATCAGCATATGTGAGAGCTTTGACTGGACCGTATTGGCAGTTTGCTCCACTATGTTTGGCAGCGATAATATTGTTATTGTTTCTTAACAAATAGTCTGAAAATAACTTTCTATCATTCTTTTGAAATAAACAAAGTTAGTTATTAAAATTGCTTGTGATAATGCGTAAAATAACAAATCTCTGCATTCTGATACATAATATACATAAACCATAGAAACATATAATGTATTTGTCTTCACCATCTAGAGAATATAAATTTATTTGTCAATTTAAACCAAGGATATTTTCAAGTGTTGTCAACAATTTACAACTAAAAAAAGGTAGATAAAAGCTTTAAATAAAGTCAAATGAAATTATTTTAAATATATATGTATTATATATATATGTGTATTTATTTATATAAGTATGGAGAGAGAGAGAGAAGTTCTAGTTAAGTTCAAGAAATGCAGACATTTCTAACAATTTATAGACTGAAAGAACTCATAATTGTAAATTAGAATACATATTTCGCATAAGTTAGCTTTTTTTCAATTTACAAATGCTTTGCTTTTGCGTCAGACTGACCACCTGAACGGAACATCTGCTCAGGCATCTCAGCGCTCAAGGTCACGAAAACCAAGAGGGTACAGTAAGCTTTGACCCCCATGGGCTGTTGCGCCCCTGAGTTTAGTAGAGATCTGCTGAGTAATAAAATGGCATACTAATAATATTAATTTACATTACTTAAGCCAATAAAATACAATGGTTACAAAATAAAGCAAAGTAAAACACTAAATAAAATGATGATATAAAGCAACGGTTCCTGACATCTGCAAACGCATCGCTTTTATATTGAATTGCGTGTCCATTGTACTGATCGAAATAACCCCTTTTCTACAATTCTGTAACTATCTGCTTTAAAATTTTCATTGTTGTTTATGTTTTGCACACCAGTTTAAATTCTATGTACTGGTGAAATTCTCTTATTGTTCTATCTGACATATTATAATTAAAGCGTTTATTATATAAGTAGCAATACAGAATGGACAGCCAAAAGTTATTTTCTTAAGGAATATTAAAGTAATGAATTCCTTATATATTACTTTACGTTTTTTAAAGGATGTAAAAATCCATTCATCAATAGTAAATTCATTAGAGTTTTTTTAAAAAATTCCTTTTGAATTTCAGCTGGGTTAAAACTGAAAATTCTGAAAACTAACACATACTTGAAGAACTCCACTTTTATATATTTATATTGAAAGCCATTTTAGATATTAATTTTCGTTTTAGCAAAAGAAAAAAAATATATATAAACTGTAATTTTTCTTATTTCATTCCAGTAATAGAAAAAAGTTGGTTCTTGAAAACAGTCCTAACGTTTTGCATAAAGTATTAAATTATTATATTTCTGTGAAATAAAAAGATTAGGAGATTTTTTAAAATAAAATTTATGTCTTAGAATTTAAATATGTAATTCAATATGAATATTTAAGTTATTTTTATAAGATGTTTATACAAAAACCCTTTGAAAATGGGAAAAATATTTTAAATTCGTGTTTAATTAAACTTTAACATTTTAGCACCTTTTTCAGAATTTTTAATTAGAATATTCTTTAGTAATGAGATCCTAAAAATATTGCTTATCAAAGTACATTTTGGGAAGATTTAACATGTTGTTATTTTGGACAACCATTGTAAAAAACAATACTGTAATACAATAAAAAATCATTAGCTTTTTCATGATGGGGATTCTTAAATACGTACTCTATTAAGATTTTAACTTGAAAATGAAATGTATTCGTATAATATTGAATAAAAATACAATATATTTATTGAATATATATACTGTTAAAAGCATAATTTGATACGGAATTTTTAATTTGCTGTGTTGAACATGTAATTTTTCAGTGAAATACGTAATTTAGTTATAAGATTTGTAGTCTATATTAATGTTTTTTAATCCTTTTAGCTTCAGTAATAAATTTCAATACTTTTCTATGTGATTTTTTTTTCACTTAAGTTTTCAAAAACGAAAGCCCTAGAATACGGAAATTTTCCCTCCGCACTTATTTATCTTCTGTAAGCAGTGACACACGCTTGATCTTTGCAACCGTATACCCATCACTTCGCTTTCCCACCGTTGACATGGAAATTCGAATCGATTCCATGTCTCTCCTAAACTTTTCCCAATAAGAAAAGACCCGGCAAGGGATGAAAGTAAGGGCACAAAAAAGAATATAAGAAAGAAAAAAAATGCTCCAAAGCACGAAAAAGGAGGAAGACTTCCAGCTATCGAAGGTTAAAGCCGAAGGGAAATCAGAACTTACTCCTCACTAGCAAAAGAAAAGTCAAACAGCAAAATAATTTCTTCTCGAAAATGACGGTTTCCTCTTCCAAACTGTATTGGCCGATATGTATTAAGGAGAACCCAACATTTGCATGTGTTTACTTTTACGGTCCGCCGATTTCCTCGACTTTGCAATCCAATACTTGAGGATTATTGCTTCAAGTAGCAACTTTGTGTGCAGAGTGGTAATGACGTATGACCGTATGTGTCTATGTGAAAATGAATACTTTTAAGGGATAAGAGGCGTTAATTCCGGGCGCAAATAAAATTTATAGTTGTGGTGAGACACTTGAGACGCCACACAGCATAAAGGACATTTTCATTCTTATGCGAAAAAACTTGAAAGATAAGTTTCTTTGAATGAAGAATGGGAAAAATAATTGCGGTTCTTGTAGAATGGAGTGACTGTTTTCTTTCTGAATATAGGATAAATTGGTTTGAAGCAATAAACTCTTTGTGGTGACCCTACAAAATATACTTTTTTGTAAAAAAAAAATGGGTAATTGAATACCCCCCCCCCTCAACTTAACAAACACCATTATAAGCAAACTTTTACGTCGCGTGTTATAGGTGTATTTACAATTTATTTTATCAAATTAACAGAAGATAGTATTTTCATATTTTACCTCAATTGGATTTACATGGTGAACATTTTATGAACATATTCCTTATAAATTAAAACGAAATATTGATATTTTCTTTGTTTTTATAAGTATGTTATGTATTCATCTGTGTTGTACGTAGTAGTGTCAAGAGATAGTCCGAATAACAAACGCGAAATTTATTTATATAATTTAACCATAGGAAAGAGAGAGAGAGCCCATTTATGTAACTTTTCACCACAATTTTATATCAGGAAAAATAAATCTTCATCATTTCTACTCAACAGAGAGAACTATACATTTTCTACATTTAAAAAAAAGTTAAAACGGGGGAATTTCTTATTGACAATTTATAAGCACAAGTTCAAGCAAAAGGATTCATTAGTTATTTTTAGAAATTAAGTAAGGGCCTTAGGGAAAAGTTTCAGTCTCTAAGTAAGACACGTGCAAGCTATTAAGCTATTTCTGCTCTTGAAACAGCGTAAAAGTCTCATAATAATCAAGGTTCCTAAACCCCAAGAAACGATTAATAAATCTGTCAAAATATAGGTCTCAATCATTTAATGAAAAATTAAATGAAACTGACGTGTTTCGAAACAGAGCATTCGTTATTATGATTTAGATAAAAAATAAATAAGATTGAAATTTTAATTAAATATTAATTTACATTTTTACATGCATTATAAAAAAAAATTACAAATGTGGAAATGTTTTGAAACAGCTTTCAAAAATGTAAGTCATATCTGAAGTCCTGCAGGTAAGTTATTTTTAGTTTTATCAGCTCTGAAAAATGCCACTTATAATACAAATAATATTTCAATTTTAATTGCTAAAAAAACTTTAAAACTCAGCGTTTTTTGAATAAGGTGAAAAAAATATTCAATTATTGTAAAATGTTGTCACTATTTGGAATTTATACAAATAATCAATCAATATCCTACAATAAACTATATTTTATTACTTTTAAAAACATTTACAAGTCCTTTTGTCATTCTTGACTGCATTATACTTCACCAAACTTTTTATCATAGTACCCCAAAGAAATTTTCAAAATATTTAACTGAAAATCTATCCATATATATAGAATGCAGAGTGAATTTAAATTAAATGTTTACAGTTATAATTCTAACTAGATATTTGATATGAATGTAACTAACTGAGATATATATTAAAATATTTGCACAGTTGTTCGTTTCTCTAACTATACTTCACAATATGAGATGTTGTTTTGTCAGAACTGAAATTATGATTTCTGTCATTAGTATACAAATGTCCGAATTAAGTCTGTAAAGAACATCAGAGTTGATATGACACATTTTTTCTCGAGTTAATACTTCTACAACAGCAAGTCGTGACAAGAATCCGGATTCTATACTGTATATTTATTGTTTGAAAAAAGGCATTGTCTCCTCCTGGCCATTACCTCGTTATCTTGGACTCATTTGTCATGATGTACTTGAAATATTTTGCTTATGGTGCGGAAGTTTTCCCATGGATAAAGTGATCCATGTCAATTATCACATCCTTACAATTACTATCCAACTCGAAAGAATAAGAAAATAATCAAATATTGGTATTCAAGTTGCCTAATCCACTTAAAAAATATTAAACCTGAAAAAAAAACAGCAAAACGCATATATTTTTTTCCCTTTTTCCATAAACTCTTTTTAAGGTTACCGTGTATGGATTTCGGTAGCATGTTCACTTTCAAAAGGAAGCAAAAATACTGAAATAACAAAAATGTTAAACAATTGACAAATTTAAAACTTTTTCTGTCTTACACTTTCCCCTCACATGCTACAGGTACTTTTTTACAGTGGTTAGTCCATTCAACAGGCATATAAAATAATTAATCAAAAATTCCATGTATAAGCTGATAATTTTGGGGACAATTTAAGTCAAAGTAAGGGGGTCATATTAAATATGAATACAATGATATAAATAAAAGCGCTGCTCAAATTAAACTGTTTTTTTTCCTTCGTTAACCTTAACCTTTATTTTGCTTAGGAATTTTGAAAAACAAATATAACATACTAGAATTATTTCAAAGTGTCAGTGTCAAAATCTGGGTTTCCAAATGCTTCGTAAAATTATGATCATCCAGAAAAATTTATCACCAATGCATGAAACATTGATCGACGATCAAGTGGCATACGCACACACAAATCTCTCTCCCCGCTTATTTTTCAAACAAACAATGCAGACAGAATAACTACAACAGATATACAAGATATAAAATAAATGGAAAAATATAATTTAGCACTACAGAAAGAATTATCAGATACTGCACTTGATCAAACAGTGGACAGAAAGACGGCTGGGTTTGTGAAAAAATACCGGGTAATCGAGCATGGCATTAAAAAAAAATAAGTGTGAATGTTTCCTCAGCAAATAGTATCCTTTGCTTTTGTGTATGTGTTGTTTGTGTAAAAGTACAACAAAAAATAAACTGCCCAAATACCTTTAATAAAGGAAAAGTACGTACTTAATCAAAGCATAGAGCATTTACAACGTAAAAGCGAACGAGGGACGTTGAACGGGTCTGCACATGTGGTTTTTTCAAGCTGCAATGGTGTGGCCAAGCTCCAATGGTGTCTGGACTGCCGAATTATCAAGTGCCGAACTTGCGAAACTCTGCTGCATAACTATTGGCGTTAATGTCTTATTGGACAGAAATTGGACCCAAAAGAATTCCACCCGTTTTACTCACTTAGAAATATTTTCTTCTTCGTGAAGTGAGAAGTTAGAAATTAACAGTAATGTTTTCCTTTTGATTGGTTTCATATAAGAATTTAAATTTTGGGTTAAATTTTTGAAGAGGAAACTCACCCTGGGATTATACATTGATTGGATTTTATTCAGAAATATACAGTATATTAGAAGAGATTCCTTCTACATTAGGGACAAATAATAAAAAAAAATACCTAAAATAGTAGCTAAGCGGTTTTCTTGAAATGTTTCCTCGAATACTTAAACATTTTCATCTTGGTTCAATTGCTTTATGAATGCTAATACATTGACGGGGAAAAAATCCAAAACCCAAGAAAGATTTATGATAGTAAATGTAATTTGGTAGGAGTGTTTATACATCTGAAACAAGACATTGATTCAAATTTCGTGCTTCGCTCTTAAGTGAGGCGCAAGTAACACCACTCAGAATTAACAAATCAGGGTTGTTTTAAATGCGTGCTCTGTAAAGTTAGCGTTATTTATCTTTGACATTTGACGTATTGAGTTGATGTTAGACAAGAATGCATTTAAGAAGACGAATAAGCCATTATCAACAGCTCAACAAGTTTGAACGAGGTCGAGTAAGGTGGAATTGCTTTCCGCAATATGGAAAAAAAAAATAAAATAAAATAAAACTTCGTCGGAATGTATCCATTGTGCATGATTGTCGGGAGCAGTGGTCAAGGAATGGTACTGCCTCAAGAAGACCGGATTCCGGGCAGTCATGTGATACTACTGAGATCCAGAGTTCATTAGAGAACGGAATGGAAATCTGTTGTGTTTTCTGATGAAAGCAGGTTCTGCCTCGATACCAGCGATGGTTTGTGTTGGTCAGAAAGAGGGTAGAGGAACGCCTTCAACGAAACTGTCTGTGGCCTAGACCCACTGGATCAATACTTGGAGTCATGGTCTGAAGAGCATTTTCTTAATATGACAGCAGGAGCACTCTCGTGGTTATTCCAAACACACTGACTGCAAATTTGTACGTCAACCTGGTAATTCAACCTATAGTACTGTCATTCATGAACAGCATTCAAGGGGAGTTTTCTAACAAGATGACGCTCACCTTCACACTACTGTTGTTACGCAACATTCTCTACATAATGTTGACAGGTTAACTTAACCTGTCAGATCACCAGATCTACCTCCAATTGAGAACATATAGGAGGCCATTGAACTACAATCCCAGTATCATCCACTGGCTGTTTCAGTTTTGACACAGCAACTACAACTACCATGGAACTCAGCATACCGCAGTGCTTCTCAAACTTTCAATACTTGCGAAACAACATTCAATTATAATTTTCATTGCATCCCCTTCCATACAATAACAATGCATTGATTCAATTATACTATACTTTGATACTAAACCTAGAATATGAATTAAACCTTTTATGTGCCATGTCCGAAAACGTTCCACTCAGCCCAAACGTTATTTTCCCGTACGTATGTATACGTCTTTCCAAAGTACGATATTTTCTTTTCACTGCTATCCATAAAATTATTCCGAAGGCTATGGAATGCAATAAAAGGACCATGACAATGTGTCCGATGGCATTGTGAACGAATTGCGTAGCTTTTAAAGGGCATTTAAGGTATTAATTATAAACCGAACAAATTATCAAGGTAAGTAATAATTTTTTATATAATTTTATACATGGAAAGACCAGGGGGACACTATTAATTAATAAACTTGTTCTTAACATAGTATTGTTAATTTTTTATCAAGTACATTGTGTATTCACGCATTTATGATTATATTAAATTAATATAAATGTGTATTTTATTTTTATTACATCAGAATGTAATTTGCTTACTTTCAGTAAAAATTAGTAATTTTTTGAAATAATCTTTTGTTTTAGTCCTTTTTATATGCTCAAGCCTCCTCGTATAGTTATCACACCCTCGAAGGGGAACGTGCCTCACAGTTTGTGAAACGATGGCATACTACAAACTGATATTCAGCACCTGTATGACACAATACATGCTTGCTTTAAAAATTCTGATGGTCACAAAGCTTACTAATGTAACCGCAGTTCACCTTGGAAATGCCTTTTCTTAAACTTAAATTAACCTGTGAACTTAAAAATGTGAGCAATTAAACATGTTAATCGGACAATTGCATTGCTAAAATTGCATTACGTTACAATATTTTTTTGCAGGGGGGGGATATTTTTTCCCGGTCCGTGCAATACTTAACGATGAAGAAACGGTTAATGCTGTCATTAAATGGAATATAAGCTTAATTTTGTTTCACTTGACTCTTCTTTTATTGATAGTACACATCTTGTTTCTGTCTTTCTCATGTATTCTTTTCAAGTTCTACGTACATGGAAGCAATCTATCTTGTCCTCTTCAATGAGTCTCCACATCGGAAGCTCTTAGTCACAGGATACAAGTCTACTTACTTGTTCTTATTATGTCTCGTTGTTTTAGAAAGTCCATTAATGTTGAAAACTCCCAGCGCTCTTTGAAATAAATAGATGAATAGGGGTACAAACAGCAAAAACATTTTAAAACAAATCTTTTTTCAGATGTATACGGAAAATTGTTTGTGGAGATGATATTAAGCAAAGGGAACAAAAGTTGTTTATGATAAAATCCATTTTCCCTTCTCAGATTTTTTTTCCAGCAGAAAAGATTCAAAACTTCTGAAATTAAATATTTTTCAGATAAATTTAGGTTTCAAGAAAGGCGATTTCATTTTTCTTTTTGTAAAAAGTTCTCATTTGATTTGATATTTTTTAGACTATTTTTAAAAGTCGTTATCAATTACTTGTAATTTAATTAGTGTATGCGATATTTTATTTCTTGTTTTGAAAAACTTGATATGCGTTCGTATTTTTTTCTACTTTTGCTCTTTGTAAATTCTTGCGTTATTAAATTTCCAGATTTATGATTAAAACTTTTCTATGAAATAATTTTTTTCTGAAAATAACGAAAGTACATTAATATTTAAATTGAAAAATTTTACTTCCTGCAAAAAGCTGAATTGAGACTCAAAACATGATTTAATAATATTTATACAAGCAGTAATAATTTGAAACATGTGTTGATAAAATATCAATCTCTTGCAATAATTAATGGTGTAGATATCAGTCTCTAAACCTAAAGTACTTATTTTGCATAAACACACACAAAAAAATCTGATAAAGATATTCAGTGCATCCAATATATAACGTACAATATATATATTATTTATTTAATACCTATTGCAAATAATTGGACAAATATTATTATTGCTGAAATCACAAGTCAAGCAAGTTCTTTAGTACAGAATCAGTGTAATTTGAAACTATCTATTTTTTAATTTAAATCATATTTCAAAGAGAAATGAGATCGTGGTTTCAGTTTGTATAATAATTGTATACATTGCATGTAACTTATTTCACGCAGTAGGTAAGTTATACGATGTTACTGTATACATCCATGTGAGACAGTGCACAAGTTAAAGGAATAAAATATAAACACTCAGGTGTCACTTTTTCTTTATTTAATCTTGGATCAAAATTGTAAGTAGCTTTGCAAATAACTCTCACCAAAACCCAGATTTTTTAAAGTTTTTTTTTCCATTTCTATATATTTTCTACAAATCATATTGTGAAAGAGAGTCAATACTAATCACGAAAGAGAATGTGAACTAATTGGATAATATTACAAATTTATTTTAATCTAATACATTATTATAGTTAAAATACTCTTATTTCTACGTAAATGAGTAAGATTCATATATCACTACGTCAATAGGAAAATATCAGTTCAATTGTTTTTCCCAATGCAATTGCAAAGGGAATAACGAAGCACAATATGGGATTTAAAGAATTATTTTTTTGTTACACATTAAAAAAGAAACTCAGTACCAACTCAAGCAAATATCAGATAATTTAATTATCTTACTTGTATTAAGATTTCTTTTTGAAATAACACTTACCCTATTTTATTAATGTCACCAATATATAAATAGTATACTTACTACTACTAATAATAATAGTAATGTAGTCAAAAAGTATGAAATGGGCAAATAAACTAGAAAAAATGATAAATGAATCTCTTAAAAAACTGAAAAATAAAAATATGAATTTAGAATCAAATATTAAAAGCACAAAAATCTCACTTTCTGTAAGAATTTCCTTGATATTTCATTAAATAAAAACAAATTTCACATAAATGCTCACGTGAATTTCTGTACATGAAGAATTTCAGGTTGTTCTGGTAGAAATGATCAATAAATTCATATTCACATAAGAAGGTGACAAAGAATTAATGAGTTTTTTCAGGAATTGCTTAAAATTAGGTAAACAGTATTTAAAAATGATCTAAAATTCCAAATTAATAAAATAATCCCCTTAATAAACTCCTCAATCAAGAAATCCGAAAAGATATAAGTTCAGAAATCCTATGTAATAGAAATTTAAAACTTGTGGTAATAACACATGTTGCAACAAAGTATTTCACAGAGTAACTCACTGTTGTTATATAATTAACTAGACATCTTTAAATTACATACTGCTAATAAAAATTATTTTTTAAATTTAAATAAATTTAAGGAAACGTGAAAATAAAATACTTTGAAATTAACATCAGAAGCGGAATTCTTCTCAAACACATGATTTTAAGTATTATAAATTAAATTACCACATTTACTCTAATCTAAGCCACGCTATTTTTCCATTGTTGGTGCTACTGAAAATCGGATGCGTCTTAGAATCGAGGGCAAAACATTTGTTTGATGGAGGGAATTGAGTTTCCATATCTTTAAAAAGGAAAAAAAGCCATCGTCCGTTCTGGCCACTTGCATCCATGACTTATCCCATTCCGTAGTTTATCTCAAATATTCAATCAATCCTAAACATGGTTGTCTGCTCGTATTTAAAAAATATTTTTGAATACGCTCTTTCATTTATTCACCTCTAAGCATCAAATATATCAGTAATAGCATCCAAGATGAGTTCACTATAACTTCAGTATGAAAAAGGAGACAATTTTATATGCCGAAAAAAAGGAAACAGCAACGGCCACTGAATATTTAGGATGAAACATATAAGGTCTTTGTTGTAAGAAATGATATAATTTTTTGGCTTGTAAATGTTCAACTGTCTTAAATCATTCTTTTAAATACCTCTATAATACATTATTTAAAAAAAAAAATGTTGCATAACAAGTGCGTTGGAAAGCACGGAAGACATCGTGTGGGAAAATGGCGACGCCGCCATTATAAATTCCGAGACAGCTTGACAATGGGAGTGACGAATAATTTTTGAATTTTGACAATGACGGTAGAGTAATTATAATAGGTTCATGTATGTAATTGAACAATTTTAAATGCTGATAAAATAAATTAATAATTAATTTCATATTATTTTTCATTTAAAATTTTTAAAAATAAATTCTTATATATCGGATATTAAAGAAACTCTTTTACACATTTTTTAAATTTTTTCTCTCAAAAACATGTAGAAAACTTGGGTGCGGCTTAGATTCGAGTATTTACGGTATATGAGTAAATGTGAAAGAGAAAAGAAGGTAATATATTGCACAAATATCCATGGTAATCAGTAATTGCTTTTTAATCTCAAAATTAATTTGTTGAAATGTTAATATCACAAAAGTGAACTTAAAATAAACACATTTTAAATCCTCTAAAATTTTAAACGCAACTTTTCCAGACAAACGTGTTTTTTTAGAAGTTAAAAGAAAATTCTTTGAAAGCTTGTTTAACGTTTATCAGGTAAAACTGAGGAGGGTTTCCGATAAATTTTCAGAAAACTAATTTTAAAACTAATTCTAGCTTCTACGTAAAGTTAGCCTCGACATTTGTTTCTCAGAATAATTTATTTTTTATAGAAGTCAATCTAATAGAATTAATTCATTCACATAGAAAATTGTATGTACGTGCAATACTTGCACTTTTCTCATGAAGAATAAAATATATTGATTAATTGGGAAAAGGGACCAAACTATAAAATATATTTTTTGATCTGCGGATTATGTTCTCTAACATCAGATTCCATTTATAAAATTAAATTGAAGCAAAATTCAATTTATTTTATTTAATACTAAATAAGACGAAATAAGGAATATTTTTAATTTTAATACGATAAACATAATCCAAGTATTTTTCTCTTTATACAAATTTAATGCTAAGTAATTAGTAATGGATGCTTTAAAAATGCTTTTTGCATTCAAACATCAGAAGTTATTGAATTTATCAGAAATTGCATTTAAAATGTTAGGAAAAAATCCATATTGAAATATGGAGTGTAATACATAAATATACTTTCAAAAATATTGCATGGCCATGCTTTTTAAAATAGCTTGCAAACATGATTTTTAAAATTTAAACCGCATTCATTTGTTCTAATTTATTTTAAATGAATATCAATTAATCTGTATCAAACAATGATTTTGAAGTATTATGTATATTATTTCCTAACGGTAATCATTCCAAAAATGTTTAATTTATTTTGTTCGTAATCAGCCGACAATAATATCTCAGGACACATTATAAAATGCTTTAGTTGCACATCAAATAACTTAGCTATGGCAATTGTAATGGAAATTGATTCATAGTAATTATATATGCATGAATAAATTTAAGTAAAGCTAAAGGAAAATTTAGGCAACTTTTCAATGATACATACATATAAAAGAACATAATGCATATTTTCTGTTAGTGTATTAGTTTGTTGAGAACTGATAAAACACTTCTGCCCATGGAACACGTTTGTGACCGATGAGGCTCATTTTTATCTGCAAGAGGAGGTTAACACGCTCAATTGCCGTATTTGGCCTGGTACAAAACCACATCAATTCCTTCAAATTCCATTATAGTCCTTGGAAATAACTGTTTGGTGCGGCTTTACTGCAACTTACATAATGGATCCTTTTTTTTCTCTCGAAAATATCATTTTCACAGTAACAGTAACATGCACCGTCAGAGATCAGCTATACGCTTCATTATTAGTGCAATCCGTTATTCCGGATCTTCAGATAAAGTGATGTGTTAAAACGCAGTGCTTACGCAGGATGGTGCTCCTCTAAACACTGCCGTTGTGGGAAACAAGGGCTACAACGCCATTTCAGTAATGGTAGAATCATCAGCTGGCATTTTCCTACAGCTTGACCTCCTAGATTTGCCAACTTGTGGCTGGGGGGATACCCCAAGGCCAGGACTACCACGATTAAATGACTTCTCTATTTGACCTTAAATAAAGCATAGAATAGAAACGAAAGCGTAGAATTCACTTGTTCAAGCTGCTTTCAACAGACGAACATGCCATTTTTCGCTTCCAGATGGTATCAGACAATGGTAAACAGCATATCGAGAATGTTTAATATACTTTTGTAGATTATCTTTATTTTCTCAATAAAACTATGGTGCACCTACCCTAGGGAGGGGATTGAAACTCATTGGTTTTTCTCTGGATAAAATGGCCATCTTTTCATTCTGACATTGCCCAATTTTCATGCAATTCTGCTGGATAGTTTTTTTTGCTACAGAGTGCTCACAAATTTCAAGTTTAATTATGTACACCCGTTATATATATATCCCGGTATATTTCTTCCAATGTACTAAATAATAAGTATATTAATAAATATATTTAATACATGTCTCAAATTGCATGAGTTATAAAAAATCAAACGATAGAGGAAATATTAAATATCTTTATATTACTGCACACATTTCTGTTTAGGCATAGTATTATTGTACACCTTTTATCAATAATCAAAACGCGAACAATTCAATTACTTTATAAAATATCAGGACTGTTATAGACTATTAAAGCATAATGTTTATTAAAAATTTGGTAAAATTTATTAATTATTATGTGAAACACTTTTATTGTAATAAAAATAATTTAAAATAATTGCAAAGTTAAGATATTTTAAGAGAGATTAAAAGTGTTTCCAAAAACCTTTTGAGCCTATTGAAATAAAAATAAAATTTGAAAACGTTGTTTTAATTTTAAAAATAAGAATAATAGAACACAACAAATGCATTGAAATTACTTTAATCATTAAAAGACCGAAACATATATAAGACAAATCCTCTTTTTTTTCCTTCTTCATATTTTAATTTAACGAAGTATTTGGTCCTTTTTCAGAACAACGTTTTAAATCATCTAAATTGTTTTAGATTTGCATTTGAGCACGCTTTTCTATTATTCGGGAAACGATTTGTACAGCCCAACACAATGGCATAATGCAGTTACGCGAAAAGTCTTTTAAAAGTCTTTTATCTCTCCCTCATAATACTTCCTCATTAATGTGGAATGAAGAAGCCATCCCCAACTCATTTCAACCAATCAGCCAAACAGCAGTTCTTGTCGACGCATTATAAACCACCCCCTATTATATCCAATTTCCATGAAAACACAAGCGACGGAACGAGGCGTGTTTTCGTGACTTATTTACAATTTGAAAGTATCACTGGTTCCTTAGTACAATAGCCGAATAAAAAAACGAAATATAAAATAAATGAATTACTACAACAGAAGCGCCTGATGAACGAAAAAAAGTTAAGGGGGGGGGGGACAACACGAACAAATGACTCGAGAAAAATAAAATATTCTGCATTTTTTTTATATTTTTAAAGGAAAAAACTGGGGAGGTGGTGTGTGTTTGGTTGTATGAGGGGTAGAGAAGCGACTGTAGCTAAGAGGAGACGATAACCGAAAGACAAAGGAATCTCTTTCTAATGTATTTTTTTTCTTTCTTCTTTCCCCTGTCTTTTTCCCTCTTACAAGCGAACAAAGGAAGAAGGTTGGATAAAAAAGAAGTAAAAAAATGATGTTCGGAGGATGGTAGGGGAAAGAAGCAAGAATCAGCCTCAAAACACAAAGTCGAAACGAGAAGGGGGGTGGAGAAAAGACACAAATACGAATTTGGGGAAAATGAGAATTCGGAACTGTACTAGAAAAGTCCCTTTTTATTTTTGCGGTAAATAAATATATAAAAGGGAAGAAAGAGGGAGGGATTTAAAAGCCAGGAAATGGGACTGGGTGCTGTAATGTACACTAATGGACTTTCTAAATCAACGGAATTTTCTGCACCATTGTTTACTCTACAAATAACACAATCAAGGCTGCCCAACAAGTATATAACCTAAGTAGGAATTGTTTCAGACATGCTTTGCTATGTTAGCGGAAACATCCGCTTGCGAACATTGTGGCGGAGACAATGGATGTAATCTCTGCAACACAGAAATAACAACGGATTCTGTAATGGGATGTAAAACAAGTTGTGAAAGGATGAAGAGATATGTAACAAGCATAGTGTCATGGTTTTATATAGACGAATATTAATTAAGAAATGATAATTTTGCATAAAGGAATCTAATTTAAAAACGGAATTAAATAGAATTCTATTGAAATATTTTTTTTGTTAAAGTTTACTAAACATTTTGAACTTATCATTTAATTAATGAGTTTTTACTTTTTTTGATATTTTATTGATTTTTTTTCCGGTTTCAAGTTTTTTCTTCTTTACCCACATTAATTAATTTGATCATGTTAAAATTAAATCAAACTCGGAGTTCATTTATTATGGTGGGTTAGGGACTTGTCATGGGCAACAATTAAGTAGGTCAAAGGGTCCTATAGACGGCATCAGCAATCTAAATGCAGTTATCTTCGTATAAATCCACACGGGGATAATATGCTGCAATTTTGCCAGCAGGGCTGGGCAGGACAGGATAAAAGTTCTGTGCTAAGCTCCGTGTCGCGACAGTGTTTGCAGTAAGACTATTTTCATTTTTCGTCCGGATCTTCTGAATTTTATGCCACTTAATTTTCCAGTTCTATACCTATCCAGAGGCTATGTCAGCCCTTTCTTCATGGATACTAATTCATTTTATAATTTTGATCCTTTATAAGGCCATTATTTTTAGTTATCTTAAGGTATAATATATTTAGGGTGGGGATTGATTTATTAACATAAATTCAGTTAGCTTATTACATAAAAGTAATTGGACTTTAAAACCATTTTCTTTGTTGAGATATATGTTTCTCAACACTCTCTGGGGGCTACTCAAAGGTACGGCGTTTTATGTTTTGCTTTTCGATTTATATCGCGATATAAATCGATTTATATCGTGACGGATCTATCCACGTCCATTTCTTATTACTCTTTTGAAATCTTTGGTCTTTCAATTCGAGTTTATTCACAACCAACCTCTGAAGAAGAAACATTGATTATTCAAATTAGGTATTATACATAATCTAGGTTTACTAGCTAGAGAGAGAGAGAAAGTGAGAAGATAGGATAGATCACTACTGACAATTTTAAAGAGCATTACAAATATTTTATAGGTGATATAATTAATGCGACGATTGGTCACTAAAGTTTAATTAGTGTTCAGATAATTAGAATAGTAAATTTGATCCTGTAATAGGAGGGTAGATATTTAAAATCTTCTCAATTCGCGCATCTTGTTTTTAATCTACATATTGCATAGATTGAGAACATTGATTCTCGTTGAAATCACTTGAATTGTATGGTTAAATTGTGTGATCGAAAAATAGAGTGATTTTTTAGATATGGGTAGTTTTCCTTCCTTTCCTCCGAAGATCTGTAGGTGGGAATGAGTGAGAGCATCTCATTCTCCTTACATATTTATTAAATGTAATTTGTCTATACTAAAATCTACCAAAGGAATTATAAATCAGATATATTTTGTACTATAAATATATAAAAATATTATTAACATTACTTTCCATTAAATTTCAGAAAACAAGGTTCAATCCATCGTTGGACATTGCAGGATGGATAGACTTTACTTATTTTTTTTTCTCATGTGTTTCAGTCGAATGCAACGATAATAATCATTTTTTTTTTTTTTTTTTTTTTGTAAACTTGGTACATGATCACCCACTTAAGTCAGTTGTACGTCATCTGAATTGTTTTCTTACTGCTCAGGAAACTTGATGATCATCCTTTGCACTTACGACTTGAAAATACAGAAATCACTTGTGGTGCGATTCAAATTGGTAGCAGCACTCATCATATAGGGGAAAATAGCTTCCCCTGGACATTTTAAATAATGAAGTGGATGTTAAGTATACTTAATGCAGCTTCATAAAAACTTGGATGATATTTAAAAATTTTTATTCTAAAAGGTGTACTAAACTGAAGAACAAATTTAAGTATTATTAAATTCATTAAATAAATTTTAGTATAAATATACCATTTAAAATACAGCGGAAATAGAATGCAAAAACCATTAAGAAGCAGTTTTATTGCATTTTATTACGTGACAGGATAATGCAAAATAAAATTTAAAAAAAATATTTAATATTTCGAGATAGGCTTGGATTAAAATATATAGAATTATTTTGGGAAGAATTCCTATTTGAGAAAATGGTATAAACAAATTTGTATACTAAACTTTTATAATAATGTGTTCTATTTTTTTAAGTTGCGTGTTATGGTGGCGAATCATTTTATGAGTTTAAAACGGCAACTAGTTTTCTGAAGTACATTTAAAGTACATATTTGTAACAAAAGTATAAAAAGTATGCTAAAACGCATAACAAAATTTATGATATTAGGTTTAAAGGAAGAATCATAAAATGAATATTAATTGCTTTTTTCTCAAGTAGCAATTAATTCCCTTTGTAGGGAATGGTTTTATTAGAAATGTTCCATTTATATTTTTCTTTTCGAACAGTTTTTAAAACATTAGTTTATCAGAATTTAAATTTAACATAAATCAGTTGATATAAATTATTTCAAATATTAATATAAATGATGTTTACAGGGTGTCCCGAAGCTCAACACCAAGAGGGCATGGGTGGAAAGGGGGATAGTCATACAACTTATAATAAAAATTTTAAACAAAATTCCTTTCATTTGTTGAGACTACCATATTATTGAAAGTGGGCAAAATTGAGACTTCCCACCCCCATTAATAAATATTATGACCACCGATTTCCCAGTTTTGCATTTTTTTTTATATCGTGATCTTACATAGCCATGCTATTAATGCAAATTCGACAAGAAGCTTTGATTGTTTGCTTGAAATTAAAATAGCTTGTTTGAGAAAATGATGTCCACTTAAATTTGACTCTCCATAAAAAGAAAGATATTACATAATACACACGAGTAAAATTGGGCAAAAGATGATCCATTTAATTAAGATTCCAAAATGTAAAAAACTTAGTAATTTTTTTATCCATATATCCATTTTCCATTATCCATATATCCTCCAATTATTGTATTTTTTTGTCGAAATGAATTTATTTTCTTAAAAACATAATCTAAAGCGAGTAACTTAAATTGAACTATAAAATTTAAAATAAAACGAAAAAAAAAATGTTCAATGTTTTAAAAAAGGAAATGTCGAAATATACGAATCGAAAATAACGAACGGCGAGTGAAGATTGCTTAAATAGTGGAAACGATATAAAGTTAGCTTGTTTCGACTCATCAAGCTATCACTTTTAAAAAGACGTAAATCCTACTTTTTTTGTTTATTTCCCACATAATTGGTGCTTTCAAGTAAGTTTCCAACAGAATCGCGTGAGTGAAATATACAGCAAGATTAAACTAGACATATCATAAATAGAAATACTTTTACACATTTTATTTGGTTGCATAACTATCAAGTGATTTTGTGTAGAGCGAAGATAAACATCACACTATTCAGCTACTCGAGGGTTTTTTGCGATGCATCTCGTAATTTTGAACCATGGTCAAGTGACGAGGACAACATCTGAGCTGGCACTCCCTCTCCTAAACTACCACAGCAACAGGGTTTGGCCGTAGACGCAAAACTTGAATGAGTATTATCATGAAGGAGAATAATTTTATCCTGTCTGGACCTGAATAATTTTATCCTGAGAAGGAGGATAATAAGGAGAATAATTTTATCCTGTCTAAAAGGCGCGTTTTCGCTTGAGTACTGGATTCAGTCGTTAATTGTGCTTGGTACTGAACCAGATTTTCGTTTGATTTGAGCAACTCATAATACATGACACCAAGCTGATCCCGCCAAATACAGAACACGATTTCTATCCCATGTATATTTAGTTAAGCTATCGATGTTGAAGCATGACGATGTGGTCCGCATGATTCCCTCAATGGGTTATCTAAATGTATCCATATTTCATTATTAGTAACTAAGCGAGGCAAGAAAAAATTATTTATATCTAGAAAACCGCATTTTACATGCATAAAATCGGCTGCAGTTCATATAGAATTCAATTACATTGGCTTTTTCAATCATTCCCAATGGATTTAAACGATGTAAATTTGCTCGTTTAGTCACTTCTAATGCAAATGCAAGTTCTTCCGTTTGGTACAAAACATCCTCCAATAATGTTTCCAACTTCTCGGCTTCATACACATGCACACGCAAACACACACGCACAAGCACACACACACACAAACACATACTCAAACACACACACACAAACACATACATGCATACTCAAACACACACAAACACATGCATGCACACACAAACACACGTGCACACACAAACACATACATACATACACAAACACACACACACATACACAAACACACAACACATACATACACAAACACACACAGACACATATATGCATACTTAAACACAAACGCACACACATACATACAGACAAACACACATACACACGCACACACAAACACACGAAAACACTCCTCACATACACACGCACGCACAATTTTGCTTTCCGCTACTTTCTTGGTCTTCAATGACAGACACAGCGTTCTCAAACTTTTGAAACCACTCACAAAGCTTCTCTCACTCTCAAAGCAGCCTCACCATATGTTTCCACCAGAAAACAACGCATTTTAGCTCTGTAGATTTCCTTAAATTAAAGAAGTAAATCAAAAGTTACGGCAACAAATGACCCTTATTCGGCCAGAAACTCGATATATTCGCCATGTGCTATGCAATGCTGATACAAAATTTTAAATACTTCTAAGTTATGGTGTTGCCAGATGTCCGTTCTTACGATGTGACGCTTTACATCTGAAAAATTCAAACATAACATACTGGTATGGTCATCTTTTGTAGAACGATTGAAGCTTACGTGTACTCATTGTACTCTTGTATTTGCTTGTATGGTATAAATGAAACATCATACGAATAACAAGTACTTGCGTATTATGCCGTTGACTAATTTCGTCAAATGAAGAGACGTTGTCAAATGATGCCACATGCAGTCAAAATTTGGAAACCTTTCCTGTGTATGTTCGGACAAATTAACAGGGATAATATTTCGCAAATTTTCTTTAAAACTGCAACGTCTTTTTATTTCTGAGACTGAAAAGTATTTAAATGTCCAAAAAAGTGATTTATTTTATTTTACATTCCATTAAAATAAAAACGGATCCTAAAAAATATAGATCCGAAAGATATAGATCCTTTCAAAATTGATAACATTCCGAATAAAACTATGCAAATTTATCTAAAAAAATATACATCAAATTGATAAACAATTTTTTCGAGGCACACTTTTTTTTCCACATTTAATTATTATAAAATATTTGACTTAAATGAGAAATCTTAGACATGAAAAAACTTTCTTCTCCGATTATTTTGTTGTTTTGTAAAATTCAGTGTAAAAACGGGGGAAATAATTAAAAACATTTCTAAAAAAATAAATAATAAAATAAATAACTAACCAATCTATATTAGTAAGAGTTCGTTACGTATATACGTATTTTGAAGAAATTATCTTCAAGAAAAGTCCTTCATTTTGATTAAGTTAAATGAGGCAAATACTTTTTTTCCTATTAATCTCTTATTCGTTTGGAACGTGACGCATCATCAAATGAACTCTTGTTTTCTATTTAATTTTTTATTTTCATTTTATGCTTTTTTTTACTTTCATTTTTTTGTTGAAAAACTCTATTCAAGTCCCTTAGGCGTGCTCCATGAAATGCGTAATTAGGAAAACTTTTGAAAAGAAATGTGAAAAGAGAATTCTTTTTTTACTCTCTGGAGAAAATTGATTGCGAAAAAATCGATAATTTGTTGAAAGATGATTGATAAGTTAAACGCGATGTTTCATTCACGAATCTAAAGGAACATACAAAAGACGTATATGATTTTATTGATCAGTTTTTGATGTCCCTAAAATTTCTAGACTGTAAAATTTTTAAAAAAATGTTATTTTCAGATTTGATTGCTTTATTTTAAACTTCATAAATCGCATGTTATTATGCGAGTGATGCTTATAAAATTACTGTTTTAAGTTTCATATTGAATCATTGATTTTTTTTCAGTTAATTTGTATACTTTAGTCTAATAAAAAATGTATGATGTTGACTTCCTCAGTTTTTTTTTTTGTTTTGTTTGTTTTTAGATATTATAGGAAACATGTCCAGATATTTCAAATTCAATTTTTTTGAAATGCAATTTACTTTTTCCAAATCGTAATTTTTTTTTAAAAGTAAGGAAAAATAAATAAGGACAAGAAAATTAAATATTTACAGCTCTTAGTAAAACCAAGTAAGAAGTTCAATCAGAAATAAACAGCTTTAAAATGGAAGAATAAATCTAAATTTATAACTACAGACACTGAACAAAAAAGACAAAAATATGAAAAGATAAAAATGCAAAAAAATTACGTAGTTTTTATTTTTCAAATTGAATTTATTTCTTTTTTCAATTCAAATAGAATGATTGTAAAGTTTAAAATTTTTAATAGATGAGCAGTATGCTTAGAAATTTCGCAACTACATTCGAATAGGTAACAAGTAACATGTAAAAACTAATTGCATGCCTATAAAAAAATTAGCATTCAAAAGTTATTTACTTACGAATCAGAAATAAATTTAATTCGATTGCGCAAACTTTTTAAAACATTTTTCTTAAAATTTATTATTTTATCTTAAAATTTATTATCAGTTACTAAAGATCCTTTCAAGGTTTAAAATATGTTTTGAAAAACATTTTTGTGTGTGTGTGTGTGTTAAAGAATATTTATTTGAAAAAATCTTTAAGAGCAAAAGCTATTGAAATTCAAAATCATAGTAAAGCTATTATTCAAAGATAGCGTTAATATTTTCAGTTATAAAATATTTTTGAATTATGATAGTGTAATATTTTACATAATGCTTTGCATTTTACTGTATGTATACGCATATATATAAATAAATATTCACAAAGCAATTAACACATAGAACACGATTTGTTCTATAAAATATTTTGCTAATATGAAATTTATTTATAAATATATATAACAAACTATTTTAATTCATAATTATTGTGGCTAAGAATAATGAAAACAATTATCTATAGCCCGTTAAGAAAAGTTTGTTTTTCACATTTAATCCACTAAAAGAACTAATCACTTTTTGTGAAATAAAAACTATGCACACAATGTATTTTAAACAAGCTACTTTAAATTCAAAATTTGCCAATTAAAAGAATAAAACATTTATTTTTACAAATAGTAAAGCCACCAGTAAAGAAAGTAATGTTTCGTTTCTTTAAATGTAGAAAGGCAAATACCGTTATCTAATGTAAATAATTTTTAGTAAAGCATACAAATTACTGAAAAGGAATTGCTTAAGAATATGACTTTAAATATGTTATGGGCAACTTTACATACATACAGTGTTATAATTTTTTAGCTAACAAATTAATAATAAATGTAAAGTTTGATATAGTTATAGATAATAAGTATATAAAAAGCATTTATGAGAGTAAACACACATTTACGATGCATATTAGTTTAATAAAAAAAACGTTATCTCGATGAAAAATGGTATGATAAACCTTTTTCTATTAATAAATTTACATCAAAACCTGAAACACTTCCAATCGGTGAAAAGTTAGCATCTCCCATACACAATAATCTAAAAATAATCATTTAATTACTTACAATTCCATCGTAAATTTTTCTTGAAAACTTTCATGTCTAACAAGTAACATTACACAGTGTTATATTGATTTTCTTCCTGGCTGGTTTCGACCACTTTTCCCACCATTTATGTGTTCCATCGGATACCTTCCCTGTTAAGGAAACCTATACCCTCTGCAATAACACTGAAACAGAGATAAATAAGAAGAAACGAGAAAATGGAATGAAAAAAAAAGTAGTAAAGTGAATGTAAGGAACGAGTATGCGGAGTTCTTTCGGAATACTGATGTGCATTAGAATACCACCCCGAAATTCAATATGACAAAGAACTTCCCCTAGAAAAAGGAAGAAGCATGGAAAAAGAATCCAAGAGGGTGAGGGTGAAAATGATTTCATTGAAGGTTCCATTATCGTCTCGGCTGTACCAGAAAATATCTATCAAGCTTCTCTCTGCTAAAATGATTTGAATCGCGTTATATTTCAGAATAAGCAGAGGGAAGCACTTTTCTTTCATTGTCGTTATTCCAGAAGGAAAAGAAAGGACATGCAAATAAGTTGGTAACCTATTGGAAAGCTTAATGCAAATAGAACGGTAATGGAAAACAGTATGAAGTAAATTTAGTGATGGAAAAAGTATGACAAATGCGTGTATATAGCATCGGCTATCCAGTTTGAGATACCCGAAATAGTTTAAAACATTAAAGTCATTCGATTTCTGGTAAAAAGATTGAAATCTATGGAATAACCTAATATAATTAGGGTTAAAAGAAATGGGATTCCAGTATACTGATATATGATCGAGAGATAGGATACGCTGGTACACGATTTAAAATACATATATTAGAGTAAATGTGAAAAGGTAGCATTGCATGTGTGCCTCTTCAATTTCCTTTTTTTGTTTGTGGGTGGTATTTTTCCAATTGAGTATACAAGGCAATTGATTTAAAATTCAGATTGTGTGTTTTAGTGTGGATTTGTGTGCGTGTGTAAGCATGTGTAATTTTCAAAGCATTTTTAGACACATTAAAATATCATTACATCTAAATTTTGATTACGAAGTTCTAAATAAAAACATGATACATAGTAAAATTGTTTTAGTTTTATATCATTTTTTACAATTTGTAGACATATAATCCAAAAATAAAATATACTTTCTATATGAACATATGTGTGCTAATTTAATGTATATAATATATCTGTTACCGGCAATGTATGAATTCTGGAATTCCATAGAATGCCTAAAACTACCCGACAATTTATGAAACGATTCATATGTAGGGCTCGAAGCTTAGGCTAAGCAACAGGCGTACAATTCTAGCCTTTAGCCGTGATGAGTTTCGTGGACCTTGATCTGATGTTATTTTCGATCAGGTGGCAGTAACAACAACATATTCCACACATTATCCAGGCATTCTATAGAATTCCTAATAAGAAACCGGCAAAATATGAATTCTGGCATTCTATAGAATGCTTAAAACTACCCAGCAATGTATGAAAGGATTCATATTTCCCACATTATCTAGGCATTCTATAGAATTCCTAATAAGAAACCGGTAAAATATGAATTCTGGCATTCTGTAGAATGCCTAAAACTACCCGGCAATGTATGAAAAGATTAATATTTCACACATTATCTAGGCATTCTATAGAATTCCTAATGAGAAACTGGCAAAATATGAAAACGGGGAAGCAAGCTGTAATATTCGAAAAGAAATCACGAACTATAGACATGAAACAATTATTCTACTGCAAATTTGAATTAGTGGTGCAAAGGAATTTTTTAAAAAGAAAAGCAGAAATTACTTACAAGAAGTTAATTACGGAAGTACAAGAAGTGAAAATGAGACTATTAAGAAGGAATGCAGGGACTATTGGTTGCCGAATAGCCATGATGTGATGTCTGTAGAAAATAAAAAGTAAACAAGCCCATTTGACCCCTATTAAAAAAGACGAATACTATACAGTAGTGGTCCCGAATCCCTATTCCGTGGAACAAATGGTATCGGGCCACTCAAGGAACATTAAACTATTTCTGTTTTAGTTACTGGTGTGTATTTTTCTCGTGTTTGTGTGTGAGTTTCCACATTATATTTCACGTAAAATCTAAATGTAATCATTTTTGGTGATAACTGAATTTTATTCTGAAGCAAGTTTAAATCCAATTTACTTAAATTTATTAAATAAAAGCTATTTAAAACTTAACCAATCAAAGTCCCATCTTCAATAGGCTGTGTTAAAACTATCAAACGTTGATCGGTACGCGGAGATAAAAAGGGAAGCACTGCTATACATTATTTTACCATGGATTTTGTGCAAGTTATTTTACGTACTTGATAGCGCTCACTTGACTATTGAATAAGGACGAACTTGATAGAATTTTTTAAAAAAAACTTTCAAGCAAATACAAAAATGTTGCTCGTTATGATATTGAACTGTACATCCATCCTTGTGAATCTTGACAGAAAAAAAAAACAGAAAATTATTTTAAAAAAAGACATCCATGTGAAACCTATCATTTTTTCCCCTAATGCAAATATATTTGCACTTATAATGAGTTAAAAATAGGATGGTTTCTAACGATTTTGGAACTTCCAAGAGAATTTTAAAACAAATATAGACGAGATCACAATTAACTGTGTGCTCTAAGAATTTGCTTAGAATTAAAGATATTCCTGAGCACGAAATTCCTCTCCGGGCAGTTGTAATTGGACCAAGAATTCGTCAAATGTATGTGTAAAACAAAGTACCAAAATAAGAATTGTTTAATAAGAATTATGCAAGAAATTTCTTTAAATGATGCACACACACACACGAGATTAATATAATACAAGATATCAAACATTGGCATGGCCAAGTAATTTTAGCGCGATTTCACATGTTGTATTTTACAGTAATGCAACTAATGAACTTTTTACTAACAGAAAGTAGTACTGTACCACTCCTCTAAATGTACTACTATTGAGCTGAAAAGAAATAATGACACAAATCTGTATCAGCACTATAAAAAAGCAAACTAGCGAAATTCAGGAAAAATTTGGGAAAACTATGGAAAAATTTAAATATGATTCGGCTGATCTAGGGCACAAATGCGACCAAATACCAAAAACCCGAGGTCAATTGCTTGCTTATTGGCTGCGAAAAAGGCACGACAAAATATGGAACGAAGACGAAATTTGCGTCCTAATAGCAGTTTTGTTCCACTAAGTGAAAAAGCGCTAAAAACTGTAAATCTATATCATTGACCTGTATTATCTAACTTCCCATGCATTATTGCGGGAATCGAATTGTTTCAAAGATTTTCTACTTCGTGGCACGCTGTATCATATTGGTAGATTGGAATGGCTCTCCATTGCTGAAAGGTCTCCGGTTCTTGTTGCATATCAATTACAAGGCCTTTTGTTCACAAACCTTGTAATTTAAGACCAAGGACAAGTAACGAAGACACCTAAACTGGTACTCTCTCTTCAAACTATCACACCAGTGGGAAGTCTCTTCGAGCACTGCCAGATTCAAAATACATTAACTCAGTGCTTCTCAAATTTTCAATGTTTGTGACCCAATTTTTAATTAAATTTTCATTGCGCCTCCCCCTTTCATTCTACAATAAAAATGTAATGAATGCAATAAAAATGTACTTTGACGTAAAAGCTATGATACGAATTTAATTATGAACCATAAAAATTATCAAAATAAGTATTAAATTTTGTGCACGACAAGATCATGGAGAGAGTGAATTTCATGGAATGTAATTCAATTTTCTTTCTTTCATTAAATCAAAACTTGTTTTCAATATGCTCGTGGCTGTCACAAAGGGATATTACGTCCCTCTAGGGGGGGGCACAATTTGAGAAACGCTGTATTATCCCTTTTATATGACGGAATTTCAGTAACACTAGAGCGTGAACTCATGGCACGCCGGGCATGAGCTCTTGATCCTAATCATCAGATGTTGCAACCAGCTTGCATATACCGAAACATAAAGTATGAAACAATAGGACAAATGGTATTGAAGTTTTTTTTATCTTATAAAGTGCTAACTAATAAACTAATAAGGAGATATATTTATATTTCATATACTATAGTTGAACATCTATATTGGATTTTTTTTCTACATAGCGACCTTTTTCCTACAACCCTTTTACGATTTTCTTCATAAAATAACCTCCCAATAGCGAATTTCTTTTTCAATGTAACGAACTTTTATTCTTGTAATTCGGATTTTTTCCTCTGTATTTTTGTAGTATTTCAGGACATTTCATGATATTCTCTCGTTTAACGCATTTTATGGTGATCATAAATCTTGAAATATTTTATTAGGTTCTTAACTTATACAGGGAGTGCAAACTTTAAACCCATTGTCCAGTTTACTTGAAACATATTCGATATCCCCTTTCACCCTCAATGGAGCTGTTCCCGTGTCCTTAAACTGGTATCCGTTCATTTGTAGTGTTTAGCATTGATACTGGTAACTTCGTTTCTTGTAGCTCGGAAATTTCAAAACATAAGGGCTTGAGCTTCAAACAAACAACTTATTTTTTTAGGAAGTGGATAAAGCGTTTCAATCGACTTTGTCAATTCGTCGACGTCTGCTGCACCGTGGATTGCGTGCAACGGTACCTTAATACAGGATCTTCCTCACGGCAAAACCATCAACGGCTGCTCATGAGTACAGAGTCTGGCAAGCTGACTGGCACCAAGTTGTCTTTTCGGATAAATCACGCTTCAATTTGTGGGTTCACGATGACCGCATTCGTGCTAGACTCTATGCCAGTGAACGCTGCCTTTCAGAGTGCGTTATCGAATGACATAGTGGCCTAAAACCAGATTTATATTTTGGGGTGAAATTTCGTATCATGCGCGATCCAATTTGCTACGAATTGAGGGTAATCTCAATAGCAACAAGCACGACCGTGAGATGCTACAACCCGAAGTCGTTCCCTTCCTTCAAGGCATTCTTGGTGCTATCTTTCAGCAGGATAATGCACGCCTACATGTTGCAAAGCCTCTTCAAGACTTCTGTTCAGCCTAACACATGCAAATTCAACATTGGCCTGTTTATTCGCCGAATACGTCGCCTATTCTGGATGTGCGGGATTTGGCTGGTCGTGATCCGCGCCCTGCAGCTTTAAAAGACGAACCTTTGCAGCGAGTACAAGTGATATGAAATTCTCTTCGACAAGCAGCCATTCAAAATCTGTTCGACTCCATGCCACTTTATATAGCAGCACTTCTTGCAGGGCTTAGTGGCTACACTAAATACTGATTTCGGTCACTTAATAGTGTTTTATGCTTTGAAAATTTTGTCATTTATTTATGTTAATGCAAGTCGTTTGTGCATTAAATTTTATTTAATTCTGATGATTCTATCATGATGTTAAATTTTTTACAAACTGTAGTATATTTCTGAAATATAGTCTTTAAATCTAATTTTTTCGTTTAAGGAATTTGTCCAAGTTAATACTTTTAACTTGGACAAACTTTTAACTTTTACTTTAATAATTTCCACCTACAATACTTTTAATTTTATATCCATTCAATTATATAAATATTTCGAAGTCATGTTGTCACAGTTATAATTGAGTATTGTGAACACAATTCTCATTTAAAATGTATTCAAATGAATTTTTTTTAAAAAAGTTGCAAGTTCAACAGACATAAATTTTCATTATTAAGGTTAACCTGCAATTAGCACTGAAAACATGTTTGTTAAACAGTAATTATTAATGAATCTGTTAATTATCAATAAACAATGTAAGTATGCCTTATTAAATCCCTGACTACTGTATTCTATACGTAATCTTAAGTAGTATATATAAAATTATTTATTGTTACATGTAGATAACAAATCTCTTTTAAAGATAAAGACTTGAATATAATTTAAATTAAATTTGTCACTTCAGATCTGGAGAATTTAATACTATACAAATGCAAGAATAACTCTCAATACAATATATTTACCATTTTTTACACTTATGTCCCGCTTTTAACATATTTTAGCAGAAATATATTCTACTGACTAACATTAACCATAGAAGTGAGCCACTAGAGCATGTATGATGAAGTACTATATGATTCCAACATATTGTGCTATAATTTGTAGTTAACATTCACGTAATCATTATGCTATGCATTGCATTAGTAATTTACCCCCCCCCCCTTTCAAGGAGCATAGATAATATTAGCTAATTTAAATGTTTGTAGTTCAGCTAATCATTCTTGCTAGATATTAAATAACATACACTTGTGAAAAAATTCCGGTTGGCTTAGATATAATTTTAACATATATCTATGATTTTTTCTGTAAAATCTTATGTTTCCATTATTCAAGTTTTTTTTTTATTTACTCAACAAACGTCGTTAGTACTTTTTTTGCCTTAATTATAATAATCTCCTAAAACACAAACTAAGCAATGACTTAAATTTGTTAATTTTAGAAAAACTAATGTTAGTTCATGAAGTTAATTTTTCTTTGTCTGAAACCCTTTTTTCCAGTTTTTTTTCTTTTCATTCTAATATGCCTTAAAATGTTTAAAAAGCATTTTTTTAGAAAAAACTTTAATTTTTTAATTAAATATGTTTTCTAAAAGCTTTTTTACAACCCTTATAGATTTTGCTTGGAGTACCGTAATAAAATTTTCCTGATTTATGTCACATTTCATTTCAAACTCGGAATTAATTTTAGAATCTGGTTTAAAGTAGTTTATTAAATTAAATAAACTGTCAAAAGTTGAAATAATCTAAAATAAGGATTAAATTAAAGTGAGAGGTACGTCATTTAGCGAATGAAGTTTTTTTTATTCAGATCCCTTACATAATATTAGCTATAAAGGAATAAATTTAAATATATATAAATGCTTGAACAAAATATTCAGTATTAACACTGCAATTCTGATAGTTGGAAAAAAGTTGTTTTTTTTTATTTGGAATTTAAAATGTTTATAAATTCTAAGTTTTTTTTTCCACACATGAATACAAATAGCACAAAATTAATCTCAATATTCCACATATATCAGAATATTTACTAAAAAATCGATTTGCAGGGTGGTGGCTGCATTAGATACATAGTTAAGTAATCGTAAAGTGTGCTCAAAGAAATTTTTAAAAGGGTAATACATTTACAAAACACACTTTTCGTATTCAAGAAGTTTTAAGAAGAAAATGCGGTGGTGTATGGAAAGGGTGCATATTTTTCAGGAAGATTAAGATGTTCTTTTAAGACTTTACATATTTAATGATATTTCATAAGCCCTTACTTTTTTCTAAGAAAACACTCTTAAATATTAAAGAAGTATAAAGTACTAAGAATTGTTCTTTTACCAAAATCAATATGACTAGAATTAAATTTCTTCTATTCATTTATTATTCTTTCAATCTTCAAAACAAACTGAAAAAAAAATATAGAGATTATTAAGTTACTAAATATTCTTAAAATGATATTGATACGCTTGTTCTAAATTTATCTATAGATATCATTATTTTTGTCAAATAATTTCATTTCCGAACTATTAGACAATTACAGTTTGATACTTTAATGTAATGATCTTCTTGACAAATAATTAGTTTTTTTTTTTTTATTTCCAATTTTTTCTGTGTATGAAAAGGCACGGATATAGTTTTCTTCTTTGCACTAATAAGCAATTTGAAGAATTATTGCTGAAATGTCTTTAAAAACGTGTTCTGTAATAAAAAAGCAAATTACAATATTTTACAGCAGCAATTTTACAATAATGTTGTATACATTTATATATATGTTTAACCATACACAGTTCATGCTTTTAACAAAATTGTATGATTTTGATTCTTACAAGTTTTGACATATATCAGTTTAAGTAACTATGTGATACAGATTTTAGCTTCAAAAAATGATTCAATAGATGCCACTAGTTTTTACTTGATGGGTAGTCAATATGACATTTGAAACAATCTCTTAAAGAAAGAACTTGGTTTAAAAATTGACCAATGATTATGCTTTATTCTTAACTATTGAATAAGTTCCGTGTAGTCTAACTAAACCAGCGTTTCTCAATCTGTGCCCCCCCCCCTTTAGGGAGGCGTGATAACCCTACAAGGGGGTGAAAGTTTTTCGAAAAATAAAAAATAAAAGATTAAAAAATATTAATTTACTGAAAATAAGCAACACAAAATACAATCTGATATAATAAATAAGAAAATACACATTTCCACTAAAAATAAACTTATTAATTTATCAATACTGTACAATGTATATTTGATAATAAATTTATCAATAGTAAACGAAGAGCAAGTTTAATTATTTACACTGACTCTCTTGGGATTGTCTATACAAAAATTAAATTCAAAATTTAATGTTTATCTGGATAATCTGTGCAGTTATGGTGTTAATTTTTCACCTGATCAAATATATTAAGTATGATATAAGTTTACATCCATTTCATAAGGTTAAAATACTCTAAACATCTTTTTCCGCTCAATCCGCTACTATATTATTATTTCACTAGCTGGTTTTACAGTTCTAAATCCATCATCATATTATTTCATTGCCAGGTACAACAGGATAAAAAACTACTAATCTGAACTTAAAAATATAGACATAAATTATTTATTTGACAAATAAAACGAAATACACTACTCCCAAGGAAACTAATATGTTGAAAGAGGAATAACACACCCAAGCTCATCTGCCTTCCTTCATCCATCAACATCTGTTACTACACGGTTTATAATTTTTAGTAGTATCGTAGCTTTAGTATCAAATGACATTATTATTGCATTCATTCAATACAATGCTATTGTATGGGAGGGGGGCGATGAAATTTATGATAGAAAATTGGATCGCAAATACTGAAAGTTTAAGAAGCACTGATCTAAACTAATAAACGTCAATCGTTGACCAAATTCTCTAGATTTCAAACAAGTATATTTTAAATTCTCCATCCACCCTTATTTTTTTGAGCCGTAAAGATCCTCATTGCTCAGCAGGTGAATAAAATGTTCCGTTGTCATTGCCCAATAAAATGTGGTGTCAATCTTTCCCAGAAAAGAAGGGGAAGGCAGCGTAGTCGAAATATCGCTTAGAAGAGCATTTTTTCTCAACATTAGCAGTCTATTAAAGGTTCATTAAAGAGCATACACAACAGGGGTAGCGAACCTTTATGGACCAACGTGCCAATTATTCTACAGAAATGTTTAATCAGATATAGACGTGCCGTTAAATAATTTTCACTTGTGATTATTGGGAAAATAATAAAACTAAATACTAACAACTCAAAACTCTTTATTTACTATGAAAAAGTACATTTTACTCTGTATAGTAGTAAAATGTGTTTTTTCTGCGTGTGATTCAAATTAAAGTAACAATAGTGTGACTTCTGTTGTTGCAGATGCGAAGACATATAACTTATATTTTGATTGTGAGGATGAAGTGCTTTTAGCAGAATGTATGCTTAATTGAACTCATCTTCCAAACGGTTTCGAAGCAAAACTTTAATATTATTCATATCCGAAAAAAATTACTCTTGGGCATAGGTAAATGAAAATATGGTTAAAGTAGCATGGACCAGCTTCTTCAAACAGTTAAATGTGCCTGGAATCGAATTCCATGTATCCGAAATCTCATTACTGTCATTTATACTTATATTGCTATTTCAATCAATTCTAACCTTTTTCTTGTTTCAATAAATTTTTGAATCCGTATTAAACTAGACAGAAAATCAATCCGTTAGATTTCAAATTCTTCAGTTTCCAAACAATTGAATTAGGACAAGTTCAGTTTTTCAAATGAATCACATCAGGGTACATAATATACTTAAGTTTTTCCGTTTGAACTGAGAAAATCTCACTGAAAATTCCTTGACTGAAGATTTAGTTACAGAAATAAATTCCTCAATAACTTTTTCTTCTCAATCTTTGATATTTTTTTCAAGTTCGGGAAGTACTTGCAGTTTCTTGTAATAATAACAACAAACGCATATGCTTCCCGATACCGACCACTAGCGTCTGTTCGTAATACTTCTTTATGAACTTCGTTATTTTGAAATAAAATGCAAACCGCTTTGATCGGTGGCGTGCCCAAAATATTGTGTCACGTGCCATCAATGACACGCATGCTATTTGTTCGCCATCCCAGGCTTACAAGAACAAACTTTAAACTGAAAAACATTTATACGTTACAAAAAAACATTATACAATTTTTTCACTTTAAATATCCATGCATAAAAGTAATACCTCTATATTTAAATATATATACACAGAAGAGCCAAAACTTTATGAATACCTACTCAATAACACATTGGATCTTTTTCTCCCTACAATACACCTTCAACTCGCTATGGCATAGATGTCACAAGCTCTTGGTAACTGACTAAAGACAGATTGTACCAAATGTCTGTGCAGTGATCAGGTTAGGTCGATGTATTCTGACATGAAATTGTTTGATCTCTGAGTTACGCTTCTACGAATACCCAAATGTGCTCTATTACATTAAGGTCCGCCAAGTTAGGTGGTCAGCGCATCATATGGAGCAAATCTGTATGCTCCTCCTACCATTCTAACATAATTTCAGCCTTTTGATATGTGGCGTTGACTTGCTGGAAAATTCATTTTCTAATTGTGAAAACAGACGATAAATAAAGGTGCAATTTATCCGCAATTAGGCTCAGATAGTCTACAACTTGTATGTCCCCTTTGTAATACTTGTCGGTTCCTGCTTCCCTCTTATCCCCCTCGTCTATCCTCGGACACGGCTAGAGGTGTGGGAAGAAATGAATAATCAATCGACATGATTAATTCTAATTATTTTATTGACACAAAATATCACGAAAGCACAATAATAATCCATTTAAGAAATTTTATAAGTATGTGGATCGCGGAGGTGAGACCCGTTAGCCAGAGGGTAATATTATGGATCCTCAACTGATCCCACGATAACTTATACAAGCTCAATATAAACTACGTCTCGCACTAATAAGCTAACTTCTATTTAAAAACGGATCACGATACCTGTACTTTTATGAAGTAGATTCCTACAGTTGAGGCCTTGAATGCAATCCTTATCCGGATTTAATCGCCGTCGAGTGATCTTCTATTAGAATTCTTCAATTGATAAACTCAGATTTGCTCTTAATAAATTCATGATCCTCCCCTCACCAACTAACCCTCAAAACTCGCAAATACAGAATTTAAATAATATACTTAATTTGCATAATCACGTTTCCTTCCTTTGGTGAAAGTTGGTTGGTAAAACTATTTTCCCAGAAGAGTCCTCAAGGTGTCAGTCATAGACGAGTATAAATCACACAGTCACACATTCAACCATAACTAAGAGTCCTAGAGTGAAACTTGGATTATTCTCAAAGTAAAATACTGCTATCAAGAGTCTATGTACATGTAGGAAGCAACTGTTCGCCAGTTGAACATAGCGAACCCTGGCACAACTAATAGCTTAATGTATTAGAAATCGTGGAACAATAAACTCTCTTTCACTTATTTATAGACAAGTCTCAGTGTTTTCTGATCCTACTGTAGACATATCTGGTTATAGCGTTAGGTCAACAAAGATCCATATCATGTCCGCTGAACTGTATGTTCTGAAACACTTGCATTTGGACTTGTATTGGTCTGACAGCTGAGCCCCGGTCTGGTTTACCAAGCGGAACAATTTCTGCTGTCCTTTTTCTTTGATGATGCGTGAGCGTTCAATTTCTCTTGCTGGTTTCACCGTAATGTTACCTGTTTGCATAAATACTAAAAACAGGAGATTACGAGCAACGTACCAGTCCAGTTGTTTCGGAGAAACTCGTTCTGAGACTTCCGGCCATTAAAATATGTTATCTTTCAAATTTTCTTAGATCAGCCGTCTTTCCAATCATTCTCAGTACAGTTCAAGAATGATAATTTGCCTCCTCCAGCAACAGTTAAATACAATTTTCTCTTAATCACGTGGCTTCCACGTCATCCAGACGAGATCAATGAAAAATGTAGAATTACTCGTTATGCTTTGGCTCGACGGTGTATACATAGTTAAAAAGAGCCCTAATATGTCTAATATATTAACATCGTATTTTCGATGGAATTCATTCATATAAATGTCATAGTTTTGCGAAAACTAATTAATTTGGCAGTCTTTTGAGTTTAATAATAGGTTTATCACAAAATATATTTACATTTGCTTGCAGATTCAATATTGCTAATTTTAAAGTCCAATAATTAATTTATAGTTTCTCCCGCCAATAACTGAATGGTAATAAAATTTCTATGTTAAAATGTAACTAAATACTTTAAGTGGCCAGGCTATTGTACTTTGGTCCCATTTGTACAAACACATACATATATATTATTCATACTGAACATTATTGAAATTCAACACTGAATTAAAATACTTGTTAATTTTGACTAAAGAAATATTAACCATACATTAACATATTTTATATGACTTCCTTAGCCATTGAATAAAATGTAAAGATATTTCTAAGCGAGGAAATAATTTTAAAGTTTATGAAATTTTTATATCTATATCCATATTTATATTAAACAATTTTCTTCCATTATGTATGTGTATATCCGTTCAGATGCATATTTGTATGCTTATGTAGATGTATGTTTTATTATACGTGCAAATTTAGTCACTTGATTATATGAGTGAGATTCTGTGACTATGAATGTATATGACCGTGTATTTGTATGTGTTTATTAATGTTGAATTTATTTGTTTGATTTCTGTAAAAATTGTTCTTTATTTATTTTATCCCCATTCTACATATCTTCATTACATGATTTGCTTGGTATGATGCATTAAACCTATTTTTGATTAAGTAAACGATTTATTTAAGACATTTTTTACTGTACCTAATGCGTATACTTGTTCTTAAGTATTTAAATTATATTTAATAATTTCTTCTACATTTAAGGTGTGAAAAATTTGTAAAAAATTTGCTTAATAAGGAAATATAGTTACATCAGTCCATCCCATTTTTCAAATCTGGAGGGGGGGGGGGTAATAGGTATTATATATATGGTTCAACAAGAAATGCTTGAGACATTTCTTATATATTGGAATTTTTTAATTCATTGCTTCACTGTGTTGAAGACTTAAAATCTAAATCACAAGCATCCAAAATGCTTGAAAATTTCACCGCGCATATACTAGACGGCAAAAATGGCCATGATACAAAGACAAATGAAACATAGTTTAAGAACACCATAAAGCGTTATATGAAGCTTTATAATGCAATTTTAAAACACTAATAATGTTTTTTCTAACCATTGTTTTAAGTAAGCAGCTTCATCATCTCACCTTTCTTGCATGCGAATTAGCCGCACACTCCGGCGGAATTATATTTATTATTTCTTATTACAATTGTCCATACAGTGTTATGGAATCGGGATACTATTGTTATTTAAATCGTCATACTCACCAAACACGCATAGTGTGTGTCGGTATTCTCAACAATCTCCGCTTTATTTGAGGTTTGGAATCCAGTTGTTGCGTTCCTCAGAACTTATTTCATATGTAGTTTTATTATTTCGGGAGCAGGCGCACACTCAATACTAACGTTAAAGGTCGCTTGGGGTGACTGAGTCATCTTAATCCTTTTTTTAATAATTATTTTTACTGTACACGGTAAAAAAAAACATTGTTCCAGTGAACAATTTATCTAAGAGAAAGTATGCTTATCAACTTTTAAGTACTTTAAAATTTTTCTTGGATAATTTGAGGAAAAAAATAGCAATCAAACTGAACCAAGAAGTTTCCAATGTGCATGACTATAATAAAGGACAGAAGTAACAAATTTTTTACCTAATAACAGGAATGTTATTTGCAGGCAAAACTGTCATATTTTGTTTAAGTTATTGTAGTTTTATTGGCCTTCTATTATCGACAAATAGCTTGTTGAACCTTTTATTGCATGTGTCTTTTTGACAGGGTGAAGTGCGCTACATTTATGTCTTCATATTTTTCTTGATGGAGTTCTTTAGGTAGCACTTGAAAATTTTCCTTTCAACTGAAACATTTCATGTTCTCATCGCTTTTCTCAAACTAAATTCCATTATCATGATTAATACGCATTATTTCAGCTGGTTCTTCCCCCGCTTGATCAGTTTCAAATTCTTTCAATATAAATCACAGAGGCCCATTTCTTATTTCATATATTCCGCTCATTTACATTTATAAACCATAGAAAGTCGTACAACACAGAAATAAAAACCCCTAAGATGTTCACAGGGGAAATATTTAGTATGCTCGTAGAAAATATGTTGGAGCAAAAGTGGTGCCTTGAGGAACTTAGTCAAAACATGTATCTTAAGACTGTAATAAAACATGTCACTATAAAAAAAGAGGTAGATGTGACAAATAAATTTTAAATTCTATGATGACTGGCATGTAGGCGGATACTGTCGAGGTCATTGGTTACCAATAAAACAGTTTTCCCAGCATTAATGATTTATTGAGCCTGGTGTGACTCTGTGCCCCACGTGCCACCTCTCGGGTGGAACTTTTTGTCCTGCTTAAGCACACTGGTTCTTCTAATCACTAACTTATTTATCATATGTTTTGGATTATTTAGAACGATTGATCCAACACTCACCATCCATCATAACACCAGTTTATTTCTGGCAAATTTTTGGAAACTGGTATCCCATTCACAATGCATTTAAAGCAAATATTACTTATTGCTGCGATAGTTTTTACTTGGCATATTGGCTGCAACAAAATGAATTTTTTAGAGTTCCGTTATTTAAATGGATCTGTTATTTGAATAATATAATCATATTTAGTGTTATTCATTCAATAGGTATTGATACATTTTATTTATGGTTTTCTTTTAGTTTTAAATTTGACACCCACAAGAAAAAGAGAAAAAGAGAAAATCGATCACATTGAGGTTCTATTTTTTATAAAAAAAAACTAGCATATGGTATTTTTATTTTTTCATCGCTCTTCGATTATTCATATTCATTCCAACATCATAACCGCATTAAATTTGTTAAATTCATCAGAAACCATTTTCGAAAGAACTTTAAAACATTTTTAGGCAAATTTCACAGACAAAATCTTATTTCAACTTTTAAAAGCGTTCAATAAAAAATATACCAGCAGAAAAGTAATATTCTATTGTAGCTAATTAAGGATCGAGAAAAATTAAGCCAATAATTTTAGTACGTTTCAATCAAAATAAATGTAAAGAATAAATTAGGGAATATGTAAAATGTTTCGTTTAAATCCGTTTTTGAAAAGGAAATGAAAGTAATTTTTTTAATAAGGTAAAAGCAACTTGTTAAAAATAGAAAGAAATACATATACATACTTAATTAATATAATAGCAGAGTTTCTATTATTTTATTTCGAATAAAGTTTGAAAATTGGAGGATAGTTCCTTGAATTTAAAAGTTTCCGTTTTCTATGAAGTATAATTAAAATTTAAATTTGCTTCATTGTTCTTAATTTTTTTTCTACTCAATTTAATTAATAAATAAAAAAGCATTCAAAATTAGCAACTTAATTATAAGAGAAATAAAATATTCATTTTGTGAGGTTATTCCTGTAATGTGGATTATGAATGAAAATCATTAAAATAACATGTTTTACACACATCAAAAACAAAAGCTTAAAATTATTAGATACAAAATTTTAATTTTAATCTTATCACTGTCTTCACCATGATACAAAAGAAAAAAAATTAGTTTTATTTTGGTTTCTAATTTTTCCTAAGTTGCATGTATGTAAAAAAACGGGTATTATCTAATTAGAAATATAGCTTTAATTATGGTTATAAAGTATATAAAGTATACAACATTCCATCTGTTGTAATTATATTTTAGATACATAGTTTATATTTCAAAAAAATAATTTTGGGAGAAATATACTTATGACAAACTGGCAAAATGGATAAGGTGATACTTAAAAGTAATAAATCATTGGAAAATCATATTAAAAAAAGGGATTTTTATGTTTTAACCCCTTCCCTCTCGCTCCCGTCAAATTCACGGGGTGAAAATTCCCTCTCTATTCCTCGTGCCCGTGATATTTCCGGGCTGGAGTGTTGAAAAGTAACTTGCCATAAAAGCTTGAAACAATCTATTTCTTAAGCCCAGAATACTATTTTTTTTCTTAATCTATACACCAGATGGCAGCACCAGATTATTTTTAACGCGTTTAGCGATAATTATTATTATTTTTTTAAACTAAATGTCAAAACAACAAACATATATATTAGCGATACGGTTTTTAATCTCAGGTCAAGTACTCTCTCTCTCAGTTGCACTCTTCATAAAAACACGTGGGTTAAAATTCTAGGGAAAAAACTGATAAAAAATAAATATATTTTTTTAATATTGTTACACATTATACAGTTAGTCAGGAAGTAAATCGGATTGTACTTTTATTACTTTTTTGACATTGACTACAATAAAAATATTGGAGCAGTAGACATTGTAGACCAATATATTAGAGATTATTGAATTGCTCGAAAACGAGGTAAGAAGTACTATAAGAAAATATTTTTTTATTTGTTAGATCAAACTATTTTGAACTAGTACCTTATTTATAAAAAACAAGGAGACAAAAAAATCACATTTGATATTCGTTTATCTTGAGTAGATGAACTTATTGAAAAGTATTCTACATCAGAAACCACTGCTAAAAGAGGCCGGCCGAATTTGGAGAATAACCCCAACCGTTTTATCAAGGGACATTTTATTAGAAAGATACCTCCAACTGATAAGAAGTGGCAACCATCAAGAGAATGTAAAGTTAATTGTTCCAAAAGAGATGAAAACAATAAGAGATGCAGAAAGGAAACTCGGTGCTACTGTCCAGTTTGTGAATTTGACCTTTGCATCTCGTGTTTTGAAATTTATTTCACAAAAAGTTACTAATGTTTATTTATAATATGCAAACGTGTAATAAAATTCATTTAATGTTTAAAACACTTGTTTTTAAAAATTTTTCCTCTTTGTTAGAAAGCCAACATTCAGTGATTATAACCCTAAATGTTTGCTTTACTTAAAAAATTAAAATTCGTTTTTCAAGCTAAAAATTAATCCAAAAATTAAAAATGAATACATATATTGAACATGTACTTAGTTTTATATAATTTTCTTGAATAAAAAAAGGCACTTTTAGGACCTTTTTCTTAAAAATTAATCGATCTTTAAGGATCCGGGGACATTTTACTGCCCTCTAAATTAATTCAATTATTAAAAATGCCGTATTGCGCATCATTTTTTTCAATCATCTTAAAATACATTAAAAAATAAGATAAAACTGACAATAATTATAGAATAACTATAAAAAATTGCAACATTTTTGCTTTTAAGAAATATGCATTACATTAGATATGTTTACAAATATGTTTGTTAATATTTTATAATATCAGTTAGTACAGTATTTAAACTTAACTAAAAGTTATTTATAAATCCCCCCCAAAAGACTATATAAAATTGTTATGTAAGCTTTTTTAATTCCATTGAAAAATGTTCAAGTCATTTCGTACTAGCAAAGGAGTACTGAAAGCCATTATTTAATATTCAAATTAGGAAGCAAATTCCGCGCTTTCTATCATCCCCCAAACTTCCATACTTATTAACAAAGGATTAAGGTAATAAATATCCTCTATTTATAGTTAGCTTTCCTCTGTCTCTCGTCTCTTATCTCTACCTCAAGTTGAAAAGAGAAGAGAACAATAAAAAAGTCCCCGAATGTGCTGCGGAAAAGAGAACGAAGGATGAGATCCGTAGAATAGGGATCAATGACTTAAAAAAGGTACTTTCCCTCCAATGTGATTTGCATTTAGATATTTTGTTTCCCTTCATCGAAGGGAGAATATCAAAGCGATTTCGTGCGAAGTTTTTGCAATGTAGAAGAAACCTGAATTCCCCTGGCTTGAAGGGTGCGATTTCATTTCTTCCACGATTCACAGCAGGGAATTGGTTTCAAACAAATGCAAGAAATCCCTATATATTATTTTTTCCCCTACTATCCAACGAACCAACTCACGTGCTGCAATTGACCCTTCCCCCATCCCATCGAGCTTTTAGTTCTATCTCTTCTTCGCATGTGTTGGTTTTTATCTTGAATAAGATGCTATGAATCTTGATGTAGAGTGATATTCCTTTGCTGGTTGTTATACTTGGAGGTGGAGATGAGGAAGCAGAATTGCTATTTACAGCTGCCCCAGCCAATCATATGCCTGAATAAACTGTGCATTTAGAAGAAAAATCTGGTATATGGTTTGATGTATTTTTTTTCTTGATACAATTCGATAGAGCTGTTAGAATCAAACGCTGGAAGAGCAAAAATAGAATAACAGGAGTATGGTATATGATTTTTTTCCCTCCCCATAAATATGCATTCAGGCTATAATAAAGAAGTTGCAATTTTACGTATCTCAGAGTGTTTTCCTTTTCAATAAATCAAGAAGTTCGTAATTGGAGATCATGCACTGTAAAATAAGAGTGAGTTCAAGTTTTTTTCCCTACGAGATTGAAAAGGGGTTTGGAATGCAGGTATAAATTTTATATTAGTATGGGGCCAATCATATTTTTAATAAAAAAAAATAGAAGGAAAACTATTTTAGATGTTGTAACATATTTATTATTTTTCAATACTTCGTATTGCCCGTTTTAAAATACTTGAGTGATATAGCATTGTGAATACATATACTACAAATAATGTCATATATTTTCTATTAAACAAAATATTGTACGCCGTTTCATTAAGTGTAGTTGTAGAGTAGAACTAATTTAGCTGAATTTCAGAAAGTAATTAAAATTTGCGTTTTGAATTAGTTTGATTTGGTTTTTACCAAAGTTACAATTTGAAATTGCACGAGGCCAATATGTCACGGATCTCATAATTTTACCTCCGGTCAAGTGACGAGGACGAGTGTTTGCAAAGAGAGAAAATTATTTCAAAGAATTTGGAAATGAATTAAGAAGGGAAAAATCGTACAAACCGTTATTCTCTTCATAAATTTATATTTTACAACGTTACATGTTTTTTTTTATATTTACAGAAAGTTTTACAATTGCTTTAATATTATTTTATATCAGTGCACCCACAGGAACATTTAAGGGTGGGGGAGTCGAGAATCGAAAGTCCACAATTTTCGCATCATATCCCAATAAGTCGCCAAACGCATTCCTTTGATTTTTTCGATTTGCAAGAACAAAAAACAGCGAAAAAAAGATTTTTGAATGAATATCTAGCCTTAATTAATAAAATAAATTAGAAAAACAAATACTTAATTATTATTTATAAATTACTTAATTTTAATTAGCCACCCATCCAGTATAGTAGTTAGTGACGATGACTGTTATGTGCCTTTGTAGCTGAGTTCGGACCCCGGAGAAGGCATGGATGTTTGTAAATGTAGATTCTGTTTGCAGCAAGAGGGTATCTAACTAGCCGAAGAGCCACAAGTTATCTCGTGAGGCTGGTGGTAAGGGAAGAGAGGTGGACGCTCTTGACTCCCCACAAGATGTTCTCCCTCAAAAATGAAATTGAACCGAGCCAAACCGTTCTATCAACCTGCTTGGTGCAGAAAGTTACGAGTAAACACAGGCGTACATTTATCTCTTTACTGAGATGAATTTCGAGGGCTTCGATCTGACACAACCAGATAGATAGTATCAGAAACATTAACAACACAACATTATTAATTATAATTATTGTTAATTTTTTTTGGAATTACTTTTCGTAATTTATACATAAGGTTATATAACTAATCAAAATAATCAAGGATGATTGTGTGGGGAGGGTGGACCCCTGCACCTCCTTTCTGTGCTCCACAGTTTTAAATCGCATGCAAATTAAAAATGCGTTCTTTTCAATTCCTACTATTAGCTCTCTCGCTCTCTCTCTCTATATATATGTATCTTGTTCAAACTTTCAATCGTTATTCAAATGCTTTCTATTCATCCGCAATCAAGTTAAGATATTTTTTTAAACTTGTAGTGGACAGCACTTAGTGTTAATATTGGTTTCCCAAATATTTATTTATTAATTAACAGGTAATTATTTAGATTAAATTAATTATTGGTTTTCGACGCCAACTTAGATTTGCCTCCATTGGTGTAACATTGTAACTGTCAAAACAATGACAAAAATTGGTGTCGAAAACCGTTTTTGCAGCCAAGCTAGCCAGACCGCGTGTGCATTGCTGCAACAATGCAGACAAATCATGCTCTTTTTTCAATCCCTACTATTAGTTCAAATTTTCAATCGTTTATTGAAAATTTGAACTAATAGTAGGAATTGAATCTATTAATCTATTCAAAGTAGGCATTGATTTTTCTTATATTACTTGCTATAAGTTGGTCATGTTGCAAATCATTGATGAAATTATAATGTTTTAAATTTTCAAAGCTCTGCTATACGGTAAAAGCAGAAATGTGTGTTAGTAAATTATAAACTTGTGGGAGCTATAAATATTAACAATAGCTATAAGACATCTTAGTCTCTAAGGGAATCTAAGTAAGACAGTCTAACAGTGTGTTTCTTTTATTTAACCAAGTAACGTAAGCACTGCCTTATGTGTGATATTGAATTGCGAAGTTTATATAAACATTTATTGCCATCGGAACATTTTAGCATTCAGACTGGCGAATTTATTACTGCATTTCCTAAAATTTTTTGTTACCTTAAATACAAATTCTTCTTCTCAAATTAAGAATTATTAAAATTTCAGACAGAAATAAATTTATATTCTACCTGAGAAATATTTCATAAAAATAACAATTTTATAAAAGTGTTTGAAAATTTAATTACTTAATGTCTTATTTTTGAGGCATTGATACTTACAATAATAACTCGGATCCAAAAATAAAAATACAGAGCTTATGAAAATTGAAGAAATATATTTATATGCGTCCCAAATAAAAGGGTTTTTGCAGTGCTTTAACACAAAATAGCCTTTGTTAACTGAATAAAATAAATCTCAGCAAGATTTATATATTTATTACATATAAGAAATGTTAAATGAATAGTATTTTACTGGCCCAATACATTAAATCATATTTTTAAATATTACAAACAGATATAGTAAAGTAAAATATTTCATTAATACGTGTTACTTTAAAGAAGATATTTTTAAATGCTGTCCGAAAATGAATTAAATGTAAACATTAAATATCAAAATAATAACAGTAGATCTTAATAAAAACAATAAAATTTCAAAATCATTTTAAGTTCAAGATATATATATAATTGAAACATTATAATTTATCTTATCATAATGAAGTATTTATGTACTTAACAAAATATAATCCTAAATGTACAAATTATTGAGATGTTTATTTATATATATGTTTCTTAAAGCCATGTTTTCATTTAAATATTTTTAAACATTACCTGAATATCGTAATCTTATTTGGCTCTTATGTAAAAATAAAATATCGTCATTACAGATTAAATAATTTAATTGCATAAGTAGTTTGCTGTTCACTCCCAGTGGGCGGTGGTAGCGTATCACAATTCCCCACCACAGGTTCGGTGTTCTATCCTAGGGCTGGGCAAGGTTGACTCAGCCTTTTCATCTATTCAATAGATCGATGAAAGGCTGAGTTTTTGAGTTCAAGCTTGAATTCATCTATTCAAGCTTGCTTGGTGACTTAACACTGGGATTTTTTTCTTCAGACTGACCACCCAATTGAAACAACAGCTAATGCACCACAGCGCCCACTGGTCATGTATACTGAGATGGGCACAGAAGGCCTTGGCCCTCAAAGGCTGTTGCACCACTGAGTTTAATTTAGTTTGTTATACAATTCAGGAATCAAATATCAAGCAATGAATCTTTATTTTAATTCTTAGTTCTAAAATTAATTATTTCAGATGTAAGCTTTGAAAAAAACATTAAATTTCAGAATGTTTCAAGTAGCGATACCCCACATGGTTGCATTATTTGAATTATAGTAATGCTGGTTTGAAAAGTGGATAATTTTCAAGAGTTTGTTAAATTATTTTTTTATTATTCCAAGTGTGTTGTGGCTTATAATTTGATCTCTATATTTATTTTTGTTCTCGAATTCTTTTTTCCCCATCATATTTTAAGGACAGTAAAATTTGCAAATTCTTTTAAAGCTTTGAAATGTTTCATACCACTAAATAAAACACATTTGCAATCCAAATATGTATTTAGCTTTTATTTAACATGCGTTTGCTTGTATATAAAATATTTCAAATTTAATTTTTATTCAAAAACACCAGATATATATAAACCAATTGGTTATCTCAGAAATATTTTGCGCCTGAATACAAAATCACATAATTTCACCATACTATTGAAACCCTGACCAGTTATAGTAAACCATCCACAATAAGTTAGATTTAAAGACAATCGCCTACACCTAATAATTTGAAAATACGTCTTAGTAGATAAGAAGATCCTTTTAAAATCGTGTTATTGGTGGAATCAACAAATTTCTGTATTTAAAAAAAATGTTATGTTTTAATTATTTAGCCAGTTAACTGTGTCATCCTTGTTTGAGATCGCGCAGCTTCGTGTGCCAAGGAAATCAAACGATGACAGATGCAATCATCAATCACAGAATAAGTGTCACTATTAAAATATTAAACCGAAAAAAATGAAATAATTTTATAAAATTTCCAATTTTATAACCAATACTTATTTGGCTAAAATAAACATAGATTACATACAACTCATCGAAAAACGCATGAAAATTTAAATACATATAAATGTATGAATTTAAATTCCATCTGTTGAATGGTTTTCACAGAAAAAGAGTAAACTGAAGAGCAACACTATTATAATATATTGAGCCTATTATATTGACACACAATCCTGCGACTTGTCCAGAATACTCGTCAATCACAGTTAACTAGTTAACATACTTTAAAAATTTCTCTAATATTCCTATATAACATTTTTGTTATGTTCTCCATTAAATACATCCCAGTGATGTTTATATTTAGGCTAAGCATTGTAAACAATTTTCATTATTTAAAAGTCAATGAACTCCTTTACATGATCACAACCTTTAATATGATTGCATTTGTTACTTCAGAGTCAGTGCTAACTCCTATGACTCTCATCTGATGCTCACAAGAATGTAGCAATCACGCAATTAACTCATTAGACATCCATCAGAGCACATTGTTTACTTTGCAAGTCAGAGTCATTTGTCTCCCCTTCCTTCTTCTTGTGATTACAGTCTAGAGTTTGTTGTTTGGTTAGTTTAAGTAATGTAAGGTAAGAGAAATAAAGATTTATTAACTTTTAGTAAAATTTAGAAGCTTACAATGGAAGTACCTAAACACACAAACTTTTCAAGTTTAAAATTTTAGATATGAAAATTTTGCAAAATTAAACTCTTGTTTATATTTTATTGCACAATTTATAGACATTCAAATTATTTTTCTTAAAAGATTAATAAATTTCATATTTAATTGATTATTTTGTGTTTACGTGGAAGATTAACTAATGGCTGTCATTTTTGTTATTTAGTGAAATAGTTTATTTTGATAAAATGCTTTTAATTGCTATATAATTGTAATTTCCGCACAAAAGGCTCATGCATAAATTTAGCATTCAGTAAAAAATTGATTTTAAGTGTAATTGGTGACTAATCCAATACTATATTTAGGACAAACTACACAAAACATTATATGAGCGTTTTATACTTTATTATAAAAAAATGAATTTATTAACATTCATAGGCTTATTATTAATTGTTTTCTAGATATTTCATTTTACTAAAAATTAATGTAAGCATGTGTTACACTGGGCAATTTAACACAAATCATCCAGAATTTTTTAGTGAAGTTCCTAGTGTATACTTACGTACGTAACGTGCCCTCTTTTAGGAATTTTCTATTTCAACAATTTTCTCTTTTTGCATTAAAAGGGGGGGGGCGAATGGTATCTAGATATAATTGTTAGCTGTATGAAGCGTGAGTTATAAATGATAAAACGTGTTACTACTAAGAAGTTTAATGTGTGTGCTCAAAAAACACCTCTTTTCAAAAATATCGTAATTGTTTTCCTTTTGTCATTATTTAGATCAGCGGTTCTTAAACTTTGGTCCGCAGACCCACGAAATTCCTCAGCGTCTTTCTAGGAGGGTCCACGAAGGTCTCTTATCTGATGTTATGATTTCCCTCTTTGAATGACCTCGTGCAAAAATTGCAAGATGTGTCATCTTAGACTAAATCACTAACTTATTCACAGTAAAAATATTTGCTAGAACGTGTATTTCGAACAAAAATATTAATTCTGTTTTTTATAAATATATATTTATTTTATTTTTGCAATTACATAGCCATTACTAAAACGTAAATTTTTCAAAAAATATAAAAACACAAATTAAGAACTAAATTCACATAGCGTGTCAATACGATAACAATTGCATGATCTTGATTTTCTAATCAAATTGCGCCTCCATCATTTATTTATTTGAGCCTACATTTTTTATTTATTTGAAATTAGTATTTTCTAATAATTTATACACATATATAATTAGACTTTTACTGCTATAAATAAATATTAAAAAAGTCTGTACAAACATCAGAACTGTTAAGAAACCTTTAAATAATTCAGTCACGTGACAGGAATCAAAGAGGGGTGTTGAAAATTTTAGGGACTCCGCAATATCAGTTTGATACATAAAGGGTGGTCACGCCGATCGAAAATTTAAGAACTGCCGATCTAGAACATACTCAGACCTCAAACGCTGATACATATTAAACAAGAACTAGAAAGAAAATTTTTTTTTTGGAAATGCCTCACAAACATATGTGTGGAAGTTTCTCTCTCTATATATATATCTCCTTTTTCAAAAATATATCTGGTTATGTCTTCTTACGAATTTAACAGGAATTATTTCCTTTCATATTTCATAAAAGACTTTGGTCAATATAATTTTTGAAACAATTTTACTCAAACTAATAACTTAATATAAATCTCTTAAGTCAATTTACCGAAATAATGAAATGCACTAGTTAGATTCCAATCATTTTAATTCTAATCGGAGAAGGAATTAGAAATTCTAAAATATGTTCAGAAGATGAGGGCATTGACTTCTCCCAACTTTAAATCACCCTGAGTGAGGCTTCATTACCATATAATGTGCTGAAATCTTTACTATTCCATCAGAGGAAGTGAATTTGAAGAGAATCAGTTATAATGCAAATCATCACAATGATTAGAGTACTGTTACTCTCAAGATGCTTAGAAAGAAAAAAAATATTTAATATAATAGTTTTTTATATTTCGGAGTAAAAGATCAAATATCAAAAAATTATTTTGATCCCATATTCTGGTTACTTACAAAGGTTTATCTCTTAACCACTTAAAAGATACATAAATCTTGTTCAGCCGGTGTGTTAACTGCCTCTGACGTATATATACGTCCTTACGAAATACAATATTTTATTTGCGCTACTCTCAGTCAAATTATTCTAAGGGCTTTGAAATGCAACGAAAAGACATCGACTGCGTTTGTGAAGGATTTACTTATTTCAGAGAAGTATTAGTGCTTATTTATAATTTTTCTTTTCCCTCTAATACACCGTATACACACTCCTATGTGAAAAACGGTGACACTGTGAAGCAAATAGTGCAACTTTTTTTATCAGCAGTTAAGGATTAAAAAATATCAATTTGTTTATTCCCCTTGTTTTAACAATTGTGGTTTCATCGCTTGCAAATGAATCTGATTATATCTAAGATGTGAAAATATTTTTCCTTTCATGATTCTGAAAAAAAGGGCATCCAAAATATATATATATATATAACAGGCTAACAAAAATTAAATCTTTAATGTGCTTATTTATTGGCCTACATACGTCTTACACTAATGTAATTTTTAAATATACCATTTAAAAATAAGATATAAGATTACTAATCTTCATTCTACAATAGCATTTAATCGCAATTCACAAAAACTGTGTTTTCTTTTTCTGCGTTTATAGAGTTCTCAAGGGGGCAGTAAAGGTTCTATAATGAAACGATTACTGGTGAAAAGTGGTACCTAAACGGAAATTAAAACACTTATTTTTTTCAGAGAAGGCAATTTATTTTTTCACCGAGTTTAATCCCTCCGCGTTTCCTGAAAAATAGTTGTGTTTTTATTTTTGTTTCAAATTCTTTCAGTTGTTAAATGACGCACTAGAAATAGTTTTCATACAAGAAATCTTGAGGCTTTATGCTACTGATTTTATAAAGTTAATTTTAAAAGAATACCCATTTCAGTAATTTTATTATGTTTAGTTGAAAATGAATATAATTTTAAAGATTACATCATAAAAATTCTTTGAAGTAATTACCTGAAAAATGAAAGTTTCATTAATTTTAAAGATAAATTCCATCAATCACAAAGCTTTGCAACTTATTGATTGTTTTTCAAAAAGTCAAAAAGAGGGTTTTACGCGATAAATCTTGTAATTTTAAGCCGCGTTTTAGTGGCTTAGCTGACTCCTTACTCTGTTCTCTTCTAAGCAATACAAGAGTTTTTAACCACATAAATTAAGCTAAAAAAATAAAAATTTATTTTTAACTTAAATAAATATTTTAGCATAACCATTCATGCCAACTTACGAATGAATTATCCTTATTTTTAGTTTGTTCACACAGTATGTGTAGATGTAGCTGTTCCTAACATGAAACATTTGCAGTTATTCTAGAATACTCATCAAAAATTTGAAGAAACAAGCATTATTTTTCTTGCACAAAGTTTGAGACAAGTGAAATAAATTATATTTTAACGTACACAGATGAAAACAATTAAATGGTCAAATGGTTCTTTTACAATAAAAAATATATAAATCAAGCATAACCAATCCTGGTCAAAATACCATCCGTTATAAGACTAATGTAAGGCGAAAAAATGAGCACAAGCTGTAACCTAAATAAGGAAACTGGTATATTGTCCAACTCATCAGCTGACTAACACCCTACCCTGTCTGTCAGAGAAAGACAATTCAGCCATCATTTCCCTTACCAAAATCTGCCGCTACTGCATCCCCATCAGTGAAACTTCTAATGCATCTAAAATTCCAAAGAGTGTAAAACTAAATCAAAGAGTAGAAGAAAGCGCACAAAAGTACAGACACCAGAAATCGAAATAAAAATGGCACCTCTCACGCCAAGAAAAGTTCATTTCATTATGTTTCAGAAGACGAGGATATGATAATATATGATATAGATGGAAACTTAATGGATACTCACATACGTAATAGTTTCTCACATTTCTTGAACACTACCAGATATTGAAGAAATTAAAATTTACACAGAAATTTGGAACATTAATTATTACGTTTTGAAATAAAATATGTATTTTTAAATGATTTTCGATATTTTTAATTTCCCTTTTTAGCATTTTAACATAGTGTAACAATTATAAATTAATTATAATACGATTTTAATAAATTGTAGCTTTTAAATATATATTATTCATGTCATTAATTTAAATTTTTAACTGTGTTTTTTAAAATTGTTATGGAAATTTAAACACATGATTGAACAGTACAGCCACAGTCGCCCTTGCGCCAATAAACCTCAAAATCACTAAACACACGTCTAATAGAGTGCATGATCGCATCTAAACCATACACATCTCCCGCATTGCTTTTTCGTTGCAAGCTCACCCGCTCTTGCACTAAAGCATTCTTGAACTCATCGATGGTCATTGAAAATGGTCATCGAGTTGCAATTGAGCGCCCAAGGACGTCTCACGCGAGTTCGATAGGATTAAGGTCAGGAGAATTCGATGGTAAATCCAGTCGGTGAGTATCCTCCGATTGGAGATATTCTTCTACTAACTGAACTATGTATGGGCGTGTCTCATCGTCCAAAAATATGAAGTTTAGTTCACATACTCTGAAAAAGTCTGACCTAAGGTGCAAGGATCTCCTCCCTGCACCTGTCTGAGTACCTTTATTGAACACACGAAGTTCGGTATTCCCATCCGCCATGTTGTCTGCCCAAACCATCAGATCATCACGATTATAGTGCTTTTTTCGACAATGTTAGAGGATCGATATCGATAAACGGATAATCTCTAGATGAGAACACGCTTCGAGTCACTATCCGACAGAATCGTGACTCATTACTGGTTACTCATTAGAACACACTCCAATTCCTCTTCTATCCAAGACAGGTGTTTTTGACACCTTACCAGAAGGTCACTTTTAAGGTTCTTTATAAAAAGGATGTAGACTACAGGGCTAATGAAGTACATGCCACTTGCATTAGGTCTTTGGGAGACTGTTATACGTAAGAAGGATGTTTATCTTGCATTTTACAGGTTGCGATACAGTTGTGACACAGTCGCGAACCAATTACTTTTGGCTAGAAATTTCAAATATCGTTTTGGAGCTTGCATTGCTGCCCTTTTAAGACCATGGCCAGGTTGGCGGACCACTGTTCCTGTCCCTGTGAACGGTTTCCACAAAGTGGACACCTCATTTCTTGAAAAACTCGAGGTCCTTACAGCAAGTAGTCTGTGCTTAGTCCGACTTGAGTCTTCCAACTCTCCGCTATCTTGGAGCATCGTCTATAGTTTAGACAATGATGATTGGTAATACTAACGATAACTAAACAGTTTTCATTGAGAAAGTAAAATAAATCATCTATAGACAAATGCGATCGCAGCATCTATGCCTTACGACGTCACAGGTAACTACGTGACAAAGGTGTCAGCGAAGCGCTTAGCTGTAATCTAATAATTTATTTGCATATTGGCTTCAATTATTTTGTTCTTTTTTTAAAAAAATTATGTCCCTTATTTTAATTGTTTTCACTAATGTATTACATAGAGAATACTATGTTCGACTAGTAAGTAACAAATTGTTTTTCGAAACATTTTATCCAAAAACAATTTTTTCGACATGCTGAGAATTAGTAAGCCTACAATAGTTACAGTAATTTTTTTTCAAACAAATAATAAGAGTAATTTTGTTTTTTTCCTAAAAAAAAGAGGCAATATATTAAATTTTGAAGAAAAGATTCTCAAATAATTTAAATGGTATACAATATATTGGACATGTTTCAAGCAATGTAATATAAACTTGTTCAGCTTCAATTTAATCGCTTGAAAAATGTTATTTACCAAATATTCCCAATTTAAAACATTGTTCTTGTTTATTGATCTCGACGGCATTGTAATTTTCTAATAGAAAAAAAAATTAAAATTTGCAAATGCGCTTTTCGTTCGAAAAATTATTATCTCCAATTATATGTATTTCGAATGTTATGTGTGTATGTTTTTACTTTGATTGCAAGCAATTTATATTTAGTTTCTTTTTTAACTACGAATCGTTCGAATTCCGTGTCCAATTAAATCCAAACAGACGATTATTTTCTCTAGTAATTTGCTCAGTCCTGAAAGATATAAACAATACTAGATCAAATATAGTTGAGCTTTAATTGGTTCAAATGAAACAAACGCTTCGAGTCACATTCGTTGAAATTTTATTCGCAAATGGCATTTAATTAGATGCAATTTCAGAAACGAAATATTCTGGATATAATTTTTTTATCAGGATTTAATATTCTAATTGCATTAGAGTTCTTGTAAAGTCTTTTTAATCGTGCTAGTTTCATTAGGTTTAATTTTGCGTTAAGAATCTTACTCATAATAAAATTAGTCTTACTTCTTTTCCTTCTGTTCAGGTTTTACACGTGAGAAGTTCTTCCCTAGAAACTTATTAGGAAATAAATTCCAGTGAAAACAAAACTTCTATTTGTTTTAAGCAAGAAATAAATGCTATTGTGTCAGATGTTAAAAATGCTTATGAGTTGAATAAGGTGAAAAAGGAAATGGTAAATTTAAGGCTCATTTAAATAATTTGGGTAAATGAAAAGTACTATGTGTGTGTATTTAAACACTTTATTTACTTTCTCATTCGTTATAAATGTGACTTAGCTTATTCAACGGTAAACAATTTTCTTTCAAAGGAGTTCCAATCGATTAATGTTAAAGTAAATATTGGGATTTGTATTTGCTTAAGTGAGTTTGTGAAAATGTACTTAATACACCTTTTCTTTTTGGTCGTTTTTTCTCTTTTGATTTTTATTTTGTGTATTTAAATTGTAAAGATACATGGTTTAATAATAATTGGTAGATAAATATTTTTCCTTGACAATTTTTAAATGCATTTGAAACGAGTTTAAATCTTATCTACCCTGTGACCCAGCTAAAGGTGTGGAAGGAACTAAAGGATCATACGACATGATGAATTCCAATTATTTTACGTATCACTATAAAAAACTCAAGCATAAATAGCATGATGAATAATATAATTCAATTGAGTAATAGAGCGAGCGAGAGAGAGAGAGAGATAGACGAGATTCGCGATTGGAAGAATATGTTCAATACTGCGGCTCGTCCTTTAATATTACTTAACACAGAGCTTACGTATTTAATGACCACACTATTAGTTTAACACTCTAAACATCATTTAAATTTAAGGTCACAGTACCTGAACTCATGCAGTCTTCTATTTAATTCAAGTTGATTTTATCATTTCTGGGTTGTAGTCTTTAACAAGAAAATAAACCAATTCTGGTAAGATTCACCTCGTAATGAACTTATCACGTCTTGTTATCTAAACGTCTGGCTTTCTTACTTTTTGTTTAAGTATTCTCTTCACTGCCAATTCACTAAATATTCATTATTCATTCACTTCTAATCCACTCACAATCCACTAACTCTTAAACTCGCGAAGAAGGAATATATATATTAAGCTTAATTTGTATATCACGTTTTCTTCTTTTAGGAGAAGATTGGTTAAAGTTGCTAGCCCAAAAGAATACCCAAAAGATGTTGTTAGTTGAAGGATTTGTATAGATCCGTCACATATTGTAAAAAACAGAGTGAACCAAAAGTCTTTCCCTGATTTTAAAAGTTATTTTTATAAAATAACCATTTAATATAATAATGTAACTTTGGTATCATTGGGTAGGTTAGTTTTAGTATTTTCATTGTGCAGTGTGTAGCATGAACGCTCCTTCAAATGTGACTCAGGGGAACATTTGTAAGCAAGACATAATTTTTGCCAAAATGACGTCGATTCACGAAACGAAATCATTCATTAATAATTAGTATAAATTGCAACGTTGTTATTGAAGGAAACCTCCTGGTATGAAATCAGTAAAGCGATGGTATGGAATGTTTAAAGAAAGAGGCAGCGTTAAGGATCTTCCAAGAAGTGTGAGTGAAGCAATTGTTGAACATAGCACTTGATGGAATCTGGACCACTAATTAGAAATTTTCAAGCGACCAAGATGACACACGTTGAAATTTAATGCGGTTAATGATCTTCTAAGAAATTTGAAAAAATATCTAGAAAAACATATGTATAACTATTAAAGTTTAAAGAAAATAAATATTTATAATCAGGATAAGACTTTTGCTTCACGCTATATATATATAAGCACAACATATGAGCATAAGTGCATTAAATATCAAAAAATACTGCTTCAATATTTTTCTATATACAGTTATGGGTCAGTTAGATCTTATTTTAGTACATACCTTTATTTATCTTGAACTTGACAAATTATTGTCACTTCATTGCAAAGGTGTCAAACTCAAAGGCTTACTTGGACCAAATAAGCAAGGTTTAACTTCAGATGGGCCGTTAAGAAAATCAAAGCTCATAGACAGTATAGGTTCATATTTTTTGAATTACATATTATTATAAACATATATAAAGGAACACGAAAAAATTAATATGTACGTTATAACACGTGACTTCTCTTCTTTTCTACCAGCTTTCCTATTTCGGGAGAAATTTTGATATTTTATTATGTATTATTTGTGTGCGAAAATATTGCCCGGACCGCAAAAACGCTCATTGTGGGCCGCGAGTTTTGACTTCTGCTTTATTGGATATAAATCCAATATATTAAAACAAGATGTGTGTTGGCACTCTTAGGCATCATTTTCCCCCGTGACAAAGGAGTGAATTAATTTCAATTCTACCATAAGGTTAACTTGTATAAAATTATCTTTTTAATTAATTCTTAATAGAATAATTTGTAACAAAAAATGCAATTTTATTTAATATAAGAATTAATAATATAAGAATTGTCAGTTATATTTGTTTTTATTAAGAAGTATTCATAAATAAATCAATATATTACCAGCTATACCGTAAATGGAAAATAAATCCGTAAATAATACTTTTCGAAACACATCTTTTGCATTTAGAAATAATTGCGCTTTCAAAACTCTTATTCACTAGTTTTTTTTTTAATATTAAAAAGTTGTAGTAATTGCTTAGAATTAAGTAATTAAATTTGGCAAAATCGGCGTAATAACTCGAGAGTAATAAACTCAAAATAATGGAAAAATTTATGTAATGCTATTGCTTAATTAAGAAATTGTACAAACACTGACTTTTCGATCCAGTAGTTTTTGTATGGAATTAATGTCAATAGCCTGTAAAAATATACATACAAAATTATGCTACATATTTTTTAACAGAGTATAGTATGGGTTAGGTTATAGTTTATATTGAAATAGTGAGGATTCGAGGAAGAAAAAATATGGTTTATGTTTTTAAGTTGAAAGCTACCGCCAAAAAAATGGCAAAAATGTATTCCATTTTTGATGCGTTCTTGCATCAGATCTCACTATTGTTCAATCCAGTTACATATATATCATCCCCAGAATCAAACAGGAAGACTTCCTGTTAAAAAAGTAGAAGTGTTAGAAGTAAAAAGAAAATCAGAGATAAAACTATCGCGTGCCGTATGATACACATCCACCCACACCATATATATCCCTTAAATGAGGGGTATATATAAATTTGAATATTAAAAATGCATGTGCTACAATATCTATAAAAAAATAGTAGCTTTCTAACAGCTTCACGAGACTACAAACAGTTTTGAGGCTGTATATATGTATGTTACCGGCAAAGTATTATATGCAGGCATTCTATAGAGTGCCGGACGTTTTTAGGCAAATTTTGAAATATGAGATTTATTACATACTTTGCCTAGAGATTGTATAGAATGCCTAAGCATTCTATGTAACGACTAAAGCTTTTTAGCAAAGTAAGGAATAAGGCCATGATAGGGCTGTTGTATCAATGATATACACACCTGGAAATACAAATGTTATACTGACAAAATAATGAGAGTGCCCCCTCCCCCCTACTGTACATAATTTATCATCTGTTGAACTGGAGTTCATTAACCAAACGGGATCCATCACTAAATAGATCACTGATACATTTCAGATCACTTTAGCTTAGAACCATTGTAGACGGAGCCACCGATATTCGTTATTAAAAACAGTAAACAAAAGGGCGATGGGCCGGGGTAGCCTAGTGGATAGAGCATCGGACTACACATCTGAGGTCATGGGAGAGTAGTCACAGCAGAAACCATGGGTGCAGGGCACTAGGAAATATTTTCTTGCCCTCTAGCCATGGATTAATTGTGGAGGGGCAGGTAGGTGGTGTCAAGCTTGTCTGAGGATCTGGCAACTTTCCTTCATTGCCTTCGTAAAGGAAACGACAACAACAAAAAGATCATAGGATTGTAGATTCCTTTTTAGAACGCATTTTTAAATGTTGTTCCGGCAGCCCCATACATGAATGTACAGTGTAAAGTTACTTCGGGATAAATAAGTGTTTACCGTATACTCCTTAAATCCTCTCGCATAGTCGTGTTTTTGGTCACTCCGAACCCAGTTCTCTAAATGCGATTGCCATCTCGTGTCCACTGCTCACAATTCGTTCTGACAGCACACTCCGAACGATCACTTTGACGAGCAAATTACACGTCAAGCATCCCGCGAATTTCATACAGATGATTAGACTTCTCTAAAACTCGCTTAACTCCTTGCCAGTAGAATATATTTGAGAAAATCGTACCAAAGGGGGGGGTCTCTTTAATTTTGTTCATTATTATCATCAAAGTGTTAATGGATTACAGTAATATTTACTTAAATTTTACCAAAAGAAATCAAATGACATGATTAACACTAGAACCTCCGTCGACATCAAATTGACACCTGAGTCTGTTTACTTTACTCTCCTTTCAGCATTCTGGGAGGATACACACTTCATTAACCGAACTCTATATCGACCAATAGGGACAGAGCAATTCGTCCAATATGATTACTCACTCTGGTACCGCCTCGGCGACCAGAGTTCCAACACCCCAAGACACACTCCCTCCTAAAGGGGAGAACAAGGCTGTCTCCGGATTGGTCCATGCATTCTCAACCTATTCACCTTAAATAGTCGCCCGTTTCGGGCATCGCGCAGACGAGGGGGAAATTCTGGACGGTGCAGGTTGCCTGCGCCGCTCGAGTCTTTCACCTTTTCTACAAGTCGACCGCCCTGCGCTCCGGCTCGCCGGGCCAGTAAGCGACCTGATACAGTTCTCATCTGCATAGTTTTTTTCCACCATAGTTACACCTTAATTTTAATTTACTCGTACACCTAGATTTTTATCCTTACACTTTAATTTAATTTGCTCTCCTAAATGTAATTTACCTATTCTAATGCAATTCTCTTAGCTTATCCTATTTACATATAGTCTATTCACGCCTTTAATGAAGCAAAGGGCTAAGGTAAAGCTGAACCCATGTAACTCCCGATTTTTAATGATTGGAGTTTGAGCTTCCCTGCCGGAAGCAGGTACTCCGTCAAGCATTTAACTTATATTCTGGGAAGGAATTTGAAAATTTTACGTGACTTTAGTCATTTTTCTTGGTGAATCACCAAGAAGAATTTTGTGGTTCTAGGCTAATTAGGAGTGATTCTCCAACGAAATATACCTTGAATCTCCGTTGATGTCTTTCGACTCCAAGGCAAATTATCGTTATAAAAAGCGGTTCTTAATAAAATATAGTTCCCTAAGTAGATACTGTTAGTAAAACAAACTTCCCAAAGTTCTATCGCATACTTTTTGACCTTGAGTACAGTGTTATTGAGTTCACTATGGAAATTAATCAATTGTACTAAAATTGTGTCTAAATGTTTCGTTACATAGAGTATTTGCTTATTAGCCTCATAAAAAAAATTCACTCAATTTTCGAACAGACAGATTTAGAGCAGACAGTATGAAACGATGGCTCTTAGAAAAGGTTTTACCCTGAGAAAATTACTAATTTAATGTAAGAGATTTCTGAGAATGAATTGGCTCTAATTTAGATTCCGATGAAGACATAAGATTTAATGAAAGTGACTGCAAAAAAACTTAAGAAATAGCAGACGTAATTAATAATATTACAGTAAATTCTGATATATAGCTCCCTAGGAATAACACAGAACGGATACCGTATATTGTAATGTTCCTGGCAGATTTGCCACTTGAAATGTTTTGAGACAAAGCTGTCTCCAACAAGATTCGCGAAACATAATGTCAACGTCAGTTGTTTATGATATAAAGGGTCATAATGTATGATAGTTACATGAAATAATATTAAAAAAACTTAAAATGAAACTCTTTTGAACAGTAATCCTGCAAGTATTTAGTTAAAACAATTACTTTGTGATGGATCTACCCACATACTTCCTCTAATCCTCTTGGAAATTCTTTAGTCTATCAATTCAAATTTAATCGCAACGAATCCTCTGCAGAAGCAATCGTGGTTATATAGATTAGGTCGGATATATATAGTCTATAGGTTTTCAAGTTAGTAATAATGTTGAGAAATAGAGAATCTGACTAAAAGAAGATATTGCTACCGATCAGGTATTATATTTTATGGCACGTCTTAGAGATTAGACAGTTGAAGGTATTAAAGTGATGATTGGTCACCATAGTTTAATTATAAATCAGATATTTAGATAATTGAATTGATCTTAAAAAAGGATGGTCGCTTTAAGAAGTCATCTCCTAATTCGCGCCTCTCGTTGTTTAACCTCCTATTGCTCCGATTAGAAACCTCTTCTAATTTCAATTTATATAGTTCTGCCAGCTGATAATTTTTGTTTTCAATAAATAGCTGAAAAGTAATATGGTGAGTCATTTTTCCCTTCCTCTAACAGCTCTAGGGGTGGTCGTGAGAAGATCTGAACCCTTATAACTTTATATGTTTTATATCGCTGTGTCAAAATGACACCGGTAGACGTTTAAGGGTAATATGAATCCCGGTCATTCTAGTGTTAAGATAAATATAATAAGCTAATACACAATAATAATATTACTTATATCAACTGTCATGGGTTCCATATTCCTCAGATTCCTTCGAATTCCGCAAATCCTTTACAGTTTGGTTTATAAGAACTGCACATATACAAAAATCTGATAAATGGCGCTAAAATGCTGAACTTTTCATAGGAAAATATCACAATTTATTTGGAAAAGGGTACATTACCTATTATGAATAGGAATAATTAAATTCGGGCTTCTCAGGTAAGGGGTTAACTGTGAGGAATGTTTCTTTGAATGTCTACCTGACATTCTTCACTTACTAAAGCCTTCCTTAAAAATGAATGGGATCCTTAGCATCATTAATCTTCGACAATGCACCAATTTATGTAGGAACCCCTTTCTAAATGTAGCTCCATAGTACATTGGTACAAAACTTGGATCATTTTCATATCGGACACCATTCAACAACTCTGCAAAGTTTCACAATCGTAGCACTGTTTTAATGTACATGTAACTCAAAGCAGATTTTTGAATATAATTGCTTAGCAGTTTATATGAGTTGCAACATTGTTTTAATAATTGTGAAAAAAATGATTCATGTCGCCATTTTATTTTTTCTTCATTTACTACTTAACTTTGAGTAATCAAGAAAACCAGCTAATATATTGTCATATGTGAATATTCTTTCTTTTCATTTTGCATCAGTAAAATTAAAATTATATGATAAATTTTATGTACTCAATGCCAATACCCTCATTTTTTTCTTTCTGTAATTGTATTACAAGTTTTAAAATGGGAACTAGTTTGATATCATGAAGCAGCGCTTGTTGTCTCTGGAATGGAATCTAAGATGGCACCCTAGAGGTAACAAATCGTTCGAAAAATAATTTTAAAGAATTGTTTTGAAATACATTGGAATGTATTTAAAATGAAAAATATAGGAAAGGATTGAAAATAACCAAAATCAATCAATAAATACTGAATATAAATATAATTTAATAAAAATTACACGCAATGCCCTAATAACTTTATGCAGATATAACAATAATCTCATAATATAATTTAATAGTAATTATGTATAATATTCATATAGTATGGTAATAATAATCATATAATGTAATTAAATTGTAATTATAAAAAAGAATAATAGTATCGTACTGTAATATAATAAAAATGATACATAATACTAATTTTGCATAATAATTATAGCTAAATAACAATAATAATTATAAATGAATAACAAATAATAATTATTAATAAACAACATATGTAATAGTATTTATAAATGTATTTAATAGAAAATCAGTTATTAAAATTCCGAATATTATATAATTATTACATATAATAATAATTGTATTTTTATATTATATTTTATTAATAAATAATTACGTAATATATGTTAAAGTTACTAATGATTATCAATTAAAAAGTACTGAAAACTTGCGATGCTTCAAAAACTTCAAGTTCTTTCAACGAATTTCACCGAATAAGGAACGTTCAAATAAGCATTTGTAAAAAAGTAAAATAAAGTGAAAATGACGATTTATAATTAAAAGTAAAACACTCATTCCCTTAAAATATATCCTAGTATTCATTTATGATATTAGAACTATCCGTATTCGAAAATAGCACACAATAAAACAGAAGACTGAAATAACAGCTTGAAGAGCAAATGTCATAAAAATGGTACAATTTTTATATAAATCGAATTAAAATCATCGGAAATTAATAGGGTTACCTCGTGAAAAAATCAATAAAAATTATTTATAATATACGTTAGAAACGTCCGAACGATATAAATATCAATGTAACCATATTGTAACGCAATAGCCCATCTTGGCGAACATAGACATCTACTTGGCGCGTGCCTCATGATATCAAATTAGCACCTTAAAATGTTTTATACCATTTAAGACACATTAGTTAATTACTGTTATTCGATGTTAAATGCGTAAATGTCATTTAAAAAAGTATTATGTTCAGTCTAGACACAGCTGCAGACTTTACATAATACCTTAATTTAAAAACGATACATAAGATAAGTGAAAGAACTGTTCTTAAATTTCATAATCCAAAGTTATAAGGTAATAATAAATGCAACCTAAAAATGATTGGTTCAAGGCTCAATGTAAAAACATAACTTATCGACTACAAGTACAGACTTTTTCTATTGCATTCACAGAGTAATTATGCGAAATAAACGGTAATAACATATAATTTAATAATTATATTGAAATTAATTCTAGACTTTAACATTCTTGTATAATTAAAGACGAAATAATTAAACAGTATATTTCTATGTTTAAGATATTTCTGACTTTAAAAATACGTGGATTTATTTAAATTAATTATGATAGTTCAGAAAATTATGTTCGTAGACTTCAAATTTGAATGAATAATGAAAATAATTTCGCCTTAAAAGAGGCAAAAATGGAATTGGAGATCAAATGCACCCCATTTTGTCATTATTAATTGATGTTTAAAATTTTCCATCAGACTTTTAAAATAACGAAATTGATGATGAAGTAATTAATAATAATTCTATAAGTTAACGAGTTTTAAAGAAAGCTCCTTTTTCATATCTTATCGAACTTATTATTCAGCATAAACCTTTATAGGTTTAAACCTTCCTTAGAGAGGATTAGAGACAAAAGTTTTAATATCAAGCCATGGTTAAATGACGAGAAAAATACCAGAGCTTACCCCCCTACAAAATATTTAACGCACTTCGGCCTACCCTCATAGCGGGTCTACAATAGCACTAGACTGATTCCAACAAACACGACTTGACAACTTTGCCATGAATTCGTGACCATGATCACAAATCTACCGCAGCCATCAATATAAATAATTATTAAAACACAATGCACTTCCTAAAAAATTAGAAGCGTATTCTAAGCTTAAATGAGAATTCCATTAGTTTTGAATTAATAACAGGAATATCACGTCAGTACTTTCTTTCATAGATAAAATTATACTCAGTTGCAAAATATATTTAAAATGAATATTTTGATTTTGAACAGATTATACACACATATCCGCCTTGTTTAAAAAAAAAACATAAATTTAAAATATCGTTATATTTCTTATTTTAATAATTTCTGAGTACTGTACTGCAGTGTTTCTCAAACTGTGGGGCATCTGCCCTAGAGGGGGGGGCGTGATAACTTAACGAGGGAGGCGCGAGCATATCAAAAAGTTGGAAACACAAGATTATTTTAAAGAATTATTTATTTACTGAAAGTAAACGAGCAAACTACATTCTGACATAATGAAAAATAAAGTACACATTTACACTGACATAATACGCTTATAAATATATCAGTACTGCACAATATATTTTACAATTTATTTAAGAAAACTAAGTTAAGAACACACACAAGTTTTATAATTACCATTGGCCCCTTGGGTTTGCCAAATAAGCACTCATCTTGATATAATTTATGCTGTTTAAAATTTATTACTTTACTACCGATTTAAAGTTACGTGATTCGCTTCCCAATGTCACCGTTTTCCACGTCAACACACGTATGTGATGCATGGGGGGGGGGCAATTCGCAGTAAGCAAATTTTCTGGAAAAAGTAAATCCTTCGCAAACACTGTCAATGTCCTTTTACGGCATACCAAAGCCTTTGGAATTTTTTAATGGATAGAAGTGCACAGAAAAGCCGGAAAGACGTATATATACGTCCGGGGTAATTAACGCTTTGACTGAGCAAGATGTTTATATACACCGGTGACACTTAAGAGATTAAAGTGTTACTGTGGTATTGCAGCTTTTGCTCTTCAAAGTATAGTATCATTGAATTGAATGCATTGTTATTGTATGAAGGGGGGGGGGAGGTGCGATGAAAATTCTGAATATTGGGTCACGAACACTGAAAGTATCCGAAGCACTGCTGTACTGCGTGTTCACAAGCAGTTATTTCGCTGTAGAGTAAATTCACAGAATTATAACAGAGCACCACAGGATAAACCAGCGTTTATAAAACATGCCTTGGGAGAGACTACGTGTGGGGGGAGGGGGTACGAGCATATTGAAAAGTCGAAACTAAAATATTTAAAAAAATATAAATTTATTGAAAGGAACACAAAAAGTACATTCTGGCATAATCACACACATCTTTTTCCTTATAATTTAACACATTCAAATATCTGTAAAATAGCTACTAGTCTGGTGTTTTGATTTATATGTTTTATTTAAATTTAATTTGTTTAAAAAATTAAAAAATATATATATTTCTCAATGTAATTTTTATAACTTTTTTTTTAAATAAAAAAATGCATAGTAAAAAAATCTAAAAATTAGAATTTAATTTTCTTTGTAAATTGGTTATATATTAAAATAATAAATAGTCTGAACTTTTCAATTATGTTTAACTTATGGTTAAATTTTATCTTCTAATAAGCATTATGCATCCTTCTAAAATATATTTTGTATTAAAAAATTAATGTTCCTTAAAATAATCTTTATTCTTAACCACACTCTATAAACGAACCACCGCAAGAAAATACATATATTCCGATATGACAGAACGATATCTTAAGCGTTGACAAGAAATGCCAACAACCAAACGAAGGGTTGGGGGAAATAAAAATAAAAAAAAATGCACCCTCCTTATTTACTTCCGACTCGAGCAACATCCCTTCTCAAGATAACAGCACGTCTTACAGTAACGGTCATTCCTGACAACGATACTGACATTGCTCGCTGTCCGATCAATAAAACCGTTTTGCTGCGGAAGAAGAGGATGCAGCAAATACACAAATCCCGGAGGCTTGCCTCTCTTAACGATGCCTCCCCAGTGCCTCTTTGGGAGGATGGCAGTGGGAAAAAAATACCAGGCACATACAAACGCTACAAGCTGAAATACTTGTAGATTTTTCTTTGAAAAGAAATGTTGGAATGACGCAAAGGAAAACAACAGTCAGTTGACATGGTCCTGTCTGTGTATGCAGTCTAAGAATTATACTCCCTGAAGCTTTTTTGTAAAAGCTTGAATATATTTGAGACAACGTAGTTGGGCTTTTTTACATCTCAATGTATTCTTCGTGATATTAAATATGAAAACCGAAATAAAATTGTAAAATAGTAAGTAAATATTTGATGTAACTGAAAAAAATGAACAACGGTCAGGATAAAAGAATATACAATAGTTACAGCTGAAGTGGTCTGAAGGAATTTTTTTCAGACTAATAAACTAGTTTTTATAATTTGCGCAAACCTATGCTACAATGTTTAACTTCAAGTTCGTTATGTTGCTGTCTTAAATCCTATTGTTATAATGCATCATTTAGTTTTACAAAAATTAAATTTTATTTTAATTTTCATAAATATATGGATATACAATAAGATACATAAGAAAAGGTAAGTATTTGAAAGAATGCATTTTAAAAAGCTGTTTTTAATGATATAATCATAAAAAACAGGATATATGCTCCACATTTGTGTTTTGACTTGCATCCTTATTGGGAAGAAATAATTCATATTAGGAATAACCTACTATTGTGCGTGTGTGTTAACAACGTATGAGTACCATCAAATAAGCTTAAGGCAATCCTGTGATACACTGGTTAAAACACTACTGTGTGATAATGTAGAAGTTTAAAATCTACTTGCTCCAATAATAATAAAACAGGAACAACAGCTTACAACTTGTTTACAATTATGAACTTTATTTGCAGTAGAAATAAATACTTTCTTTACAATTAAACATCTATACTTTAAAATAACAGATGAAATTTGTTTTTTATAATCCTTTGGCAATAAACTATGTAAGAATTTAACTTAAAAATCAAAATAAGTTTAATGAAATAATATTTGAATATCCTTAAGAAATTTTATGGAAACAGTGCAAACCATTAAACCTAATGTTTTAAACATATATACACAAACACATATACACAGCACACTTGCAAAACAGTATAGAATATAATTTATAGTTGAAATATTCCTCATGATTAAGATATTTGTTTTCATTTAACTGACAACATTTTTTAACTTAAAAAATTCGATTATAAAAATAAAAAAGTACTTTTATAAGACTATACTCTGATAGGGTATATTTGAACAATTAAAATTTGTGATTACAACAAATAACTAAATGTATATCATCCTTTTTATATTATAAATAAATTATTAAAACTACACACTATATATCATGTGTTTAGAGATTCAATATTTTTCTGCAAATTATATTTAATTAGTTACATATTTGTAAATGTCGTTAAGCATATTATTTAACATTAATAATTCCTGAAGATTAGTTGACATAGTAAACATATAATGTTCAATATAGTCTTCCTAGCTTAAAATCAGCGGCGCAAACTTGGATGATATAATAACGGACTATATAAAAATGTATATCAAGCTTAGGCTAGTATATTCTAAGACTCAAGCTCACCGTAGCCAAGTAGTCATAAAGGTCGCCAGCTTGTCGCCACCGTTGTTATCGTAAAGTAGAAGGTTCGACTTGGAAGTGTGACGTTTATAAACAATCAATCAATCTAAACAAAGAACGCCTCTTTGAAGGAACTGACGCAAGTTAATTTATTGAAAGTTGTCACCTAATTATGACACCTAGTCGACACACACTGAGGAATCGTGGCTTAAGAAAGTTAAGTGCCAGATAAGGTGTAAAGCTTGTCATGTATGGTTCAAGAAATCCATGTGTTTTTGCTACGTTGGACAAATCCTTGTGTCTAGCAAGCACATATAGTATGAAATATTAAATGAAGGTAAACACTTGTATTTAGCTCTATATCAGTAGCGTATATATACGTCTTAAGGTATCCGACTAGGTTGAAAAGTGCATTTTAGGCGCTTGATGTTTGCTGTTGTTTGGGCCCATTAGGGAAAAGAGAAATATAATTATTGAGGAAGTAGGACTAACGAGTAGGACTTTTTAAGTTGTTTTTACAGCATTTACTTTATCTAACTTATAAACATATTTTTAATGCGTTTTTCGAAGAATGAAATTTTTGCCATAATTCGTGCACGGAAAACGGGATATCTCCAAAACAATCAAATCAAATTCAATGAATTTATAACATATATGTTATGGGCCTTTCGGAGTGTAACAAACCGCAGGTTTTAAGACACCTACTTTTAATCACATTTTACAGTCATTTTTAGTTTAGAACATGCAGTAGTTTTGAAGAAAAATCATTAACATCAAATGTAAATGCTAATAAAATACTTATTTCTTAAAATATTTTTTGTTTGCGGTTTGTGACACTACAGAAGGATTGAGAAGTATATCAAAGAAATTAAAATTGTATAATGTGCAATTTTTTTTTATTTATGACGTTTTTTTCACTTTTCAAACTTTGCTAAAATTTTATAAAAATATTTTTTTTTTCAAAAACAAAGGGTGATACATGTTATTTATTTGATAATTATGACTTTTTAAGCCTATTTAGGCTCCTTAAAACATTAAATTTATTCTGAAATCAATTTTTGAAAAATTGGTCTTCGAACCTAGCCGGATACCTTAATCAACCGGCGTGTTAAATGGCGAGGGCGGATATGTATATCCTTCGCAAATATGATTTTCTTTGCGCTGCTATCAGTAAAACTATTTTTAAGGTTTTGAAATGGAACAAAATGACCTTCAAAGTATTTGTGAAAGATTTACTTATTTCAGAGAACAATTTGATTATTTATGCCTTTTTTCACACAATTCACCACACACGCTTGGGTAGGTGAAAGGCGATGGCAATGGGGGACAAAATGCTTAAATATTAATCGGCAGTTAAGAACAAAACATTTACAATCCTGATACACTACAGTTGTATTCATGTAGTAATAAAAATAGTGTAATGTGTATATGATGTAATTGTGGTCATTTTTTGATGTAAAAATGATTCATATTTTGTATATTAAAGAGGATGAATTACAACTATACCATTCAGCAATCATATCTACAAAGTTACCAATGTGTTATACTTCAAATGCTAATCCCCTCGCTTCTCACGTGTTATATATGAAATTTCGCATGAGAAGAGTCATATGCAATTTTAAGAAATGCTATGTTTTTGTTATTAAATTTAAGAGAAAATATGTGCATATGGTAAAAAAAAGTGTGTGAGTTACCATTTTAGTTTTTATATATGAACATTTTTAGTTACGTGGTTTGTTGCAATCAATGTCTTAAAAGTTTTTCTACGATTCATGTATTCCATGTTAATTCCACATAAATCAGATTGAACAGTTTTTAAGAGTCGTAAGTAAATACTGTTTATTTTGCTTAACATTATTAAATAAATCCTGGACTAAGTATCGATGAACGACTCAGAGAAATAGTCTAGACACAACTAATCTTAGGGGAACCATTTATATGTAGTATCTGATAATCTGAAAAGGATTTAGAAAGTTTTATTGTATTGATTTTCATTCCTTCTAGGAAGGGTTTTTCATAAATGGGAATTTTGAATGTTTATCTAGCTAATGTTTATATAGAAAAATAAATTAGTTTTCATTAAAGAGACATAATTCCATTACGGATACATAGTTATTGTTTATCCAGTTGTTCTTCCATGTAATTAAATTATAAAGAAAATCAGTTTGGTTGTTATTAGATAAAACAAATGCGTGACTTACATAGAATTACTTAAATGGAAGTATTTTTCTGCGGAATTATTTTAATACAAATATGTAATGTAGAATGTTTATCTTAATTATTCTTACTATACCAAACCCATTAAATCACAGAAGTTAAAATTATACTTTTACATGTTTTCAATAAATTCACTGTCAATTTTTTATGTAGGATATCAGCATTATATAAATGAGTTATGGTATAAACTATTCATTTTCGTACATTTCCTAAAATACATTAGAAAGAATCACTGAAATTTTAGATAGTGTTTGGCATTGTTTTATTTAGCATACTTATACAAGGGTTGGGACATAAGTTATGACAGCTATTTTTTGCTTGTAGATATGTGAACGGATTACAAACGTATATGAATCGTGTAAAAGTTCTGCAGACATAGTGTGTATGCAGAAATACAGATGGTAGTAGCTCAACGAGGGCTGTGAAATCGGTCAGTTGATGAGTGTCGTGTGAGATGGAAGCAGTTCGTGTTGAGCTGCGTGCTTACATCAAATAGCCGTTCTCCGCGGGAGAAATGAGTTGGAATGCCACAGTGAAATGGTAGAAGCCCTTGGGAATAATGCCTTAAGATACCGTACAGTAACATGGTGGGTAGGAAAGTTTCAGCAAGGATGTGTGTCAAACAGTGATGAGCAACGTTCGGGACGACAGCTCAGTGTGTAGACCGACTTGGCACTTGCCGTCATAGAGCAGCTCATGGATGAAGACAGACGATCGAGACAACAAGCAAAGACAGATCGAGAAACACACAACAAACGCATCGCCATGTCAAATTTATGTGTACTGTGTTGTCATTCTTTTGCACCGTGAAGGAAATTTTGCCCAGTAATCTGCCGTAATAAATTAGTGTGTTACGATATTTCAGTGCTATTCATTAACCACACATGTAGTTAACACCATGTCTTTTCGTCTGTATATGTCACATTTTCCAACCGGACTGGAATATTCAAGAAAAAAAGTAGTTGCCATAACTTTTCCCCCAACCCTCGTATATATAATCTTTAACAAGTTTTAAACATTGCTTTATTTATTTTGATTTAAGATAGGGTTAACAAAGCCGATACTTAAAAGGAACAAATCTAGCATCTGCTTAAAATTTATTCATAATATTGCTTAATTTCTAATCTAAAAATGCAATCAATAAAAGAAATTTGAAAAATGCCTTAGTTGTGAAGAAATCTTTTTATTATTTGTTAACTATAAAATTAGTATTTAAATTCGGTTTCCTAAAAATTGTACTTAAAAAACGTATTTACCAACATAACTAATATGCATTCTTCAGGAAGAGAGTGTCATGAAGGAAGTGATTTTTTTTTATTAAAGCTATTAAGATATTTTACATAGAAAATGAAAAGATTAAAAAATCGAAGCCAATCGATGGTAAGCAAAGTGTGATAAAAATTTTTAGTCTCATCCCGCTAAGCTTCATGCCAGATATTAGTTAATTAATGCTCCAGGTTTGCTACCTCTTGAAGACCCTAATCTCATTGTTTTTTTTTATCTTTCATGGGTTCATTCAGTGACCTTGTTGGCCAAATGAAAGTATTAACAGTAAGTAAACAGTCCAAATATACGAGAGTCGTACGGAATATGGCTTCGCTTTTTTGGAGAGGAACCCAGAATATCATGCATTGAAATGTGCCATGTAACAGGGGGGGGGGTAGACTTTTTAAGAGTACGGTCAACTCCTTATTTTCCAATGTGTTGCGGTCCTCCCAGCAACGTATTTGTGGTGAAGTTCGAAAAATATATCTACAATATTTATTATAGCACAATAAATACGGAATATGTGTTCTAGCCTACGTAGTTAAAAAAAACTGACACTTTTGAAATCGCGTTTAATGCAAAGCTCAAGATACAAACACAATAATAATAGCTAACAATATAATAAAATCAAATGATGCATTTATTCTCAAACAATTCAAAATTCCTGAAAAAATAAAACTTTTTTTGTAAAGTTAGCTTTTGCAGTTACAGCCATAAAAAGACTTAGCCTGCATACTGTCATCCGATCGTGAGTATTTAGGTTCATAATGAACAACTGCTAATCTTCAGGTGACCACCCCAAAATGCTGTGGATGTCCACCAAATCAATTGAGAACGACTTAATGCCCATCTTCGCCATAGAATATCACCAATATATTGCTGAGCTATTCAAAATATACGCAAGATGGCTAGAGGTGACCTCCTGCCATTCAAGACGATATTTCACAAAACCGCAGTAGAACTGCCTTGATTGGGACACGGTGTCCGGTCATTCAACATGTAGATACGATGGTAATCTGTCATAAGACCTGTTGATATTGATCTATGAGCGACACACAATGACAGTCTGCTGACCATCATGTTTATCGCACTTACGGCAAACTCTAGACAACTCTAACAAAGCTGTTGGTTTAAAGGTAAACGACTTAGACCACCATGAGCGTGATTCCACCAACATATACGGAAAGATAATGCTTGTAGAATGGAACGTTCTGTGTATAGACGTTTGGAAATGAGAACAAAATGACCTTGGTGATATTGTCATGTGCATATTCATCTGATCTTCCCTGGTAATTATGCACTTGGGTGTTTCAAATTCTTCATTTCACAGATGAATTCCTTGAAACAACCATAGCTGTCGTATTCATACGGTACAGCTACCATAACACTAACAAGTATAAGTCTACGTTTAAAGTCGCTCAATTACATATAATGAGTTTGACTACAATGGAATGGCAATATTGATTGTGTCTCCAGGAAAAAGAAATGAGAACAATGAGTGGAAAAAAACAGCGTATTTTGTCCAATGATAAAAAGTTGAGTAAGTGGAAATTTGCATTTTGAATCAATATTAAGATGCATTGCTTTATGGAAAATGTAAAAACAGTGCATCAAGATGTGTATCATTTCTATCAAAAGAATCTATGAAGTTTATACAAATATCTGTAAATTATTTCGCTTAATATAAATATTTTTTTTATTCCAGAAAAAAATCATTTAATTTTAAATTTGCGAAGCAGTCTTTAATAATATAACTGAGATATAATATACCTTTTGAGTATAAAATCATTAAATAATTTTTAAAATTAACTAATCGATGCTGCGAAGTTCATTTAAGGTGGAGACACTTTCAATTACATTTCAAACATCTATCGCACTGAAAGTATTATGATAGAAAGAGCAAATTAAACTCCGAGTGAGGTTTAAAATTAACCATATAAATCTCTTGAGTCTCTTTGAAAGGAAAATCACGTTGATTTCACTTAATGCAGTCTGAGTTAATTTTCTGTTACATCCAGAGTATTGAGAAACAGCATATTTTTTTGCATTATTTTGCATAAGAAGAGAAAAGGGAAACAATTCCAATAACTTAAGTTAAACATCATACCACAAAAAACTAATTACTAATTTTAATTAAGTATATTCATAAGTCTCACATTAAACTGTTATAATTTTACCGACTGTTACTTTTAGCATCTATAGAACCACTTTATTTACAGAAGAGACATCAAATGTCGATTCACAACAGTAGAAGGAAACATTTACTCTAAGCCATTCGAAATCAACTTCCGCAAATTTAATTCAAGCGTACTGTTTAATACAAAAGATGTGCCTTTAACTGCAAGATTCTTAATTTTCTCATTTCTGGTCGAGGCTCGTAAAACAATTTGAAGACATTGTTAAGAACAATTACTTCAACGATTTTAAATGCCATAATTTTATTAAAACACAATGCTCTCTCTATGCCAATTGCTTGTTCAATTGTTCATTAATTTCTATTCCAATGAGCATATAAATTTCCACGTAGAATAAATATTCGAAGTACAGGATTTAATTACGGAGTTAGCATAGGAATATGAATATATTTATTTAAAATGGAGTTATACTCAATTAAACTTAGTATAAATGCATATGACTTGCATAGCATTATGTAAATCAGTTTTATTTCAATACAAATATTCAAAAATAAGATTGCTTTATATTTCGAACAAAGAAATGAAAAATCAATTGAAAATAACTTGCAGTTGGAAGCTTAATAGCAGGAAATATTTACCAGGAAATGTTAAAATTAAACATATTCGGAATTCATTGATTTTCTTTAAGAATACTTTTGCATTGATGTGGATTTTACTTAGTGTGTGAAAACTAAACGTATAAAGTTTATAACGAAAATCAAAGTTTTGTGCATACTTATAAAGTAATACAGAATTCAAAATTGTTACACATTCACTTTAAGAAAATCAGAGATGAATAATTTAATGCAAGTTAATTCTTTTGAAACATTTAAAAATTTTAACATTTTAATTAAAAAAAACAAAAACAATGTTAGATACAGACAAGCTTTGGATCGTAAAAAATGTAAAGCAATATAAATACAAGAATATAGTTTTTAGCATTAAACTAGTTAAATATATTTAAATATCAACAACAACACGATATATAGTATAAATATCAAATTACTCAATTTTCAACTTATTACACATTTTAAAAAGAAACATACTAAGTAAAAAAAAAAAAAAAACATCATAACGCATTTCCTAACAGAAAAATATTTCCACTAAGTTTTTAGTTTTGTCATCAATATAAATATTTATAATTATTTTATAAACAATGAAGCTTATTTTAATTCAAACATTTATATACATTGTGTTTTATTGTGTTACCTACTAACCTCTCACTTTAGAACTTTTTTAAAAATCTGTATATTCATTCTAACATTATATACGGCATGAAATGATAAATATTTTTTTGCATATAATAGATAAAATTACATTTTTATTTTTTAAAGTAATGTAAGCCATGTATTATTTACTTAATATCTTAAAAATAATTTCATATTCTTCTAAGATATGTTAGAAAAGTATTAAATACCCTTAGTATAACATTTCAACGTTGAATGAAAAAACTCAAAATTTAATTTTTCTTATAAAGCTATGGATTAAATCTGATTCGCTTAAAAATGTATAGACAATCTAAGAAAAAATCAAAATAATTTCTCAAAAATAATCTTTACCTGTTGAATTAAACACATTAGTCTACTTGAAGATAAAAATTAAAAATAATTTCGAAACTGCATTTTTATATATTTTAAGTTTATTATGAATGAAATTTAATTAGCTGCCATTAAAAATGATAAAATAATCGAGTTTCCTTCTTCACTGAACTTGCAAACATGACGTTATTTCTGAGGGTGACCAATTCTGTTATTGTTAAAAAATAATATTTTGATTTATTCCTTGATTTATTCTCTGTTTATCGTGATTTTTTTTTTCGAATGGAAAAAATACTACTTCAAAAAATGAACAATGAAATTTCTTTTCAGGTCAATATATTCCGGATCATTTTTCGCAGAGAAATGCTGAATAAACGTATTAGTACATTTACGTTATTATTCTTATTAAGGATAAAATATATTCCAGTGCTGTTTTTAATTTCTTTTTGTTTTGTATCTGCTCACGCAACAATATTTACAATCATTGTTTTATAAATAGATATTTAACTGAGAATTGAAAAGAAAAATAATAATAATTGTAAGCCGACCATTCATGAATTATTTTATTTGTTTATTATTTAATACCCTGTTGTCATTTACTTCATGCAAAGAGAAAAATCTGTTTGTCCTCTGTATAAAGTTTCAATACTATTTCTTCAGGTTATAAGCAACCAGAACCAAATTATTCTTACCAGAAAATATTTAACCTAAAACTATGATAATCCATACATCTAAATGATTTTTAATTTCCTTAACTTCATGATTAATGATTTTTTTATGTGTAACATCTTTACTCTCGGTTGCTGGATATTTCTTGGAGTGATTTCGTGAAAAGGGACGGAAATGCGTAACAGGAAGTCGGGGGAAGCGTATGCTGTTTGATTTGAACAATTCAGCACCTTGGGGGTGTCTCTTCGCTAGCCTCGCTTCGGGGTCCAACTGTAGTAGCAATTAAGACGCCCGCCTACCGTACATACCCGTAAGTCTTATTAGACTTCATCCAGAATAAACTTGTGATTCTTACGCTCAATTCTCAAAGTCTCAGGGCTCGTTGTGTGCGAAATCTGAGGATATATTTATATATGTGCAAACTATATATTAATAATTATATTTCCTGTTAAGCGTCTGACAAAGTTCATCATTCTTAAAAAAAAATAGGTGTAAGTAATATGGAATTATTTGAATAAATATTTAAGTGCTGTGACGTTTGATTCAATAATGGTAGCGTGTTTGAAGTATAATAATTTAGTTTAATTAAGTCACAGCTATTACTTACATTAATATACAATTTTGCACTATGAGATGACTTTAGAGTTCCAAAATAATTTTGTGAGGGAGGGATCTTGTTGGTGTCTGTTCCATGCGTAGTTTTCGCTTTCTCCACTCTCTACTCTCTCGGCCCTCTTCTCCTCCCTACGGTTGACCAACTTCGGCGCGTCCCCTTTCACATCCCACATCCGGTGGTGGCGAAATGCTTCCTCTCGGGTCAAAGGTTGCAGGGGCTAATTAAGACACGTCCGTCACAGTATATTAGCGACAGCAGGTGTTTTTGCACGTGTGGTCATCATTCTTCTAAAAACTGACCCGGCCGTGGGAAGCAAGTCCCAGATGTCTCAAAGGGGGACACACATACGTCACAGTGCTTATCATTTTCATACTTTGAGGTTAATTCCTGTCACTGTCAAAATAATATTTTAAGTTGTGATTAAAAAAGATTTCTCGATTAAAAAAACTAACTAATTAAGTAAACGGGTATTTTTAGTTTTCTCTAATATTTCTAATTTTAGGCATGCGCTTGACGGTGTCTCTTCGCTACCCTCGTCTGGGGGTAAAACTGTAGTAGCAATTAAGAGGCCCGCCTACCGTACATACCAGCAAGTCTTGTCATTTGGGTGGTCACATACATTTCTCCGAACAGGGCCGGCTCTAACAATTATGCCACCCCGGACAGAAATGAAAAATGCCGCACCTCTCCCCAAAGTAAAAAAAAACTATTATTAAAAAAAGATAAAAATTGTTCATAAATGCACACCTATAAAACTTGAATATTCCCTGCGAAGAAAAAGGGAGCTAACAGTACCTATAAATATATTAAAAACTAAAACATAAAAAAATACCACTGTTTTTTTTCTGACTTTTAATTCTGAAAACTTTCTGATCAATTTTTTCAGCTATTTCATGTTTGATAGCCAATGTAGCTCAGCCATTTAATCTATCTTTAGAATTTGTAAACTGTAAGGAATTTTTTATTAATTTTAATTTTGAGAAACTGATATCTACACTTGTCAAACTTATTAGCAAAGAAAGTAAAGTAAATGCAATAGCAAGATTTGGAGCAAATTCTAAAACAGAAATAAATTTTAAAACTTCAACTGGGCTTTTTTTTGCCTGCTAAGCTGAAGCTGACATTATCTCATCTGCTCAATCAAGCGCGTGTACATCCAATGATTAGCCATCGGTCAACATCATTTCTAAATTTTTACTGTTTTTAATTAATTAAAGTTTTGAGGGTATCTCTTAAATCATATACATTGTACAAAAATTGAAAACAATTACTGTCAGTACTCATTAAATTGAATTTGCATTCCAAGGAATTAACTGCTCCGTCCAATGTAAAACAAATAAACTGTATCTTGAATTTTAATTTAGGATATTCCATCGGATCATTTTGTGCTTCATAATTAAAATTCACATTTTTCCGTTGAACTCTGTGACGTGGCTGAGTCACCTCAAAGTTAGCAGAAATATCAATCTCGATGGCCAGTTCTTTTGTATTACAGTTCATTTTATCAAAAGTCACCATCCTTAAAAATATTTTTACAATTTCTTTAGAGTTCCATAGTAGATGGTAGAGCGTAATATTTTGTTTACAATAGCTTGCTTATTGGATTTTATTGCAATTAAAGATTTTATACCAAATAATGATGGCCATAGGAACTTGCATTGTTTTGTAGAATTTAATAATCCAGAGGCCTCTTCTCTTAAAAAGTTGTCAATTTCAGCATTATTATAAAAACTAACCATCATAAAAACCTCCCAATTGATAACTTAAGGGTTTAATAGCCTCTATTCAGCTTTCCCAGTTATTTACACTTAGGATTAGATTTCTCAATGCATGCATACGGTACCATAAATGCCATTTATTCGATCGCATCAGGGGCGCAATCTAAAATTATCGAATATTAAGCTAGTTTAATTTTATGAACAATGTATAATTTAATATTCTCATATAAAAGAGAAATTGTCTCGTTCTGAATATTTTCCCCTAGATAGTGTACTTTAATTTCTTCTAAATTTTCCAAAATAAAATAAAGTATTTTTATAAAATTTGGTCCAAATGCCGCCCCGGACATGGGTCCGGTTTGTCCGGCCATAGAGCCGCCCCTGCTCCGAATCAAACAGTTAAATAATTAAATATTTCCTGCATTTTGTACTTTTACCGTATACCGAAGATGCTTCTGCTCTTTTAAAAAAAACTATCACTCGCTTCCCATGATTTTGAGAGGTGATTTTAACGTTAACTTCAGTTTGCCAGAAGCTGAGCCGCTCATAGCTTTTCTGAAAGATGAACTCAAGCTCGAAATGAACACTGATCCAAATGTTTCGACAACTAACAATGCTACTGTTATTGACGCCGTTTTTCAAAAAATTTTAAATACTTTGAGCTCACAAGTATATGTGTCATACTTTAGTTTTCATAAATCTATCGTCATCGCTCTTCCCAAATTGAACAATAATATTTTTGATAAAAAAACTGCATTACTCCTTGTGTTAATTAAATAAAATTTTCATTAAAGATGTAATTATTCTATAGAAAATTATTTCCAGTCATAACCGATTCATTTCTTTCAGGATTAAAGTCACTATTGCGTATTTGCCATGATAACAAGTCAGATGTTACACATCATATGCGACTACTGTAAGACTCGTTTCTTTTTTTTAAACTTAAACCATTAGTCTCGGAGCAATTGTAACTCAATATGTCGTGAATTCAACGTCAGTTTGTATCCAATATTATCGTGTGGAATGTAGATGCGCACTATATATTAAAATGCATTATGTTTTCAAACGCTTTAATGCTGAGGTGTATGCAACGTATTTTAGGTTGCATTTTTTTTAAATTTCCTTTATATTTTCGTCTAATTTTACCCATATGAGTCAACTCTGCGTTTTTTTTTCAAAAATTAACCCAAAAATCTAAACTTGAATATAAGCCGATTCGAAAAACAGAAACCATATAATTTTTTAAGAATGTTGGCGTGGAGTTAAGAGTGTTGTCAAACGGGGAAAATGAGTGGAATATTTTACAATTAAATATGTTTTCACGTAAAACGCCTAACGCCAACGATGACGATTTTTTGGAATTCCGAAATAAATCTACTACACTTTTTCTACCCTTGCGTTTGTTATCTTCTGCACAAAACTTTAAAATATTCATTTTGCTTTGAAAGTGAGTCGGAAAAGAAATTTGTGTGTATGCTGCTAACTCCAAGCTACATGCTCAGACGTTCCAATGAGTAAATATGAATTACACAAATTATTCAACCACCTATCCGGTATAGGAGTTAGTGATGCTAACTTAGCTAAAGGGACTTGGTTCAAATCCCGGGGAAGGCATGGCTGTTTATAAATGTAGTGCCTTTCCTGCATGGGGTTACTCTAAATAGCAGTCGAGCTGCAAGTTTTCTGGTGAGGTTAATGGAAAGGGAGGAGAGGTGGGATGCTCCTGACCCCCATGGTGCTGTCCGTGAAAATTGGGATGGGATCGAGCAAAATCGTACTGTCATTTACATGGTGCTCAAAGTTAAGGCTAATGGCAAGCGTATAAATCTAGAACCTTCCCGCAATGAATTTCATAGACCTTGATTTGATGTTACTGTCACTTAGGTGGCATAAGTAACAACAACACAAACTATTCAGAAACTAGAATTCTGATACTATAAAAAAGTTTGTGGGCTTTTTTCTTATTTTAATAAAAGTGACATTCAAAGCACCCAAAAAGTTCCATATGTAAGCCTTACCCCCTACTTTAACTCGAGACGTAAAAAAAAAACCTTAAGGCATATCTGCTTATATGCAGGTTCCTTTAAGGTAAATCATTCAAAACTTAAAGCAGCCGATCAATTAAATCTGTCCATTAAACGAAACTCAATGTAACAACAGCCCGTGAGGACAAAGACCTACTGTGTCTACCTCAGTTTTCATAATTTGGGGCGCTGATGTGCATGATCAGATGTCCCGGTCAGGTAGTCAGTCTGACACAAACCCCTCATCCTCCCACAATATTTAGTTCCCAAGTATAAGTTTGGTAACAATTTATAGACTTAGTGGAGGAATGGAAGGCTGAATCGACCTCACCAGAGCGGGATTTGAGCTCTGCACCGGTGTCATGGTAGCGCGATTCGCTACCACTCAGCCACTGGGCTTCCAAATTTGTCTGTTGCAATTTTCGAGATATCGCTAAAGGACCAAATCAAAATTGTAGGATTTTTTAAACGATTTCCCTCATTTATCAATATTATTTTGTAGTCATTAAGTGTGCAGGATGGAATTTTTATTAGTACGTTTATCTCTGGCTTTCCATTCAAGAAAGAGCATTATCAATTTTAATCAATATGAAGATGCAATTTGATGGCAAAGCATGAATCTTGACCTCCAATGCCTCTTTCTTAAAGCATTTTTAAAAGGCATTCATCGCGTTATACCAATCAATAACATGCAAATGCTCTCTCTCTAGTTTAATGCTTTAACTAAACCTTTGATATTTCTTTGAAGAATTATATTTTTATATAGATTACACTTTATCGTCATTTTTAGCTTTAAAATTCGATATTTTAACCTTATTGAAGTATTGGATAGCGAAAAAAGTATATCTTCAGTAGTTACGAGCTTAGAAATAATACGGTATCTACCATCATAAAATTAGTTGTTTCTTTACTGATACACTCACATCTTGAGTCACTTGTAAAATTTCGGGAAGAACCAACAGCAAGCAAAAATTTCATTTACAGTTCTTCATGAATAATCTGATCTTGAGTATTTTTATATCGCTTTGTAGTGTAATACGGAGCTACGCTGGATTTACCATTTAACAGTGGCGCCTCTGTTTGTGAGCGTGCAACTCTGAGTGTCAGGGAAATAGAGCAATGGCGAGTATATTCGTCAACCACAGAGTAAACGTTACGCTGTTAACTCGATCAAAAATATGGGTTTATTTTATAAAATTGGTCAGTTTATATTAGTAATTCTTATTGTATGTGGGTGGTATGTATGTACGGAGTTGTAAAATAATTAAGCTTGGTCGTGGGTTCATGAGGTCGACGAATATGTACGAATTATCAAAGTTTTTAGATTGAGAAAGCTCTAAACACACATAATTTGCTTCCTTCTTTACTAAGAAACTATTTCTACTTGTCTTCACACGGAGGAAGTTCTGTAGGGTTGGCCACAGTCCTCTAACCACAGAAAGCATCCTTACCTTTCCCACCTCAATAAAATAGCTATTTTTTAGGCAGCACGGTAAAGTGCTGAAATTTTTGAAATGTGTTGCGTCTTTGTTTGGGGTCAAAATTTATTAATACTTAGGTAGACAACCCCTTAATTTGTACGTCTATGGATTCGTTGTTATTCACGATTTTATCGTGGGGACTTGGTTCTACATTGTTTTCAACCGGTATTGTAAATGTGTTCAAAAGTTGTTTCCTTGAATAGGAAAATGTGTTGAGTTTCTGTTCAGTCCTGGAAAAATATTAACATCACAATTTGAATGACACAGCTTATCTTCAGTAAGTAAAATAATTTTTATTGGTTAATATTTTCTGTAAAGGCCCACAAACTTTCGTAAATCATCATTAATCATATTTTTGTGTGTACAAATGCAACTACATTTTTTAAATTAGGTATTAGATGAATTAGCCTTGATTTATTCCAAGTTTAAGATCATATAATACTTTAATTCGTTAAGCATTTGGCGTCATTTTAGATGCTATTTTTGATTAAAACTGTGTTACATAAGTATTAGATTGTAATTTGTCTTTAAATAGTTATCTTCTCAGGAACAAAATATACTTCATATTCGCATAATAACTACTTAACTAATCAATAACTATGTAAATCTTAACAATAGCAACTGTCAAATAATTTGCAATATTATCCTGATAAATTACTAATTAATTAAATATGATAATGTTAAAATAATTTATTCTTAAATTGTTAATAAGAATTCGTTAATATACTAACGATCAAAAATATTTTTGATTTAAACAACCCATATTTAATAAGGTGAACTTCGTCAATGGTGATATATTGGTCACTTAATGCATTATAGTTTAATTCTGAGTAATGTTAGAAAACCTGAACACTAAACAAATCATGGTGATGTTTGAGGATGGCATCCTCGCCTTACAGACTCGTTCAGAGCATTTAAATTGCAGTTCTAAATTATGAAGTACTTCTCATATATATAATATCCCTCTTACAAAATTTAAATAGCTCTTAATAAAACTTATCAATTTACCTCCACTTTATAGCATTGCAAAGGTAATATAAAGCATACACATTTAAAAGAATACAAAAAATTGTTTTAATAACATATCTTATAAGTGTTGAATGTGTGAAACTTTGGTCACACACGGCATACATAAATATGAAAGTCCAGTTCCTGCCATGGTTGTGCTTAAAATGGTAATCAATGTTATTGGCAGCACTTGATACCTTTTCAAACAATACTGTGACATCACGTGGCAAAGGAGATACGGAAATTTGGTCTTATGTCAAAGACTAAGTTTCCGGATAACATGGAAAGAATAACACACACTGTCAATAGAATGGTAGTTCCATTTTCAGCAGAGTGTGGTAGGACCTGAACCAGTTGCGCACACAAGGAGGGTGTCCTGGGGATCCGGACATATCCCAAAGCCCTTGAGTTTTTTTCGATTGATGATAATCCTATATATATATATATATATATATAACGTAAAATTTAGTTAAGTACTTGTAATTAACAATTTATTTTATTAATTAATGCTAATTATCAATTCAATAATTAATTTTTTACTGTTTTTTGTTAACAAAACCAGAAGAATCAACTGGTGTTGTCTTGAGGTATGATACGAGTTGGAGGACTTTCGACCATGAACCCTTGAAAATTTTTTGTGTGCGCTACTGACCTGGACTAGTACATTGATGTATGCCGTGCAACCAAGATTTCACTCAAAAGGCACCAATAATGTATGTAAATTAAATTTGAATTGTTTCAGTTAATTCTGTCAAATGTTCCTTTGTTTTTGGTGTATTCGTCTTAGTTTTTACTATGGAGCTTCAAAGTACCGGAGAGATTTTAGAATAACCCTGTATCTATAAATAATTTTACTTCATTAAATATAACCCTAATGTAACTTCTAAAGGTGACGTTAAAAATCAATCAAATTATCAGAAAGTATACTGATGTGCAGATTACGTGCATTGATATTTAAATACCCCAAACTTGAAAACACTAATAACAGTAGATTCTTACCAAGTATCAAAATATAATATAACTCATCACCAAAATTCATTGAGGTATTTAATCGCAAGTAATTTTCTCTAACCAACATCTGAATCTCGTCTCCAATACAGTAATACGATTACTTTCTTTGCTTTTCACTTTTCCGTGATTCGATATAAATTGCATAAAGGAAAACTTTCATTATTTGATAAAAGATTGAAAATTCTGGCTTTTAGGGCCGCATGAAATCGGTAAAAGAATTTCATCGACGCATCCCGGTCGATGATGTTTGTCTTTGGGTCACGTTTCTCGAATGTAGACAAAATACGGTGATCGAAAGATTGTGGTGGCACAGAAGTCACGTACTTCTGTAGAAAATGTTCTGCTTTTCTATAAACGGAAATCTTTTCTTCTGCGATCCTACAATTCTTTTCATTCTTATTCGATGAGAAGTTAACCGACTTTTCGAAAACGTTTTCAAAGTACGAGATTGTTCCTGGCGTTTTGTTTTATCTGGTTAACATAGTCTTGGGGAAAGAATATGCAAACTAACTTTGTTTCGTGTTTTTGGAATTCCATGTTGAGATGATTGCATTAATTTCGTTTCAATAGATATCAAAGAAATATTTCTTATCGTTCATAAAAGAGATCGGAGATCGTATGCTGTTTTATATTGAAAAAATCATTTAATTTTAAATGTTATTTGATTAAATTATATTATATTTGAGGTCAGATATGTGTGCACAATTTAACGTAAAGCATGCTAGTCAAGAAAAAGTAACGTGATACATGAAAATGAAACTAGTTAATTAATAAATTTAATTAATGGTAAATGTATTTTTTCAAGCCAGGTTCCATTTAAAATATCTTACGTTACAATAAAATAAGGTATGTCTAGAGTTTATACCCTTTTTTACTCTCATTAGGCTGGTATTTTAATAAGCCATGGCACTCCCATGGTTTATTAAAATTTATCAGTGAACATAGATCACAACAGTTTTTATAAAAAAAAAATATTTTCAATATGAAATCATGAGCTATCACAAACAGTTTCACCTTTACACATATAGGTATAGTAAGTTTTTTGTTGTACCATCAGTTAGGCTCTTCTAGAGTAACTTGACAACGTCCAAGTTCGACGTAAGCTCTCCAACCAAATGAAAAAAAAATGATTGTCCTCTTTTTCGAGTTACTATTTTTAAAACTCGTATTTTAAAACTTTCGAGTCAACTGGTTTTAATGGTTGTAGCAACACTACAACCATTAAAAGCAGTTGACTTAATCTGGGTTGAAATAACCAATGAGACTGTAAGGGACAGATTAGGCACCAGGAACTAAATAGCAAGAAAGGAATCTGTTTTGAGACTAGTGTGTGAGTGAGTGAATATTAACGTCGCACTGTTCAGCTACACGAGGGCTTTTGGCGACGGATCACATAATTTTAAACAATGGTCAAGTGATGCGGACGACACCTGAGCTGGCACCCCCCACACACTCCTAACTACCACACCAACGGAAGGACGTTTGAGCTCTCGACATATTTAACATGCATCGCTTCCCTACAGGGTGAGTCTTAAGTAATACTGGGCTCGAACTCATGACACCCTAGCCATGATCCATTACCTTGACCACTTGTTACCACGGCCACTTGAAACGAGTGGGACTGGAGGCAGAAAGAGATGTAAGACGAAAAGGTTGAGCCATCTAAAATAAAGCTTAAATATATTTATCTCTAGCTTGCCTGTATTTTATTTCCCACTACGTCACATGATTTTCTTCGAACAGTGTTCAGTTTGCAAAACCTCTTTTTAGCGTGACATGCTTAGAATCATTCTGCTATGCCATAAATAGGGACATTACTCATTGGCAGATACAATTCATGACATTTTCTCTTCACAATAGCCGTTCATCACTTCCAAACATATGGGTCACGAGTTACATGGAACAAATGAATGGATCATTGTCGCTGACAACAGGCGCAAGCTGTTCTATTGCCCTCTTTGAAGGATAAAGTCTTTTTTGGGTGTATTCATCTGGGGTGCTGGGAAACAAAAAAAGTGGGTAGCAGATAGCTGGTTATTTAAGAAGCTTTGTTACTATGATAAGCGTTTTCTTCGTTTTTAAGTATGTTATGTAACACATATAGAGTAAAAACCTTATATATATATATATATATAAGTGAAAACCCTACAAAATATCTATTCTACGGGAAATTCGACGTAAAGTTTATTGCATAAACTCATTTTTAACGAAAAAAAATTTTAATAGATCATTAAAAATTCTAGTCAATTACACATCTTTCAAACTTGTTCATGTTAACAAAACACTGAAAGCCATGTCCATTCTTCATCCTGAAAGGGGATCTATATTACAATATATTTTATTTTCATCAGACTAATTAAGAAGACTTAAAAAAATGTGAATGTTAAAAAATACCCTCTTTATATAAAAATATTTGAAATGGTTTACAGCTAATTAAAATATATATATGAGTGCGCTTATGACCATACAATTGCAGGGAAAACTTCTGATCTGTACTGGGCAAGAGTATTCAATTGTCTGGATGTACTAGGTTTCCTTTTACAACGTTTTCACAGTTTTCTTTTTTGTGCCATTCTTTGGGGGGGGGGGAGGGCAGGTGTGTATTTTATCCATTTTTCGCAAAGAACAATGGTTAAATGTGTATGCATTCTTACATGTTTTTTGAGTATATACGATTGAAGTGTCAAACCTTTTTTTATAAATTACTTATGTAGATTATATTTATATATCTATATGTTTAATAAACCCAATTGTACTGTATCACGCTTCCACGCCACAAGGTCCGGGCTGTGCAAGGTCGACTCAGCCTTTCATTCCTTCCGTGGGTCGTTAAAGGAGAACCAAGCTTGCTTGGGAACTGAATGAACATTGGCGACTTCATGTCAGACTGACCACTAAACCAAATAATCTGCACATTCACCTCAGCGCCTAAGCTCACATAAACTGAGAAAGGAACAGCAGGCCTTCACTCCCATGGGTTGTTGCGCCATTCAGTTCAGTTATATATGTTTATATATATATATATATATACGTACCATCGCAACAATGCCAACGTTCAAGATATCTCACCAAGTTAATATCCCTGATTTCCCATGTGCCGTACGCACTGAATTGGAAACTATGTGCTTCATTTTACGTAATGTGTTGTCAACACCACTTCGGTAATACACAAGTACCGTTCATATAACTTATATAACGTCCTATACTATATAAGACTATGGAGATGTCGCGAATCCTCGCCTCGAGCTTTCGCAACTTATATTATTTTAATTAATTATTTCTATTTCTCCGTTGCAGTTGAGTGGCAACGCACTTTGTATCACGAGAAACCACGAGAAAGCTTTTTGTTATTCGTCAGTTGTCAATAAAGCTTCTACTTGTATTCTACTGCTTTCTTGAGCTCGTTATTTACGTGAGGTTTATCTTCTTTGAACCTTTATATGAACTAATTGAATTTTTCTAAGAACTAGAAGAAACAAAATACTCTCAAAATCCTCTCAGCCGATGTAAATTGAGGTAAACTTGACTATTTTATTATTTTAAGTTAGGTTTAAGACATAATTGACAGAAGACTTGCCCTGAGAGTAATTTACTTTTCTTTAAATTCTCTCAGCAAACAAACAAAAAATGAGACGTTTCACACTTTTTTCACAATAAATTCAATTATTTTCTCGTAATTTTTAACTATCATCATTAATATATACCAAAATATTGGTAACTTTCTCTTCAAATAACTTTATTAGAATTTCAGATTTTATATCTTTTTTCGCCACATTTGTGTGTTTAAATGCTCCTTTTACTGAATCAAAAAAATAAATCCTGTTTTGTTTCTACTTATCTTCAATCTCCTACATAAAAATAATCTCTTTTTTTCAATTATTTTTGCTTGCTCTACCCTCGTTTATTCATTGGAATTCAGCAGAAGTTGACTGCATTCCAGTAATATTTAAATCAGGGAAATTAAATTTCAAAGGAAAAAGTATTCCTGAAATTTTTACCTAAGCAAAACATGTGCCTAAAAAGTTTTTAGTTTAAAACTAAACGACACGAGCACGATTTCAGACAAGAGCCGAAAAAATCGAGTAGAGTAACGGACCCGAACCGATGCTTTATTTAAATTCAATCTTCAACAAAACGTGCCTGAAAAAGTTACCACTTCAAAAGCATTCTACAAACAGTATAATATAATGTAAATCTTATATTTTGCAAGTCACCATTCTTTATCCGCTAACACTAAATCGATATATTAATCTTCATATACACGCATATTTACTTTTGTAAGATGAGAAAAAAAGATTTCGAGAAATATCTTTCTGAAATTTCGTTCTTTTACTTTATTAATTCATTACTATCTAAGGAAAAAATATACAAAACAGATTTTTAAGAATTGCAAAATTCGGTGCCATTTTGAATCAGATGTGCATTGTTATTATTTTTAAATTGAAAAATAAATTTGCTCGTTTTTATAACTATGTGTTTGCAAATGTCACATGTCATTTGCATAGAGGATCCATGGTAGTTCAGCGGGAAAAAAATTCTAATTTTAAAGGAAAAACAGTAAAAAAATCTCAAATTAAAAAAAATATATATAAATAAATGACTAAATTTGAATGACCAAAAAAATAATAATTCTTCAAAATACAGTAAATCAAACGTATGTATTTATATGTCTTATGGATTTTTATGCAGCGGCGGTTGCACCATTCAGCGACTAAGAAAAATATCATTTTCTGCGATCTAGAACTTCTTTTGAGGAGGGAAGGAACATGTTTCTTTATTAATTGAATTATAAATAAGATATTTTTTTACGATCTATTAAATTTATGAAACTTGCATAGCTATTTTTTAATTGCTTATTTCTCGTTTTTTTTCTTATATTTTGCATTAAATTTCATGTTTGATAATGTTACCTATAATTATTACGATGGATTATACACTTAAAAGATGTTCTCTCGAGTGAACCAAGTCAGTTGAATTTGATAACACCATAAACACACACACAAATGACTAAATAAAAATTTCACACGCATTTAAAATTTAAATAACAAAATAATTACATTCATTTGCTTTTTTCAGGTATATAGTTAATCATCACTAAATTTGCACGTTTTATGCGTGGGTACATACAAACGTTAAAACAATTCAAATTCAAGAAAAGTATTTCTTTGTTACTACGAATACAGTACTGACTGAACATAATTGCATTTAAAATTCAGATGAACCTAAAATTTGATTAACTTTATATTTTTAATATACTAAGAATATAACTTTTCAGTATATAATCCACACAAACCATTTTTATCCAGTTAAATTTTTGTTTCAAGTAGACATTCAAAGCTATTTTATTGTGTTGAAAGCATGTACATATATAAAAGAGTTATTTATTTAAATTCGTCTGATGTACATATAATTGACCATAAATCTTCAAGGGAAAAATTGATAAACTTCAAGATCAGAACACAAATTTATTCCAGAAAGTACGATACTTACTGGTATAACCAGCAATTTTATTATATTTATAATTAAATTTGAAATTAATAGAATGCGATGATTTCCTGTATAAATCTACTACCCGTTTCGATCACAGTTGTGGTAATTAGGCTTCTTAATTAAAGAAAAGAAACGGTGTGTGATCTGTGATTCAAGAATAACACAAAGTGGAATGTGTTTCTTGTTTTTTCTAGGAATAAAAATAACTTAGGCTATATAAGAAATATATCACGTTATTTTGTAGGTCCCAACTACAGCCTAGAGAGAACATTGTGTCATAGATTTTCAGAAAATCTTTCAATAGTTTAACTCGTTCAGGAGCATGATCACATATATGTGGTCACGCGTTTCTTCCTCCAGGGGCCACGGTATCAAATTTGTGATTGAGCTTTCCCTGTTCTGAGTAACTGCACATATTTAGATTTTTCAAGATAATCGGGCATTTAAAGGTTCGTGCTCTATGGATTTATGCTTAAATTTTGAATAAGCTGGAGTTTATTAGTTCATTCGTCATCGGACATTCATAATAAAAGTTTTAGCATTTATTTAATTTGTGTTTTGTTTTTAAAACAATTTTATACTCAAAGGAATTTAAAAGAGATATCTATTAGGACAAACGCCATGACTCATTTTTACGTAAAAAAAAATCGCTTGTTCTTATTGACTCATTTTTAACGTAAAAAAATCGCTTGTTCTTATTGACTCATTTTTAACGTAAACAAATCGCTTGTTCTTATTGACTCGTTTTTAACGTAAACAAATCGCTTGTTCTTATTTACTAATTTTTAACGTAAACAAATCGCTTGTTCTTATTGACTCATTTTTAACGTAAAAAAATAGCTTGTTCCTATTGACTCATTTTTAACTCAGTAAGAGCAAACGATATTCGTATGCATATGTGCGAGATTTTTGTCATTTTTTGAAAGTGCATGTACTTTATTTTTATTAAAATGAAACCATTTTCTTTAAAATTCACAATTGTTTTTTTAAATATAGGGAAAATTTTTGTACTGTATGTTCAGATATTATCAATAATAGTAAGTTGTAACTTTTAGCATATTTGATTGCGTTTGATTTATGTGAATTTTTAAAGGAAATTAGGCTTAGCAGGGAAATTCTCCCGGTCCCGTTTGTGCGTATACTTTCCGAACACACGGGCCTGGAGAAGCGCTTCTTTCTCCTTCCGCTGGTCTTGGAGAGGTGCACATTTTTTTCTGGAATTCTAAGTTTACTCTACTTCCACACGAATAGTGATTCATCAATATTCCATGCCACTTGCTTTCTATCATCAAGTGATGCTCTCAGTCATAATTCTATCTGGCTCAGGAAAGAAATTAATTTGGTATTTAGAGTAACTATACAAGAATCTTGAATCCTGAAGTATTTTTGGAAGAGGAAATATGCATAAATTGTACTTATACAAATTTTACCTCTCATTCAATATTACTTATTTAAGTTTTGGTATTTATATTTTCTTATATAAACGATATATTTACATTTTAACAAAGTAACAAACAAATGATAGCGATCATGGAAAATTTTTTGTTGATTACATGCGATTCTTCTTTATCAAGTGCTCTACTCCAATCGTAAACCCCTTAAACTCTATATTCTCATCACAAATCCTCAATTTATTAGTTACTTTTAAACTTAATTACTCATTATTCAATATCAGTCCACCACCTGTTACATAAGTTTTAATCATGAGCTTTATTACTCATATGATAAGTACATAACGAACTATGTTTGTAGTGTTATGTATCCCATAGAAAATACCGTACATTATCATATATGTGGGATTAATATCACAATGATTGTTCAGCAAACGCATACATTGTCTATTTGTAATTCATTAACATATAAGTGCGGCTTATCTACCGACCAAATGGTGTGCATTTCGCTAAATCAAATATTTTAAATAGAGCCATACCTAAAATGATACAATTTTAAGAGTTCATCATACTTCTATATTTTAACAAAAACATATAGAAACACTTCAAGTATTATTTTAAAGAAACTTTAAAGAATATCCGTATCACAAAAGAAATTTATGATTTTTTTTTGTTATAAAAATTGTAGAATGTCGATTAATATAATTGAAATTATCATTGGATAAAGGCATTTGTGTGCTGGTTTAAATAATGCTTGCAGACACTTTATCTAATTGTTAAAGGGCATTTTTAAAATATGTCATGGATACAATTGAGTCTTTCGACATTAATAGCCCTTAAACTGTTAAATAACATACATAGCAATCTATCCTATAATAAAACAATTTAAATAAAATGTCTATTCCCTACTTCTGAAGTTCTACAAGTTTTAAAAGGCAGAAAATTACGGTATAGCATATTATTTGACAATTACTGGTACATCAGTTTGTCTATTTGACGTAGAGAAAAAATTCAAACTTAAAAAGTAAAAAGAAACTAACAGAAATACATTAAATCTAGGGAATATTATTTGTATTGAATATGTGATACTTGACATAAATATTATTTAATTAGTTTCAAACTTGACATATACTTTAATTTGATATAATTTTGTTAAAAATTATAGGTCTTTAAAATAATAAGATATGGATTTTAGTGACATGTAATGATGTTAAATAAAGACACAATTTCTACCCCATTTTGTGCTCATAAAAGAAAAAAAAATGAACTATCATGAACACAAAATATCTAAAATCTATAATGATGTGCATATTCAATAATACTATTTATGGCCTATTGTTTTTTTCCCATAGGACTTTTACTGACAAATGAATCATCTGTCAGTAAAAGTCTTGAAGGCTACAGCAAAAATGCTTTCATTGGCAGATTTCACATTATCAAGATCAAAGAATTTTAGTTTGTAAGTCTTCGTCAAAACACGAAACAAATGATGGTGATTTGACTCAAAGTGAAGAGAATTGAGATAGTAGAGTAAAATTTACAGGACCAAAACCAATACTTTTTGACAAGTGAAGACAGGCACATAATTTTTGTATAATATACGTAGAGAGATTTGTATAATATGATAGAGTAATAACACGCCAATAGAAGACGCTTCCAGATGGGTACGACGCACAGTGGTCAGTTTTCCCAATCTGGCACAAGGAAATTATTTTATAGCTTTGAAGTCTTCATAATTATATCTAAAGATCAAAAATCGTAGTCATTAATGTAAATTGGTTATTCTCTTTTTTCCCCCAAGAAATAAGGTGAATAGGGTCTTAACTAATTTATGGCAAGTTTGAATTTGATCAAGAATAAATGATTGCTGAGAACTAGTTTTTAAACAAGGATCTAAGGATATTAACAAAAGCAGTAATTTGACACATGGGAGCATATACACAAAAAATAGAGCGGCATGTTAAAAAAAATAAATTTTAACATATTAAACAAATACAATCAAACATAACAATGTACATATACAATAAAGGTTAATACGTAGTGTTTAAAAGGACTCGGCACCATTTAAGCACTTTTTTTTTATTTATGTACTTAAAATTTATATTTTAGCATTTCGTATAACGTTTCTATTTAAAAAGATGATACGAGATAAAATTTTGCACATATTATTCACAAAATTGTACAATTTTTTTTTTTTTAAATTGAAAACTTTTTAGATTTGATCCTTTTTGTGTAAATAAATTGTTTGTAACATTTCTAAAGATGTTTTAAACACCTTTCGGAATCGATTTTACAAAATCTTAATTAATTTTGGAGAAAAAATTTAGAAAATGATATGTATGCTAAAATTCAACCAAAAGCCTCATAGCTCCCCACATTTAAAGTTTTTTGCTTCACATAATATAGAAATATTATATTTTTATGAAAAACAAATGATGGAAAGAACTAAAATTATAAAATTTTTACCCTGGCGAACCTTTAAGTGTCTACCATGCATCAGCTTTAAACCTCGCTTTCAGTGATATAATGATATTTTGGGTATCAATTTATTTCAAAACATTTTCCTGAGCTTTGGCTAATCTGTATAAGGTGTGGTAAACAGGCGCTTGCATTGGAACCTCTGCTGATATTTCATCAATGAGGATACCAGGAGGATAACAGTTAATTTTAGACTCTATAAGCTAATTATGTTTGGTGTAAATATCAGCGTGGAACTCTTTACTATTTCCTTTTATTCTATTATATTGGCCTTTTGACATTTTGGTGTCGACATAAAGAGCCAAGGCTAGGTCAAGAGTCATTTTTTTCCGCTTATTCTGGCTGTCGGGCTAAGCATTTCTTCAGGCGAGTAGCACGTCTAGGTGAGCAAGTAGTCACTTGTTTCAAAATTAAGGCTGCATCTCTTTCTCTAGCTGCTTGCATTGGCATTCTTGTTGCAAATGCTAGTTCTTGCTTTCTTGCTGAAGTAAGAAGAGGACGTACTATTTCCCTCTTTTCCGTGGCTTTGCATTCCCCTGAATGATTTTGAGGGTCGACCTGGAGTTGATTTGGATGGAATAAATCTTCCTCTCCCAGATAACCACGCATCATTCAACTTGGAGAAGAACTTTTCATTTCTACGACACTTTATCCATTCCCCCCCCCCCCAAACGAGCAGATTTTTTTTTTAAATTTTCCAAATTAAAAATGTCTTCATATTTATCAAAGTCCGTTGTAGTCCTAACAACACTCAAAACAGTATAAGTTTTGCGCTTGGGATCTTGATCCTTCTTCCACACATCAAATAAGGCACGCCGAGTAATAACATCGGCCAACGCTGAAAAAAATCACAATTATGGGAGTTGCAGGAAGTAGCAGCTAAATTTGGTATTAAATTAAAGGTCTATATCTACTCTATGTGACTTAAGTGTTACTGTGATCAATTCGTATCAATCCCAAAAGTTCTAGTCCATTAAACACAAAAAACCAACATACGTTAGTAGGAGTTACATGCTGTGCTAAATGTTATGTTTTTATAATTTTTAATTGAACTTGAACCTAATTTGAAAGTCAAATGAAGAAATAACTTATCCATGGCATGTAATTTCAAAAAACCCCGCTAAAATCTGCAAAACTTTTTTTCAGACGAAACGATTGAACTTCCGACTGGAAAATGAGGATCGCAAGTGTTTCTTGTAGAAAGAACAAACCCGATATATACCGATGGTTGTTGAAAATTCTCTTTCACGTACTGACAAAAAATGTTTACCACATGACTAGGAAACTCAAGAGGACCATAAATTGTGGGTTGTATATTACTTCCATGCAATTTCATTTTTGGGGTTTCCGAGCGCCAGATCGGGAAAACTGACCACTGAGCGACGGTTACGACATAGGGCCGGGTATCAAGTAAATGAGGTCAAGAAGAGTAATCTTAAATATTTTTTACTGACGAGTCGAAATACAGTCTGAACATTGCTTATAGACGTATTTTAATCTGGAGGTAGAAAGGAACACACAACTTGCCTTCCCTAGTATATATATATATAACCATAAAATGAAAAAATACATAATATAATAAAATTGATAGTACTAAATTATACCACTAACAAAACTAGAAGATTTAAACCAGATTTCAAGAACAACAATATAAAAAATGATGGAAAAGTATATTGCACAAGAATTAACTAAGCGTATGTATAGCGTGAAATAGAGTTAGAACTTTAAAATGTAAGAAACCAGAAGAGTCAATTGACTAAAATGAAGACCTATTATGATTTCAAATGCTGTTGCTGAGTTAGGACCAGCGAAATTAGGTTTAAATATATTTTATGGATCCAACACTTCCCCTTACAGCAGACATTTTCGACTTGGCACATATATTTTGTTAATGGTTAACAATTATCGATCACATTGATTATAAGGAGTTCAGATTGCGTATAATCAAAAGATACCACTCGAATGGATTGGCTACCTTTTTCGGATTAAACATGAGTGAAAAGTATGGAGGTGAAGAAAATTTCATCTCACCAAATTCCTCCTTGAATCTTCTACTTTTAAAAAAGTAAGCCACAGCCCATTTTTAAAAGAATTGATTTCAAAATTCTTGTTAAACACTTCGATAACGTCTGTGAAATCAAGATGCGAGTGGTACATATCTGTTTGAAAGATGACCATAAACCATATTTAAGAAAAATTTTCAACAAACAGTACCTTTTTTTAAATCGTTTTCCAATTTTAATATATTTGATTTTGATTTCAAAATTGCTGGAACTATCAATTATCAAACATTGTAGTTTATGCTAGCTGATGCTTTTGTATAAGTTTATATTAGTTACTTTATCATTTATTATTAGTTACTTTTAATTTTTGTCATTAAACTTTAATTTTGATAACCAGTGCATATTATCTAATGGGTTTTAATGTAAAGTACAAGTGCAAGTGTATTATTTTACTTTTTACAAGAAACATAACTATTTTAGCCATATCATGCATGTTTATATTTAAAAAAAACTATTGTGTTCAATAATAAGTTTTCCTTCTGCCTCCCAAATGCGTTTAAAATATTTATAAATGCAAGAAAATGTTTCATTACATTACATTTATCAACATTCCTCGGAAAAATGTTAGTTAAAATTAATTAATTAATTATTTTATTGACATTTTATCATTAAATGTATTTTATTAAACATTCATAGAAAACTCATTATATTAAATTGTACACAGTATTGAAGAAGATTATTTTTGTACGTAATATGGAAGTGAGTTTTTGAATTGTTTTTTTTTAACTTCATTGCTTTTGACTCAGATTTGTTGTATTTTTAAAATGATATAAGAGTTTATAAAAGAAAACAGATAAAACGAATTAAATCTAATTAAATCTCGTCGGCTGTGAGTGAATGAAAAATAGTTTTAATTTCATATATTAAAACCGTTCCATTTCAAAATGTTATATTTAAAAAAACTAGAATCAATATACTTTTTTAAAAAAAAAGAATATAGAACCTTAATTATAAGAAGTAAAAATGTTTGTCTAAAGTAAACACAGACGTTTAAAACAAAGGAAACTTTCATCCCACACAGTAAAGTCGTTTAATTTCAGACTGAATTAAGTAGATTAAACCGGACGTCTTTCTAAAACAAAGACATAAGAGAAATAAATGAATAGAATAGATATCATTACCTAAACAAATCACAACGAATTACAATGTCATACATTCTTTTTTCCTTCAACCCTCGTCTTTAAAACTAACGATGAACAACCTATGCAAACACACTTTATACAAAATTCTTCATTCTTCTTACATCGCAGCGCTAGAAAACGTTTAATCTTTAAAACGGCATTCCACACGGAGTTTTTTTTTTGTTTCTTACATTCAATTCCAAGTGAGAGTAAAGTGGATCCCAATCCATTAAGTACTTCCCTCGGAATGAATGGAAAGGACAGAAAAGTAGAAGATTCTTGAATTTGAGCCGTGCCGACAAGAATGAAAAGCGAGGCGGCTCCAATTGATTTAGTCTTGTCAAGATTAATGTTTCCCTGCCGACTCTTGACAATAGAGAGGAGTTAACTGCCAAGAACTGGTCTTTCCTTTTCCAGAAGATACCTCCTTTTTCTTTTTAAGCTCTCAATTAGGGCGAGGGCAGGCCGAGAAATCATTGCAGACGACCCTCTTGAAGTACTTAAAAGATCGTCTAAGATGCGGTCGGTTCTGAGCGTCGACGCACACCTGCTTGAGTATAGGATCTTTTGTATATTTAATCTAATTTGCGGAATGATGGAATAATGCGTTGTCTTTTGGGGGAGCAGATGGTTAATGATATAATTTTATGCAAAGTATTAGAATTGCGGTTACCGTGTGAACTAATTCAGTTCGACGTTTCGTATTCTTCCTATTATTTTCTATTCAAAACTTTTCCTATAGAATATACACTTTTAAGAAATAGACAATCGATGCAATTTATAGTAGCTAGTCAAATTTAATTAGAAAAACTTAAGGGAAAACTATGAAGCTTTAAGTTCAATTTGTATTGGTTATTTTTTATTATTTTATTGTTAATTTTTATTAAGAATAAAATATATGTAACGTATTTTCGATTGTATAACACACCCCCATAAATTTAAACCTTATCTTATTTGTATTAAAAGTGCCCATTATGCTACGGATATAAAAAGATATTGCTTTAATTTAAAAAAAGATGGACATAAAAAAGTAAATTTTCTCTCTCTCTCTCTCCTCTGTATATATATATATATATATATATATATATATATATATAATAATACTGATTATTTAAAGGAAATGACTGACATATCTTATAAATGTCCATCATTGAATTACATGACAGTTTGTCATATTCGTACTCTGTATATACCTTCAAACATACTATTATCAAGTTCTGTTTCTTCTTCATCATCTCTGTTACTCTGACCCATAAATCTGTAATCATCTCCCTTTCCACCTATTTGGCGGTATGTTAATTTTAAAATCACTTTTAATTATACAAGATTTAATTTCATTCCATGCTTTTATCACACCCCACATACTATTTCTAGACAAACAAGACGAATCTTATCCTTCTTTAGTTAATACTTGTTTACCTAATAATAATCACGTACCCTTTTTAACACTTCTTTCCTTTCACCATACTGGTTAAGTTCTGTAAGGTTCAAAAACCTGTTGTAGTACTTCGAATATATGACTTCAAAAGCAAAGCATAATGCACATTTTCATTTCAAGTTTTTTGTATAAAATGTATGTGTTATCCCGCGAATATACTTAATTTTTTTTTAAAACTTGTTGTTTGAACCTATATATTCGGGCGTTATATGACAGTGCGCGTGATACGCCGGTTCATACGGTATACAGGAATCAACGATTTGATGAGTTATTTTATTTTTTCAAAACTCGCAATCCCCTTTAAAGTGTACACAGTTTTTATTATGATTTACGTTTTCCGTAAAACTAAAATTTAAGTGTTTATCTAGGAAAAAATATATTAAGTTCCTTTTTCAAAACTTAATTTTTGAAACAGGTAATTTAAAATGAAATATATTCACACATTATTTTGTTTAAAGAAAGATTTTGCTTGGAATTTCACATCTGCTGTTGATCAAAATCAGTCGGCTTTGATAAATGTGATCAATTAAAATTACAAGCTGTTTAAAGAAAAAAAAACTCATTAAATATTGAAGTTTAAAAAGTTTATTTTTGTCTAAAGTTAAGCTATTGAATATTTATTTACATAAGCCTATTTCTTAATTTAAATACAAATGAAAAAAAATGTATCTCATATTTTATATATTATAAAGCTCAAATTACATTTTTGTTATGATATGCAAATAAAATCCTACAAACAATAGCAAAGCCATTATTTTATTGTTCAAAAATAATGTCAATTGAATTTTTTATCCATTCCCTTTGTTCTTTTACGCATTCCGTTTTTCTTCGAATTAGCAAAATATTTTACTTATAAAACAACGTTTTAAAATGAATTTGCTACATTTTAATCATTTTCTTTATTTTAACTAAAACATAAAAATACGATTTTTTTTTAGTTCCATAAGAACTGTTTCATGAGAAATAAATTATTTTTATACGGTAAAACAGTAACATTAAACGATATTTAAACATATTAAAATTTTAAATAAATATGAAAGCAAATATCTACAATTATATTTTAATATACTCGCATTAAAAACAGAAAAAATATACCCCCTAATAAAAAAAAGAGGTTTATTATGAGATTAAAAGGCCTTTTAAATACTTTCTTTTATTTGATGGAATATTTTTTTTCTGAACTTAATAATATATGTAAAATAATCCTAATAATATGGAATGTCTCAATTTTTCAGTTTCATTTGCTGCAAATGTTTACAATAAACATAGACTTACGATTATTTTTAATGCATTTTTACACTCGAATACTTTTTTAGTGAAGGAAAAATATTTATTTTGTAAAAATAGATATCGGAAAAAAAATTTGTAAAAAATTCAACATTAGGAAAAACAATAAATATAATTAGAGATTTAAGTTGCATTCCTGCCTTTTATTATAATAAAAAGCAAATAATTATTACTTCCCATTAAACTAATAATAAGTACCAGAAGATGAAAATGTAAATTATATATTTATATTATACTCAAAGTAGCTGTCAAGAGAATTATATCGTGTGAGTAATATCGATGATCAAAGCTAAATTAATATCTTTGCTTACGTTTAAAACATTTGTATGTTTTATTTCGTTAAAAATAACGAGTTGCTCAAATTTGTAATATTTTTTAAAAGGAAAGTATTTCACACATTTCCTACAAGTTATTTTTTTAAAATATAGGAGTTAAATTATAATATTCGATTAAATTTTAAATTACATTATTTACCATCTTGAAAAAATGAATTTGGCAAAGATAATTAAAGAGAGAAATTAAATAGATATTGTAAAATATCTAATTGATAAAGTATCTCTATAATATCTCTTATCTAATCTGACAATTTTTTAAACTATATCTTGATACGAGAAATTGAATTCAAATTGATTAGTTTTTGTTGATATCTTTTTAGTGCCCCAACTTGAGCAGTACACACATAAACAACAAACAGTAAAACTATCATACACAACTTGATCAGTTTCAGGTTTTTAACATATACCTATTAATTATATGATTAAGGAAATGTTTGATTTATGTTACATAAAAATAATCACATTATGGTATGTACAGATGCACATAAGACATATGTGAGGATATTTAGTTCAGTAACCTTTTGTTTGGTTTAAATAACACCGTGTTATGGGTTTTCAAAAAGCTGCAATGAATATAATTGTAACTGGCACATATCTCAACTTCTTTCTAAGATGCCACTGAAATACATCATGCCAGTTTTCCAGCATCTAAGAGAAATGGAAAGTTGCAAAATCTTTCGGTTTTCGATATGAGGTAAGCAGAAATGAAAACAGAAAATACGTGTGCTGTTTGAAGTTTTTTAGTGTGTATCGTGCTTTTTTATTTTTAATATATGTTAATATCTGTGTTTGTCTTGACAATGTTGCTGCTAACTTTCCTGTCTTTGTAAGAAAAAAAATATGGAGCTGAATTCAAAGCTGATTAGTTCTCAAATACTTTTCAACATGAGTCTGCAACCCATTGAACGCTTGTCACATGTGGCACGCGTTCAAAACATTTTCTAATTTATAATTTTTCATAAAAATTGTTTTTGGAAAAATTAATAAACGTCTTACATCATTAATGAAAGAAAAGTATTTTTAATATCCTTTTTAATTTCAAATAATATACAAGTTGTATTAAATCATTTCAACCATTGAAACGAGATTTAACTCTTAAATTATTCAATGCTGGTCTGTGAATAGCCAATATTAAGTCTGTAAAAAATAAATAAATAAATACATAGAATTTACTGTATAATTAATAATCATTACAAATATCACATTTTTAAATATAAACATTTAGCATAAAGAGCAATTATATCAAATAAAAATGTTACAATTATATGTACAAATGCTCTTCTTTACAAATATACAGCTAAGTTTATCTACCAATTACATTACCAAGCATTCAAATGCGATTAAAAATAATCTAAGAGCCTCGAATATTAAAGTCCGACTACTTGCGAAAACTTTATTTAAAAAAATGGAGGTATTGAGATTTATTTTTGTTGTTTTTAGATTTGTTTAGTACATTTTAAGAAAAATATGTTAAAATTAAGAAGATAAAAAGAAATTTTTATCACTAAAATGATAAAAAAAATGGTTAATTTTTGTAAGAAAAAAAACATGAAATCGGCCATTCTGTACCAAACGTTTATGTGCAAATTTTCAATTTCTCAATTCTGATGTGTTGCTATGTTATTCATTATTTAAATGACTTTTAGGATAAGAGATATTTTAATTTTTACAAAAACTAGAGCACTTTATCTTAGTTATTACATGAAATTGCTTAAAAAAACAGTGATTATGTAAACATAAGGGACTGTAAATTTTGTAATAAAACAGCGATTTATAAATCTGTAGGTGAAAACATTTCTACTATTATTCATAACACACACAAAAAAATTCCGTTAATTATTTTCAAAACTATTTTTAGCAATCTTTGAACCCGTTTGAATAAATTGTGTTTTAAAGTTTTACATCTTGCTGGCTACAATCTTTGAAAATCAGTTTGGTATCTCAACAATACATATTTCATAAGCAAACTGCCCCTTTAAATTGTATTGTCAGTGTTAGCTTTCGAGTATCCCACATTATTGCTAGAAATATGAACAGACGGTAACTATATCAAAAACTGTCTAATTGCCGCAATTGAAGAAATCTGTACAGAAGAGCTGAATCTCTTTACTGAAATTAGTCGGTCATGTCAAATTGTAGAAATAATAGAAAGTATTTCGGTGAGATTTGAGCTAAACACAATTTCAATAAGCTCCGTATATTTCTTACAAGATTTTGATGAAACGCCTGATATAAATGATACTGATCAACTTGATATTTTTTATTAGATGGCAATATTGAAATTAATATTACTGAAGAACTACTCGAGTTTGTGAGTTTGAAAGGTTCTAACACCGAAAGAGATATTAAGGATGCTGTTATAAATCATGCGCAAAGTCGTCACATAGATTTTTAAAATCTTGTTGGCATTGCAACTCATGGAGCCCTTTCAATGGTTGGAAAAAATATTGTTACGTTACATTAATTTTCGATGTCATAAAAGCTTTAGGAATCAGTTCAAATGACTCTGAAATGTTAATTTGTCATTGTGTTTTGTACCTCGAGAATTCTATTTGACAAGTGTTAAATATGTCTCATGTGATGAAATGGGTGTCAAGGTAATTAGTTGAATTAAAAACAATCTATTGAAGCATCGTCCATTTTAAGATTATTTTAGGGAACTGGAATCTGAATATAGCGATCTCATTTATTATATCAAATTTCGGTGGTTAAGTCATGGAAACTGCTTATTGTGATTTTGGAAATTAAGAGAAGATACTGAAACAATAATGGTCATAATACAAGGGAACTTTAAGATAATCAATTGCTTCTAGATTTGTTTTTTAATAGATATAACAGTAAAACTGTATGACCTAAGCCACAAGTTACAAGGTGAAAATAGGTTGAGTATCGATTGCTATCAACATAATCGATTGTTATCAACTCAAACCTGCAAGAACGACAGTAAAGTGGTCTCGTACAATTTGTAGGCTTATGCAAAAATCACATCCAAGTGAATTCAAATGTCTTACGTTAGAAAATATCAACAAAAAAAAATGTGTTAATCTTATCTTGCAACTAATGACCGTACATTTAGCAGAATGACTGTCATTATACACATGCGTTATTTCAACTTTTAGAACAGAATATTTGGCGAAATGCCAAGAAAATACTATTCTTCCTCGAGAAGATTCTTATCATTTATATATTGCAATAAACTTCTTCTTGCACTAAGATATAAGTCACGAATAACTTTTTTGGCGTGTGATTAACTGTTCATGATTAATTCCACCATGAAATTAATTATTTTGAGGCTATTTAGGTAATTAATATATTTATATTGCTTAAATACGTCTATTAAAGAACAACCACAATTTGCCCTTTAAATAAATCTCAAAAAAATATTGTTTTAATATTTGTTTATATCAAATAAATTTGTTTAAGAACAATTCAGGATGTTTATAAGAGTTAACCCTTTTTTTATGTATTTTTAAAATGTTCCTTATGATTCGAACTTTACGCAGCTTACACACATTATGAAGTATAAATAAACTAAAAACTTATGATAAAACATAAAAAAAGATTTGGTACATATTTTTCAACTACATAATTAATACAGGAGGAAGAGGAAAAAATATTCTATAGTTAAATTTTTTTCTGAAAAGAATTTCCTTTTGACTTAACTGCCCTTAACTTTGGCTATATATAAAATACCCAATAATTCTGAAATAACTTATGCAGTTCACGAAATAAAATAGTAAAAATACAAACTGAAAACATTGCAAGACTGTTGCATTGTATAAAATTAAAGTATCAAGGGGCATTTCAAAAGCAAGCAAAACATATTTTGAGAGAAATTAATAGAAAATCCAAGCTAAAATCTGCTAAAAAGTACAAATTAAGGTGACTAAAAACAGTTCAATTATTCATCAATTGAACTTGGATTGACTTTAGGCTTCTAAGGTCTATTTCTTGGTAAAACTGTTACACAGTCGAATTCAATAATTTTTTGTCTCCTGCATCTGTTGGTTAATTCTATATTTCATACGCGCGAATCTTGTATTTCCATTCAGAAAAATGTTATTTAAAATATCATGACGGATTCTTTTATCCCATGTCTCTTCATTTTACACTCACAATGGTAATGTTTTTTAAATATTTGAATTTATTTATTTCTATAGTTTTATTTAAATAATTTTTTTTTATTTCCATTTGGTATAGTGGTTAGTGACGATGACTGCTGTTTTTCTAGGGCCTGGGTTACAATCCGATAGTGCCTTTTTATATAGTGCTTTATTTTACTCAGTGCTTGTCAAAGTTTTTAATATTTGTGTGACCGAATATTCAATCATAATTTTTTTCGCGCCCACTTCCATACTGCATTGATTTCAAAAATACAATACTTTCACGCCAAAGCTACAATATGACTTTTACCTCTTAAGTGTCTCGCTCAGTCAAATCAGCATTTGCCTCCGGACGTATATATACGTCTTTCCGAAGTACGACCTTTTCTGTGCGCTGCTATCAATAAAATTATTACGGAGGCTTCGGAATGCAATAAAAGGACCTTAACAGTGTTTGCGAAGGACTAGCTTATTTCAGAGAATTTCCTTATTTATTCCTCTTCTCCTTTAATTTTGCATTATTAAATTAGTTATAAAATGCATTGTACAGTACTGATACATTTATAAGTACATTATATTAATGTAAATGTGTATTTTTATTTTTTTTTATTTTTTCAAAATGTATTTTGTTTATTTTCAATAAATAAATATTTTTTAAATAATCTTTTTTTCTCTACTTTCAATGGCTCACGCCCCTCTCGTAGGGATATCACACCGTACTAAGAGGCGTACTTCATAGTTTGGGAAACGCTCTCTTTCAGGTATGAACACTCATATCCATAAATTAAGGATAATTCAGAATCACACAGAAATTGAACACTAAAATAAAAATTTCACCTGTAGAATTATCACACATATCTTGAAGAAAATATGCAATTTACAGAAAACCACCAGATGGCGCGGATAGAACGTCACAATGACGAGAGTGTAAGAGAGGGGTATATAAGGAATGGTGGCAAGGAAGTTAAATTTTACAAAAGCGCTTTAAAAGCCTTTCAGTGCAATAACCGCATAGTTATGGCACAAAGGAAGCATTTGGATGACTTTTTACGTGGTAGAATTATCGGAAGACTGGAATGTGGACGTACCCAGCTGAAATTATCCAAATAACTTGGAATCGTCCAGAGTGTCATCTCCAGGCTTTGGCAACGATTCCAAGATGATGGTAATGTGAGTAGATGTTACAGCCCAGGTCGCCCCGAGTTATAATGCCGAATGAGGACCGGTAATTGGCAGTTACTGCCAACAGAAACAGACGGAGCACAACATCAGACCTGTCTCGTCAGCTACCGGTACGACAGTTTCAAGGCAGACTGTGTACAGATGCTTAGGGCACATTGGTCTATATGCTCGTAGGTCTGTCAGATGTGTTTCCCTTACCGCAATTCACTGTCGCCTGCGATTAACCTGGAGTACAGAGCATGCATTGTGGACACTACAACAGTGGTCTTGCATGACGTTTTCCGACGAGTCCAGGTTTAGTTGGCAGTCTGATTCTCGCCGGACTTTCATATGGAGAGCGCCAGGTACCCGTTACCACCAAGCGAACACCATTAAACGACACCGTTACGGTGGTGCAGGATGGCTCGTCTGGGGAGGAATTATTCTTGGTTCCAGAACTGACCTGCATGTTCAGAGTGTAACGATAACAGGCTACATCTATCGGGATGTCATTCTGGAACAACATGTACGTTTGTTTCGGGGCGCCATGGGTGCTGAATTTCTGTTTATGGATGACAACGCCCGTCCTCACCTTGCAAACATTGTAGACGAATGCCTTCAATCGGAGGATATCATCCGTATGAATTGGCCAGCATACTCACCGGACTTGAATCCAATAGAGAATGTGTGGGATATGCTTGGCCGACGAATTGCAGCCCGTCAACCCCCTCCCACCGTTCTACCCTAACTTTGTAGGGCATTGCTTGATGAGTGGTGTAATATTCCCCATGATCAGATTGATAATTTGATACTCAGCATGTGTAGGCGTTATATGGCCTCTATTGCCTCGTCCGGGAGACATACTCCGCATTAACCATCATACTAACCATTATATACTGTTTTTTTGTAAATAGGTTCTTTTTTGAAATTTGCTCCAGGGAGTAAAAATTGCAATTTTTATTAATTATGTCAAACATATATAGCATCTTTTTTGCTCTTTACCTTTTGTTTAATAAATAGACTTTACAAATAAGTCAAATTTGTTTTGCTTCGGTCTCTTTCTTTGCCTGAACTTCATTATCCTTAATTTATGGTCATGAGTGTATAAAAGCCTTTGTAGTAACGCTTCAACTTTTAAAAAACAATTTTGGTCAAAGAATTTGAATTATTTACCATAGTTAAATGAATAAAAGTAACCATAAAAACTTCCAATATTCTACAGAAATTTGAAAATAAGAAGAATTCAACAACCAGATTCTCCTACATACAAAAGTTTGAGGAAATGCTTACAATATTTTTCAGCTCCGTGTAATGTAGAGGTGGACTCAGCGCATCCAAATTTACAAATGGAGCTAATAGAATGACAATAAATCATCGAGTTAAGAAGCATGTGTGAAGGGAATAAGACGAAATATTATCAAATCCATTGATATTAAAAAAAAAATCTCAAATAAAATACAAAAACAAGTGTCACTTTATTTCTAAGGTAATAAAATAATGTAATGAATGTTGTACAATAATAAATTATTTTGAATAATTTGTTGTTTTATTTTTATTTGTACGGCACACATCTGTTAAGTAAATTTTTGTTTGGTCTCCAACCGATTTGGATTGGGCACCCCTCTTCTAGCGTTTAACACGCGTCTATGCTTTCAAACTAAATTTGTTAAGTTCTAGGTATATTTATCGTATAACTTACATTCTTTTTTAAGAAGAAACCTGGAATGTACATATGCAATGCTCTCATTTTTAAGTCATTTTCTGAAAATATTATACAAGGCTTTTGAATAACAGTATACTACTAGATAGTAAAGTCTAAACCCAAGAAAATAGTTGTTAGAAAGCAAAACCCCAAATGCGTCATACTTGTCTAGAAATAGTGTGTGAGTGGATAATAAAAGCACGGATTTTGAAAAATTAACCTATTGACATAGCTCAAAAGTTATATAAAAATTGTAGTATATCTAACAATGTATACGGTACAGAAGATTAGGGATCAGGGTAACAAATGATGGTGAAGATTAAACAAAAGGCAATAATTTGCCTGAATATATAATAGACTACGAATATGACGAACTTTTCATGTAATCCGATAATAAAATTTCATAATGTAAGCCATCTTTTTAAAATGCAAATCTAATTTTTTTTTAAATGTAGTTTCTCTATCATCTGCTGTTTGTTTTTAAAGCTGTCATTTTTATATCTGACGTATAACACGAACCTGTCACTGTCCAGCCAGTATGGTGGATATGACTCTTGGCTTGTAACCGAATGGTCTCGGGTTTGAATCCCGAATAAGGCATGGATGTAATCTTCGGAAAAAGAAGTCGGACTTTCACCTGAAATAGATTCCCATCTCGAATGGAAAGTAGCGCATCCTTTCTGCTGGATACTAAGATCATCATTCGTAATAAAAAGTCTGTATTATTGTGTGTTTCTGATGCATGTTTCTGTCATTCCTCTCTCGTCTTTATATGTATCCCAGTATAAATCACGCTACAACAATTCGCACCCTTAAATTTTGTTTTCATTTTTTTTCAGTTAAAATCTCCCAATATATAAACTGTAATAAGAACTCACCATGCCATGTGTGCCCTTAAAATCGATCCATTTTGCAGACGAACAGTTTTGTGTGCTAATAAAGCTGTGGTATAATACTTTTTTGTATTTACTTAATGGAAAGAAGTTACATTTCGATAGGTGTTATAATTAATGATAACCAGAAGTTAAGCAACTGAATATCATTTCCGAAACTATTCCCACATGTAATGCTACAAATGATTTAACTAAACGTCATGCGAGAAACTGACGATATTGAGTTACTTTCATAACGAATGTATAATTAGGGCTAGCTCTCTCTAAAACTGTTTTATTACATTGAATAATTGTCAACAACAAATATCCGGTATCAAAATTAACGGATGGAGGAAAACATCCAATATGCTCTTTCAAATACGCTTAACCTGTAACGACCATTGAGTTTCTGTCATTCGAGATTTATTTTCAATATTTACTGGAGTAATAATTCGATCACTTCCTAAACAGCCAAGAATTCTCAGGAAACTATAATTACTGCAAGCTGCCGTAAAGGACACCAATGCTGCTATTGCATCGCATTTCTCTTCGTTATAAAACGGTTCTTCAACTTGCTGGAGCAAGCGACGATGATGGAGCTATAGTTAATCGATAAGCAAATTCTCAAACACCCATTAAGGCCCAATTATTCTGAATATTTGATAATTGCGTCGAAACTCTTCGCACTCGTACGCCAATGAATGGACTTTCTAAAACATATTGGGGGACGCGAATTGTATAATAATTAATCAAAGAGGTAACTTTAAGATGTGAATTTGTCCTTTGACATTATATTTGTAAGCTAATTGGAAATGAAATGCATGCAATTTGTCAATGAGAAATAAGATTTTCTAAAGATTGAATTGATTTGAATCAATGAAATATTTCCTCGTTTTAACAAACGAAGATGTGAATCATTATTTATTGGAAGAGGACACTTTAAATTGCATCCAATTAAATAGGTATGCTTCGTATCTGTGACGATAAGTGGAAATCGTAGCAAAGTAAATAAGAAATGATCCTTTATATTATTATCAAAATGTATAGATCCTTTGTGATGGGACAGAATGAAATAATGTTGTTAGTATCTCAGTGGAACGTGCGTTGTTCATAAATTACAAGGTAGACAAAGTTTTCCACAGATGTTTACCATTTGTGACAATACTTAGACCGTATTGATTATTTCCTCACAGAAAAGTTTAACCAATAACGCTGAGAGAATTATAAAGGTACTTTCATTATTCACAGGAAATGTATTAGTGTGCTAACGGAATAAAAGTTAATAAATGAATTAAATTATGCCATTATTATTTAAATTTGCTGGATATTCGATTATATGAAACGAGTTTAGAATATTTTTAGATTAGAATATTTTAGTAGAATAGAAGTAGTTTAGTAGAATATTTTAATACATACATGAGTCCCACATTTGATGTGACTTCAGAAAAGTTGAGAAATGTGGAGGCCAGAACAAATATTTTACTATTCATTTATTGAATGGAATTATAAGTATTTTAAGGATTAAATTATAAAATTTAAAATTTTAATGAGTAACATATTTGATGTCAATGTCTTAAATAAGAATGAATGCAAAATTTATCTAAATTGTACCGTAATAAACTGATAAATTCAGCTCTAGTTTGGATAGTCCTATTTAAAGTAATTGTTTTTGTCCTTATTTAAAACTACTTTTATGTAATGTAATTAATTTTGCATGTCGGTTTTCAAAAGCGTAATGTTCTTTGGGTGTTTGGAACAGTATCGGATTATAAACTTGCCATAATGTGTGTTATTATAGACTTAGTAAACTACAATCACAGTAAAAACAAAAGTATGATACCTATACATGTGTCTGTCTTATTCCTAATTTCTTTACCACATATATCTGGGATTTTAAGGCGAAAATCCATCCAACTTCGAACAAACTCCTGTAATTCCACAATACAGTCTTTAGTAAAAAAGAAAAAATAGAATCTCTGACTTAAGTTGAGCCTAACTAGTAATGGAGATAGTACTCATTATCCTTTTATACCGAAAAAGCCAATCACCATAACTAAAAATGATGTTTACGTTAACATTTTCTTTCTTCTCAAGATCAGTTAATGCAGTAATCAAGGTGGAAGCATCTGAGAATTCAAATCTTAAGAATGGCGAAACTTTTCTGGTTTTACACGCAGTTCTGACCTTGTAACGTTTTATTACTATCGAATTTTTTAGCTGAGTCATTGAATTTACACATGCAATAATTTTTTTCCAAGTGTAACTGATCATGCGAAATAATCTAAGCTAAAATCAGATCAAGGTATTTGAACGAATGCATTCCATTGATATCATTCATCAAGTGTTTGTTTAAAAAAATTGTTAAATTAAATTTTAACAAAAAAAAACTAAAGAAAAACCCATTCATTATAATAGTTATTCAACATAAATTATTATTCTGAGAAATTAAAAAGTGGAATGAGTTATTCTCCACTTTTTAATTTATTGCAGTGAATATAGTTTTCAAACTTCGAAAGTAAATAATTTCTGCAAAGCGTTTCACATTTTTTTATATATGATAACCTAACCGCAAATTATCGGGATAATAATGAAAATGCATCGTAATGGAATATTTTTTACCAATGTTTTAAGTCAAATTTGTTCAATGGTTGTTTTCACGGTTCTGATAAATTAAAAAATATTATGCTAACACATTTTTCAATTTCTATTATAAGCGTGTGTTCTCTCTTTATATATATACATATATATAACTTGTTCACATTTACAATCCTCCCCCAATAAAAAAATTTATTCAACCACTGAAGTTTAAATACATTTTCTTAAACTTACAGTGGATGACAATGTCATAAAAGTTTCTTCAAATATTAATTAATTTAATTTAATGTTTTAATTTTAAATTAATTCTATGTTATTTCTATTGAAATTAGAACTAGTACCAACAGATGCCGCCAGTAAGTTTTTCTAACGAATTTTTCTTGGCTTCAAATATGTTTTTTTAAAACTTTGTAGTGTATGTCAATTGATGTTGATACAGTTTTCTTTTTAATTCATCAGTTTTCATCCAGTTATTAATTCAACAATTAAATTTAATTAACTAAAATAACATTTTTCTTTGATAATTGGAGTAGGAATTAACTTTGTTTTATATTACTAGTTTTGGATAAGTTCATTAAGGCTATTTAAATACCTTTCAACCGACAAACATAATAAACAAATTTTTTAAATCAAATATAAAATAATTAATTTAATGTGTGATTAATTACCCTTATTAATCATAAATGTAGAATTGAATCAAATGACCACGTATTGTTGGACACTTTCAAATATATTTCTAATGCGATTGGATAGCAAATTTTACAAACACATCAGCAATGAAATTTCTGTCGCAACATTTGATTCATAACTATATTGTAGATTGAAAGTCTAATGAGATTTTATTTGCATTTCGCACAATGCTGTATTAACTAAATCTTCCCCCAAAATATTTCGTTTCTCAAAAAAGTTTGAGTCTTTCAAAATGTGCATAATCATTTGCTTTCGTACCAGCATAAAGCGAACCAATTATTGTACCAATATCTCTATTTGAGGATATAAAACATAGCTGTTCTGTTACAAATTTGAACAGGGATAAATTCCTGAAATAGTGGAATGATTACACGTTAGTATTCATTTAGATAGAATGTTTAATGCTAGTCCGCATCTTTGATACCGACTAACATTTGATTACTTTTTCCATTTATGAATGATATTTCCATAAAACTTTTCATACAGTTGATAGAACATTTTCCCAAATTACTTTTTCAAAATATGAATATTTTGATGAAAAAATAAGGCTTTTGGTAGCTTTTGAAATATAGATATTGGAAAGGCATTCTATTATTAGAATTACGAAATGAAGTATTTGAAATAAATAAGAATGCTTCGCAAAATATATGTATTTGAAATCATATGTTTTTCAAAAATCCTGCAGAATACGTAAGTTGTTCAAGTAAAAATTAAACTTTGATATCAATCAATTTTTTGCTACCTACCCTAACTGTAATATGTTAGTATAACATCATTTATTAAATTTTATGTGTAGAATGTTATCACGCAAATAAATTTCAATGCTTTCGACAATTAAATATTGAAAAGTGTAGTTTTATGTGGAGTAGCTTCTAAAAAGATGGAATTATGTATGGAAATGTAAGTTTAATTTGAAAATATGGAAAATAATGCTAAGAATGACTTTCATAATACCAATAACACATCTAATCTATAAAGTAACATTTTATTTCAAATAGTTAAATTTATCTATTTTCGATATAATCTAGAAGATTAAATTTCGATACGTTTATTAGAGAGCGTAATTTAAATATAATATGTAAAAGTAAGCTATTATTTCAAATAAAATATATATTTATTTAAAATTATGTTGTTGATGTGGATTTCACAGTAATTTTAATCACACGTGTTACAAATCCTTACAAAGTACTTTAATACAATTCAAAATTTTAGTTAGTCTAATCAAAATTCCATTACATTTCATAAATGTAATAAACGCTTAGCAGCTTTAAAATATCATATTTAAAAAGTTGAATTATTTTGTAAACAATTAGTTGGGCTTCCTGTTTCTCTTTTCAACACAGCGAGATTTTAACAAATAATCTAAAATAGGAAACTGAACAAAAAAACCCCATCTTTTCTAAATAGTTTTAAGATATACACATTAGAAAAATGCATGTGTTAATATGCATTGTTAAAAAAATGAATTAAAAATATGTTGGTCTATTAATTTAAGGTTACATTTGGCACCAAATTGTTTTAAAATAATTCTAAATACTATGAAACACTTAACTATTTAATTCCAATTAATTTCGTTCATTGATAAATCAAACACTTAACTACTCAATTTAAATTACCGTAAATTGTTGTATATTACGCGCATCTGTACTTTCAAGCTGCATTTTTTTTTAAATATTAGGTATATTCCCCGTAAAACGCGCACCCCCTCTTCAAGTCATTTATGAAAGGTATTATACCAGGATTTTTTTTAAAAAAAATATTGTACTTTCTACAATTACAACCTTTTAAATTCATTAGACATGTCGTTTCTTTTAAATAAACAGTATTTCGATCTATGTAGAAGTCGTTTTTTATGTTCAAATCTTATTTTTTTTTTATTCGTGAAGCTATTATTTTTGTATAACCGCATCCGCACATTTCAAACTTATTTTTTGTGTTAAAAGTACGCCAGATTTTACGGTAATTATTTTTAACAACTCAAATAGACTTAATAATTGCAGTCATCCTTCTATCCCCTTATCATTAAATGTAACACAAAACCTCATTTCTGACTGAAGACTTTTTCTTTAAATACACTCATGTCCATAAATTAAGGATAATGAAGTCAGGCAAGTAAAGAGACAAGCAAAACAAATTTGACTTATTTGTAAAGTCTATTTATTAAACAAAAGGTAAAGAGCAAAAAAGATGCTGCTTGTATATGTTTGACATGATTAATAAAAAATGCGATTTTTTTTCTCCCTGGAGCAAATTTCAAAAAAGGACCTATTTACAAAAAAACAGTATAACATGGTTAATACGCAGTATGTCTCCCGGAAGATGAAATACAGGCCTTACAACGCCTACGCATGCTGAGTATCAAATTATCAATCTGATCTTGTGGAATATTACACCACTCATCAAGCAATGCCCTTCGAAGTTCCGGTAGACAAGTAGGAGGGGGGTTACGAGCTGCAATTCGTCAACCAAGCATATCCCACACATGCTCTATTGGATTCAAGTCCGGTGAGTATGCTGGCCAATCCATACGTGTGATATCCTCCGATTGAAGGCATTCGGCTACAATGTTTGCAAGGTGAAGAAGGGTGTTGTCATCCATAAACAGAAATTCAGAACCCATGGCGCCCCAAAACAAACGTACATGTTGTTCTAGAATGACATGCCGATAGATGTGGCCTGTCACCGCTACACTCTGAACATGCAGGTCAGTTCTGGAACCAAGAATAATTCCTCCCCAAACGAGCCATCCTGCACCACCGTAACGGTGTCGTTTAATGGTGTTCTCTTGGTGGTAACGGGTACCTGGCGCTCTCCATATGAATGTCCGGCGAGAATCAGACTGCAAACTAAACCTGGACTCGTCGGAAAACATCACATAAGACCACTGTTGCGGTGTCCACAATTCATGCTCTCTACTCCAGGTTAATCGCAGGCGACAGTGACTTTCGGTAAGGGGAACACATCTGACAGGCCTACGAGCATATAGACCAATGTGCCCTAAGCGTCTGTACACGGTCTGCCTTGAAACTGTTGTACCGGTAGCTGAAGAGAGCTGACGAGACAGGTCCGATGCTGTGCTCCGTCTGTTTCTTTTGGCAGTAACTGCGAAATACCATACCTCATTCAGCGTTGTAACTCGGGGGCGACCTGTGCTGTAGCATCTACTCACATTACCATCATCTTGGAATCGTTGCCAAAGCCTGGACATGACACTCTGGGCAATTCCAAGTTCCTCGGATACTTCCAGCTGGGTACGTCCACATTCCAGTCGTCCGATAATTCTACCACGTAAAAAAACATCCAAATGCTTCATTTGTGCCATAACTATGTGGTTATTGCACTGAAAGGCTTTTAAAGCGCTTGTGAACAATTTTACTTCTTTGCCACCATTCCTTACATACGCCTCTCTTACACTCTCTTCGTTGTGACGTAATATCTGTGCCATCTGGTGGTTTCCTGTAATTTGCATATTCCTCTTCAAGATGTGTGTGATAATTCTACAGGTGAAATTTTTATTTTAGTGTTCAATTTTTGTGTGATTCTGAATTATCTTTAGTTTTCGGACATGAGTGTATGTTCCATACACTAAAGCTGTTATACAAAGTACAACATTCTTTTAAAAATTGTTTTTATGTTAGGTTTCTTATTTCTCTCTTGTCAGTAATGTTAATATCTCTAATTAAGAACATGTTATTAATAAGTTTAAGATAAAATAAATTGTTCCTTACAATTCCTAAAAAAACCGCTTTATAATTCTTATAAATTTTATAATCACTATATTTCAATAAATTTTTGAAAAACATTTTTTTTTTCAATACATATACAGTAAGGTTTAAAAAGATTTTATATTAAAAAAGTTTCATTTTCTAGGAAAATGCTTAGGTAATATCATTACATTAAATTAAATACATAAATTATCTCTTTCTTGAATTAGAAATATATTTTTCTTTACTAAAACCCATGTATTGAATACTTTTTCTTTGTTGTATTCTTGAAAAAAAAACAATAAGTGTCAATAATAAGTCAAATGTTTTTATATTATCAAGTAGTCACAATTTATTATTTAAATGGTATATATATTCGAAAAATTAAATATGCGGTAAAAACAATCCATTCCAAATTTTTCATAGATAAAACTTTTAAGAAGTATATATTAATAAATTTTTTGTACTCTAAATTTATAAAGGTGATACTAAATCTTAAGTTAAAAACTTTTAATAATCTAAAGAGCACCTTTTAAGTCGTTATAATTGTTTTCATCTGGCATAAGCATGCTAAATTGCAATGTGCATAAGTGCATGTTTTGTGACCATAACATTTAATTCGTTCTTCTAAAACATAAAATATAATGCTCACGGCAAATTATTTTTACAAAAAAATAGTGCCTTAACTTTGTATAAAGTATTATTCTTTTGTGGGGCAAATGTTTTTTTAGCTGTTTCAAGTGCTCATTCCATGGGATGTTTTAAGCAGATAAGAGAAATTATAAATTTTATGGCTATATAACATTAACACCTAACTATTCCAAGATAAAATCTATGAATGTTAGTTTTCCTTCCAGAAAGTTAGTTTTATATGTATGTATAGTAAATGGCGTGAAAATGTTTTGAACACCCTGAGCTCTTTTTTTTCTTCGCTTGATTAATGTCTTGAAGTATGCATCAGCTCAATAGTACTACAAGGATCTATGTACTAGCATAGACAGTGATTCAGAAGATTTCAGTTTAGTATTCACTCACTTCTACAAACGTGTTTGCGTTATTGCAGAATAAAATTGGAAAGAAAATTGTAGCATGCAATGAATATTATTCGCATAAACAGGACATACATAATAAAGGAACTCCAGAATAAGAAGGAATAAATATAAATAAAATCTACATTCCTTTGGCATATAAGGTTAAGGAGTAATGTACTGCGAAGTATGTCTCTGTTAATATTTCCCGGGCATTGAATAGTAATGATTTCACTTTTTTGAATAAATTCAATTTGTTTTTTTCTCTCTGGAGTTTTTTCCTATTATTCCCCGTGACGAGTTCGAGAAGAAGCTAAATTTTAGGTATTGAAATTGACTTCAGCAAGGATAAAAAATGGAGCTCCTGCTTTGTGAAACTATGAGAATCTGTTTTTTTTCTCAAATGTTTAACGGAATACAATTCCCTATTTTTAGCATTTTTCTTTCTCTCAAATCGGGCTGCGGATTGGATTTTTACCATTGCAGACCTATTTTCCTTGAGCCAGTGTCACATTTATTGTGGCACCATACAAGAACATACAAATAGCCCCAATGCAATTTTGATCCCACTCTCCTCCCCAGAGGGTATAACTGCTTTATCAAGACAGGCGTAAAAAGGAACAAGATAATTTTTCTAGAGAAAAATAAAGGGATTCAAGGTCTTTGAAACATGCTATACAACAGTTCTATTGCAACCAAAGTAAGAGATAAAAATTCCTATGCTACATATGTACCATGTTTTAAGGTCCCACGAAGTCACAGGTCTTCTATGTTAAGTGTGGGATATTTTGCACGACGTTAGAGCGCCGTTAAATCCGACGAATAGCGCGCACTTTTAACGTAAAAAAATTAGATCGTAATTTAAGGGTACGTGTTATACGTCGAGTAAAAATAACACAAGACGAGCAAAGAAAAAACTAGACTTCAACTAATATTGAAATATCGTTTGTTTAAAAAAATGACAGTTTTTATGAACTTAAGAATTGTAGCTCAAGAAGTGTACTATTTTTTTTTCTAAAGTTCGATAAAATACCTCGACTAATTGACTTAAGAGCATAAGAGGATTGCATACGTACATTTCAGGTTTCTTCGTAAAAAAAAAAAAAGGGAGTGTGCGTTATACGGTGAATATACCTAAAAACTAAAAATCGCAGCTTGAAAGTATAGGTGCACGTTATAAACCAGATTTAACTGTATATTGAGAATTTTTGAAATCCCTTCACCCGTTCATATTGTTGTAATATTTATCATTGTTTCATATTTATCATTTCCGATAATATTTTAGATCAAAATAATTATACCATTTGCATTTTCCGTTATAATTAAAAGATTTAAATATAAAAAATTACATATATCATATATTATTACATATAATATATATTTACAAATCATATATCATTACATTTGAGCAATATTAATTAACTCCTAGAGCTACTATTTCATGTTATTTCATACGAGAATCTCGCCTTAAAAAGGAACCTTAGTGTATAATAAATTATAGGGTTTAACAAAAAACTAAAAAACAGGCTTTTATACTAAATCGAACTAAAAAGTTAAAAAAAAAAAACGAGCCTTACAGTAGTCGGATACGATGTGTAACATCTGACATGTCACCGTGGTAAATTCGCAAGAGTAACTTAAATCCTGAAAAAAAAATGAATCGAGTATGATTGGAAATAATTTTCTATGGAACAATTATATCTTTAATGAAAATTTCATTTAATTAACACAAGGAGTAATGCAATTTTTTATCAAAAATAATTATTCTTGTTCAATTTGGGGAAGAGTGGTAATGATAATTTAAATAACAAATATAATCACGAAATCCATAGGCTCTTACAAAATTTACTCGCAAAGAAGCATTTCTGCAAGTATTACATAAATTATTTTTAAAAAGATTCATTAATGCATTTTTATCAATAATGACGTATGTTGGAGACTTGGATTTACCAGTATATTTTTCATCCAAACGAAAAAAACTCTCGCATTCTTCTTCAAGTTTTGCACACCTCAAGTTAGTGTTTTGAGAAACTTTTGAACTTGTCTTAGCATTTGGAAACCACCTCTTCGAAGCTTTCATTGTGGCAGATTTAGTATGTCTTTTAGGCCTAGGCATGTTACACTTTTAAACTTTTTGGAGAAATCAAATTAAATTTTTAAATGAAAAATATTTCAAAACGCCAAATTCCTTGTCATAAAGAAACTTTTCTTTCTCTTTAGAACAAAGAGTACAAAAATATAACTAAATGTGCAGGAACAAAACTTCACATAAAACGTAGTAGAATAACTCTCGTATAATCAAAACAAAGCAATGATTTCATTTCAGTTTAAACACTAGTCCAGCGTGGAATAAAAAAAAAATTTCCTTATTTATCAGGCTCTTTTCTAGCAGACGATCTGAAAAGTGGGCGTGGCAGCTTTGCTAAGTCTACAGTCATGCAGCAAAAATGGATAAATAACTCAATAAAAAAATACAGCTACAGCTCTGAAATTTTGCAGACACATTTAGAAGAATTAAAAGTATCATATAAGCCAATAAAAAAATCGATTGTTTGACGATTTTTAGGGTACCATATCGCCTTAATGAGTTGACATGATAGAAATCTAATGAAAAATAAAAAGTTCATTTAATTTCACATGATAATTTTTATCATTTGTAAATCTTCAGTTTATAAGGGGTTAGTTTCCGTTAGATGGAGACCTAGTTCCATATTTTTACAGAAATATTGTTGTTACTTAGGCCACCTGATAGACAGTAACATCAGATCAAGGCTCCCAAAATACATCGTGGCAAAGGGCTAGTTGTATGCCTGCCGTTAGTCGTAGTTTTGAAAACCATGCAGATCACAGTACAATTTGACTCGGTACTCATCCAATTTTGAGGGATATCACCATGGGGGTGATCAGGAGCCTCCCACCTTTCATCCCCTACCTCAAGAAAGGAAATGAGGTTCGATGGCCATTCCACAAAGGCACTATACATTTAAAGCCATGCCTCCTCTTGGATTCAAACCCAGGTCCTGCGACACAGTAGTCACAGGCATCACTGTATCGGATGGGTGGCTATTTAAAGATATATTTGCTAAAATGGTATCTAAATATTTTGTTCCAAGTACTAGCATTTTATATATATTATTTTGTACTTACTGTTGTAAAGAACTCAAAAGTCTATATTGACATTAATAGTTGTTTTTATTCTTAATCTATTTAGTACTTTTCTGTCGCTTTTGCAATTAAATAAAAGATTGAGATATTTAACCTTACATTTGAACCTCGTGTTTTTTTTATAAGAGTAGAGCATATAAGTTGCATATGCAAAAATAGTTAACAGATTTTTGAAGCAAAGAATTTACTTTACTCTGTTGATAAATTATTTAAGAAAATACGAGCAGTGACGGTTATGTGTCATAATTTCTTCATATAATTTTTAATTACTATTAAATGGTACAATGAAATAGAACTCTAACATGTGTGGATAAAAATTTGTATATCTGTGTACATATACTATGAAACATAATTCTATCATATCAGTTTTTAATTAGTTCCCCAATTTTGAGAATGATTTTAAGAAAGTTAAAAAAGAAACGAACGGGATTTACTATTCCAGGAAACTATCCTTGAGGTGACATGTTCATATCTAGTTCCATATCCATTTTTATCTGCATTTGATTTTAATTATTTTTAGAATTGAAACTGAGGATGAACTGTGCAATTGTTTGAATATAGTTAAAGTAATTTTACGGAACTTAAACTATCCTCTTTCTTATATTCTCTGAATCAATTTATTTAAAAACTAAATAAATTTTCATATAGCTTTCCATTAGATTACAATTTTGTTGCATCTGATTAAATATAAATATGTATATCTATACATAATAGATAATACGAAAAAAATACTATATTGTATTGCATTGAAAATAATAATACGTTTTAAACAGATGAGTATATAAATATTTGATATTTCCACTAGAAGTATCAAAATATTAAATTTTTAATCTATGTATGAACTAAACGTTTTTTCTCTTATTGTTAGAAATGGGAATTCTTGATTATATATATCATTTTAACACTATTTAAATTGCAAATTTTTAGAACAAAACTTAAAGCATAATCTCTCTTGGGTGCTCGTGGGGGTAAATTCGTATTTGACGTTTAAAACTTTTTATCCGTACATAGAAAATTTTTACAAGGTCTTGATCAAAAATTTCAAATTTACGTAATATAGCCCAGAAGGCTCAATAAAGTCAATTTGTATTCACAGCACCTTAAAGAAATTAAAATTGCTTTTTTCACGTTAATGTAGTTTTCAGAAAGTATTTATAACATTAAAATTATAGTAAATTGTATATAAGTAGTCATTCCAAATTTAGTCAATAAGACATTTGATTCGGAAAATAATTATCTTTTGTGAATAAATGCATGTGATAAAATGTGTATTTTATTTTAAATTCCTATTTACGGTGCCAAAAATGTTTACTATCTTGTACTTTACTTTGTTTCTTATTACTGATTCCTTTTGTTTAATTTCCATGAATATTTTAGAATAATTTTTACTTTAACAAATTTCTGATACCATTGCACTATATTCCTCCAAAGGCATAAAGATGTATCGAACCGTCAAAGGATTCTTTTTCACAAATTACAATATATATATATATATATAGTGTGTGTGTGATAGAAATAGAGGGATTTGCTTTATTTATTAGTGTGTGACATTTGTATATGAATTGCTGGATTATATTGTGTTAATTGGTGTGGTATCATAGATATGAATTGGTATTCCACCTATATGTGGATGTACTTAAAAGTGATACCAACTCCCGGGGAATGCACTACATCTGAAAGATAAATTCCAAACAACAGCCCTACTGAAATGTAAATTTCATATATTTTGTATAATTTCTTAAGTTGAATGAAATTAAAAATTAATTAATAATGAAACAAACTCATTAGTCATTTTGCATTTTCTTAAATTATCATAAGGCAAAAATCAATGATCAGGAAAATTAGGACTATTTAGCTAAATAGAAAAGTTTCAAACTGATTCGTACTCCGATGTTCTCTAAACCATTCGAACTGGAACCTTTTAAAGTAGAAACGAAAGGGATGCACATAGCAGATATTACTTCTAACATACCTCTCCCATTTAGTCTTAAGGCTGTGGTATTTAAACTGCTTCGACTCATGGAACCCTTAGAAATATATTGTTATTTAGTGGAACACCATTATACGCACACTAAGATAGAAAATGTCTGGAAATATAATATTTTGAGTATATCAACATATATGGGATGCCGGGGCTATTTCCAAGCCACTTCCACAATAGCCATGCTCATTCCTAAGTGCGCTCTCGATGTTTTGGGAGATCCTGACAGACGCTCGAGAGTAGGATGCTATATTGTACAAAAGGATTCACGCCGAATCTAGCAACGGACAACTAACAATTGTTTGAATACGAGTTGGATCATTGAGAAAACGATTTACCCTTTCCCTGAAATGATGAACTGATCTGTACATATGGAAATAGTTATGAACAATTAAACAAAATTAATCAAAGACGGATTATGTTATTGTCGACAAGTCATCACTGACCACGCCCCCACATATATATTATAAATGCTTTATGAAAAGGTTTTTAAAAAGTATTTACTTGTTACCCAAACATACTTTAATCCAATCTTAATATAATTTACTCAAGAATAATATTTTGTGATTATTGTGATCACATTTAGCAACTGAGATATGTGTTTGTATCTTTTTTTACACAAATCATCGAAGTCTAAGTCTCTTGAAATTACATGTGCAGTTCTATTTCGCATTCTTCATTTGATTGGTTTTTATATTTGGCTTCTGGGTTGCCAACCACCGTTGGAAATTATTTTTAAACAAAATACATTGTTCTGAATAGAACTAAGATGTTTACATTGATTCGAAATGTTGCGTGAGGAAACTTGTGTATCTTACATGGATTTGATACCTAAAAATTAAGAACTGTTCGTGTTCAAATTTTTCTTTTAAAGGTATATCTATTGATATATCTAGACGCTGTTCCGTCTCTTTTATTCTAGGGAATTTTTTTTCAACAAATCAAAAAAGATCCATTTTAATGAAACAATTATTTAGGTCTTCAAGACGTACTTACGTGCATAAAATTATTTCGCTTAATCCGAGATATTGTATATATTAGAATATTCACTATCTGATTGGAAGTATATATAAAGGAAAAATGTTTCAATATTCTTTTATTATATTATAATAAAAACTATTGTAAAATATAGTTATATATATGTAAAATGTTTTTCTGTTTAGTGACTGAGATGAGCTTTTGATACTTGTGGTTATACAAATTTCATAGAAAACTGAATCCAGTTTGGATACACACATATACTCGTGGAACCTCTGGGAATGCTTTGTGAAAACCCAGAGTTCCGTGAAACATTGTTTGTAGACCACTATCTTAAGGTTACAGGAACTCCTGAGACTTCAGCTAGTATGAACCGCATGAACTTCGCAGGGATGAGAGGGAGTTGCAACCCACCTTTTTGTGAAGGCAAATTTCAGTTTTCATTATTTACCCGAGCTCATGAAAGTCATTGTCCAGGCTAGTCTACAAATCCGATATCATGAAATTGTTTCTATAATTTGTAAATTGCTATGGCTGTTACATTAAACGCCTTTGCAATCAACTCTTAAGAGAGACTAAGGGTTGCCTCAAAATACTACCAGAAATCTTATCCCCCCCCCTTTTTTTGAGTCTTTACGAATTACTCTAACGTATCATAAATTTTTCGAAGTGCAAGTTGATGAGAAATGGAAATCAAAGCATTTGCGCTTGCAAAGGCTTTTCAGCCAAACTTACTACCAACATGCTGTTTCATAATATAATTGTTTTTGAAATCTCCAGAATTCCTGAATCTGCAATAGGATTAATTTTACTTTCAGTTCAATGCTTTCATGAAATATTTGGCTAAATAAGAAAATCATATGGGTTTTGAATGCTAGTACAACGCTTAAAAAGTATTATAATACGCTTAAATGTTGAAAACATAATTTTTACTTTAATTCTTTATAAAAAAAAATTTATACTTCAACAATATTGCTTGATTAATATTTGACTATTTCAATAAAATACCAATTTTTTTAAAAAATTTATTATTTCAGAAATGAAAAAAAATCAATATTGAAAAAAGAAATCTAAATCCAATTTGGAGTTAATTATTTAATGTAGTCCAAGCTTAGAACTCAACGGGGTATAGTTAAACTTACTTTATGGCAACAACCCCCTCCCTACTGAGCAGAAAACTATTAAATTCTACATTAAATAGTGGAAGCGAGAGAGAGAATGGAATGAAAACCATTACAGATTTCAAGTGAAATAAGAAACATACTGGTTGAGTGTAGATTGTACATTTGAATAGAAGTCTAATGACAAACAAAAACACAATTGTGAAAGGTAGAAATTTATGTGGCTGGTATTCAGAGAACACCAAAAAATTAATGCAGTTTAATATAATAGAAATTACCTTCTAGTTATAATTAAATCAAATTATATAACACGGATATTTAAAATTCCTTAAGGGTATATCAGTGAAAGGCATGAAACACACACACCATTAAATTGCTAATTTATAATTGTTTAAACATTTACAAATTTAATGGATATAAATATAGTTTGGTGAGAAGAGATTATAATTGATTACGATTTCTTAGTAACTTAATACTTTCTACTAATGCATTCTTTTATCTACATAATTATTTCTACTTAATTAAAGTAAAAAAAATAATAAAAGCGTTCCAAGAAGCTTAATAATAACTGTTATATTGTTGGAGTAGAAAAAAAAATTGTTACAATAATTGTAAAATAATTGGTACTTTATTTCTGAAAATGAACTTCCCTTTTCAGTAACCATGCTAATTATATTCATAAACAATTTGATCTTATTTCTACCTAAATTGAAAGGGTGACTTCCTTTAGTGTATTAATAATAATAGTAATAATTAGCACATTAATACAAGAAGTGAGTTTGTTGAAGAAGCAACAAAAATATTAGGCAATTTGAATCAGTAAAAAATGATAAAATGTTTCTTAACTAATTTATAATTCCTTCTCGTCCCTGTCTGTTTCTTAAAGAATCACTGTTCCATTTATATGCTGATGTTTATAGTAACTATATCTCCATATCTCCTCACCTCTAAAATATAAAAAATAATGCCCAAATGCATATTTTTTACTATTTATATTTATTCCAATGCTTTAATAAATCCCTATAATTTTGATAATTTTCATAAAATATAATTTTTGATATACCTTGCCTTTTCCAACTTTGTATTTAAGTGAAGTTGCTTTGTTAGCATTTGTAGACATTATGTCGGAGAAAGGAACATACTATTGAACGTAGGACCGCATCTCAGATTAAAATTAACAAACAAGGAACCAAATTATGTTGATCTGTCATCTAAGCACAAAGAATGTCAACCTTCTCATTAATACAAATAAATATTATTTATAATATAACTTATATTTTATTATGAATAATTTTATTTCTCTTTCCTTATTATTTTCTCTAAGCCGCATCGTTTCCGTTCACAAGGGGTACTTAGGACTATAAAAGTTGTAGTAGGGGTACACATACATCAAACGTTTGGGAAAGACTGTTCTAAACTAGTATTACTGTACATTCAGATGGGTTTACTCTGCAGTCCTCATTTAAAAGTTTAATGCTCATTACACTCGTTTAACTCTTATTAATATAAACCTAACTGGTTGATCTCTTTTAATATCCTCATATCTTGTTACTATTAACTTCTACTTAAATAAAAATACTCATTTTTAACATGCTTTATAAGTTTCCCTTGTATGTAACGGAATTTTAGAAGTCATTTTTTACCAAATTTAAAAGGCCAGATTAATTCGAAATTTTGCACACTTGTCAAGGACCGATGACAATACAATAATTTAATAATTTTGTGCCTTTGTCCTAATCAGAATCGTGTCAGGAATAACGATTAACAGATTTGGCGACTAATTCCAGATTTAGTGACTAAAAGATTAAGGTGTTACCCTAAAATTGAATACACACGGTTAATAGAAATAAAACAAAGTGTGTGTTCTTTATGTGAGAAAGGGGAGGGTGGGTGCGTCGCAATTTCTTAACATAATATACACATTTTTCTGAAATTTTAAATAAAATAAGAGACTTGTACATGTGAAAAAAATTTATTTTCAAATTGCTCAATATATTTTTTTTTTGTTTTGAAAAACCAATACGTTTAGAAGTGATAATACGATTGACACTTAATATTACGATGTTTTTTATTATCTCGCTTCCTTGTATGTCTCTCCTGGTGCAGTTTTGTAATTGATTTTAAACTGTGTGTTTGTGACTTCCCGATGAGCTAGATACTTGAAATTTGGACCATAGCTTAGAAGTGGATGACAGTGCTTGAAAATGTGAAAAAAAGAAGAAAAAAAAGAAAAGGAGGAATTTTATACTTTTTAGTCCGTTATAAAATCATGGTACATTAAATTCTGCTTTTTAATTAATTCGAACTATTTTTCTTCTTAATACACTTTTATTAATTTGACATGTATGTATAGAGACGGAATCTTTGAAATATAACCACACGGGACTCATCTGAGCCCGTATCGTTAACGAAAACGAGCCACGTAAACAAAGATAATAAATGCCCTTCAGACCTGTTAATTAATATACATTGAAGAGCAACACTAATTTCAGCAGCGTCAAAAATCTGCCTCCAAATATCAAACTCAAGAATACATTCCACAATGAATAAAACATAGTTTAAAGATATAAAAAAACCACACTTTTATTGTAGATCGAACTAAAAAAGGAAAAATAAATAATAGTTTAAAAAAAAACTAAAAAACAGGATTTTATATTGAATCGAACTAAAAAGTAAAATACTAATTCTTAATATAAGAATAAAATGATTAGCGAGAAAATTAATGTCATTGTGGTAAAAGCGTGGGGTGCTTTGTACTACATTTTTACACTAACTCAGCATTTCGGAATAGAAATAAGATATTATAGTAGTTAATATATATCCCACGCTTTTACCTCTATGACATTACTTTTCTCGTTCATCCTTTTATTCTTATATTAAGAATTTTTGATGTGTAACATCTTTCCTCTCGATTGCTGGAGATTTGTGGGAGTGATTTCGTGAAAAGGGACGGAAATGCGTAACAGGAAGTTGGAGAAGCGCGCGCTATTCAGTGAAGTTCTGTTTTTTCTACATTCGGGAGGGACTCCGCCCCCACCCCCTGCAGTCTAGGCTGTGGGACCTTTGTTTTTGTTTTCTCGCTTTAGGAACAGAGAAGAAGCTCAGGTCCTTTAGGCAGAGAGGTGGTTAGACAATGACGAACGTGTTTCGATACCTGTCATCGATTGCTGCGTACAATTTAAACGACCGGGTCACAGAGCAGCTGGTGTTGCGATCTATCGTAAGCAGAACAACTCACATGTTGTGGCTCAACATATGGATATTATTTATCTTCGAACAAGTGGACTGGGTATTGTTAGTCAACATATTGGGGACATATGTGCGGCAAAATGCTTATAAACTTTAAAAAAAATTCAGCTGAGTACGAGATTTGGTTTACGGTCATAAAGATTCTTGTAGTGCAAACCATTGTGGCTCTTCAGGTTCGATGGAAGTCCATGCAGCATTCAAATTGTGGTCGAGATCTGAAAAGATTGGATTTAGATACACTACAGTACTTTCAGACGGTGATTCCAAAGCGTTTCAACATCTGACTGAATCAAAAGTCTATGGAAATGTTAAAATAAACAAAGAAGAGTGTGTGAACCATGTGAGCAAGCGACTAGGAACAGCTCTCCGAAAATGTGTAAAGGAATGGCGTTCAAGAGGAGTTACTCTCGGTGGAAAATCTTATGGCAGTTTGAAAGATGAAACCATAAAAAAGCTTACGCAATATTATCAGAATGCCATTTTAAGCAACAAAGGCAATGCCGAAAACATGAAGACTGCCATATATGCTACATTATTCCATAGCATTTCCACTGATGAAAAACCCCAGCACTTTAAATACCCTTCTAGCCAAGAGTCTTGGTGCTTTTATCAGTCAGCTACTGCAAACGGTAGAAAACCAGGTTCGCACAAAAAACTGGTAAAAACACCAGTGCATGAGGCTCATTTGGCAAAAATATTGCCAATTTACCAGAGACTTGCTTCAAATGATTTATTGGAGCGTTGCATTCGATGCATGACTCAAAATTCTAATGAAACGCTGCACAGCATTATTTGGAGTAAGTGCTCTAAAATATCACCCGCATCATTGAAACGAGTGAATATTGCAGTTTGTGATGCAGTATCTGAATTTAACGTTGGAACTTTGCAAACACTTGAATTTATGCATTAAGAAAATAAAATTTATCTGAACAGCATAGCGAAAAATTTAGCAATTTATAAAGATTTTAGAAGAGTATATCAAAGAAAAAGAAGAAGAATGTTGTACAATTTGGTGCAGAAAAAAATCAAACTAGCTCGTAAATGCAGAGAGCAATTCATTCGTGAAAAAGAAGGTGTTTCTTATAAAGCAGGAAATTTTTAAATTGTTGATCACGTATGCAATATTTTAATTTATTTTATTTTTATTTACTATATTATATTTTAATTTTTATAACATTGATTGAATGCTAGAAATTTAACAAAATTTTATTTGTAAGAAAAGAAATTGCAGCCAACAGTGAAACTTCGTGTTTCTCGTAGTTTTGCACACTTTATTTTAGTAATGCTTTATTTCCCATATCTGAAATTTCAACATGTAATTACTATAAAAAATATTCAAGAAACTTATTTAAGCAAATTATTGGCTGTAAATTTCCAATTTTTATATATTTTATTTGTGAAACATTATTCTTTATAAGAAGCTTTAAATTGAAAAGTGTTTTTTTTTTTGCATTTTCTTCCATTTCGGAACAGTTTTTAATATATTAAGGCTTTTAAAATTATGAAAAAAATAGTATGAATATTTGTGTATATGTTGTTTATTATGGTAGCATAGAACTGTGCATAGAAATAACTCTAAAGTGTGTGTTTAATTTTTTAAAAAAAATGTTAAGATAATGTTTTATGAAATATTGACCTTTTTGTTTGTTTTCTTTTATATATTCATTATACAAGTATATTCTTTATTCTTGTAAATGTTTAAAAAATTTTATAGTAAGCAGTTTGAAACAAACTAATTAACATTCAATAAAAGTTTCATATTATTGGAGGAATTTTTTATCATGCTATTTAAGGAATGAAAACTTTAAACTCATTTTTCACCATGTTGAATTTTTGTACATATAATGTTATTCAAAACCCTAAAGGCTTTTTGATAATTGAAATAAGGGTTTGAAACTTTTTATACATGTTCTGATATGTATGTTTTGTAAAACTGTGCATGGAATTAGCTCTAACATGTTTAGTACTTTTTTCTAAAAAAACTCAAAAACAAAATTTATGTTTTTTCGAGAATTTTTGGAAGTTTAACAATAAAAAAATTAGTAAAAAATTAAAGAGCAGCAGCGGAAAAAAACCGATGCACAGTTTTATGTAGTATATTATAGGGTACTTGGAAAAAAAATTTGAAAGAAAAAAGTCATATTTAAAAAAACCTTAGAGATTTAAAAAATGTTTAAAACATTTTAAAAAATTTAAATTTTACAAACATTTTGCAAGAAATTAAAATTTTTTTTTATGAAATTATTATTAAATATTAACCTTTATAAAATACAATTAAAACCAGATGTCAAATACTAAAAAAAAAAAAAAAATTGTAAAGATGGTACCGTGTCGCCTTAACTCCGGGGTAAATAAAACTCATTTTCTTTGCATTAATACTTATTATAACATAGGTGTGGATTTAGTGATTATTCTTTCTGAAGGGACTCCCTAATTTTCATTTTTGAGGGCTTATGTTGCATGCGTGGAAAGAGAACTTTCGGAGAGTATGTAGGCAAACATATTAATTGTGCATGTGAGAAACAGAACAAGAACAGTTATACACAAGAAAAATCCTGAGCAACGCCGGACCATGCAGCTATATATATGGATGTAAATTAATATTTAAAAAAAACTAAAACACAATATTGTTTTTTATATTTTATTACTAAATTATTTTAAAAATCGTACAATGGTTGCTTTCCATTGGATAAAATAAGATTAATTTTGTACAGTATTAATTGAAAATAGAAATTTTATTTTATCCTTGAGGAAAAAAGGAGGGAAAAATAGTTTTATAATCTCGAAAAAGCCCGTACAACACCAGTTAAACGAGGAAAAAGAAATATTCTAACAAGGACAAGTGAAAGACATTTCGAAAAAAAAAGAATTTTAATGACATAAATATAGAAATCACTCTCCTCGAAGTGCTGGCGTCGAGAGGGAAAGGAGAAATTTCCATGGGGCTAAAGTGATGTACTCGGTAAGAGCCCATGCAACGCTGTGATATTCTGACGTGAAACAGACCCATCCGATGAAGCGAAGAGATGGAAGAAATTTCAAAAAAGGGTATTTTAATGAAATATTAATATGGGAGTCACAAACACACCAGTAAGAATACCTACACCGATACGAGAAGAGAAAGTTTTAAAGGCAAAAATATCTATACACTTGAAAAAGCCCGTGCAACGCCGGGCCATGCAGCTAGTTCAAATATAAAAGTTTGCATTCTTTGATTCAAAGGTTTCGTGTAGGATACGTTCCTTTATATACATATCACTGTAGTGATTCAGATGTTATAGTTGTTGGGATATTATCCCGTTACAACTTTCTGTGTACGTGTACAATAAAATGCGTAAATAATGGGACATAAGAAAAGAACATCAGTGATAAACTTGGGACAACCCTCAAATCTCTGGATTGTTTCCATGTCTTTCTCATGATGCCACTCCCTCTTAAATCCTGTCTCTGGATAGAGGAAAAGCAGGAAAGACAGAATAAATAGGAAACGATAAAACGTACCGAAAAATAGTTAGCGGGAAAAGAAAAAAAAATCCATGCAATGTGTTTGTAAGATCCAGACAGGTACGATGTATTACCAGTTTGAAACATTTTTAGTCAAGTTTCTGCTATTTTTTACAAGTTCATATTACATGCCTTTTTATTTCATCACAACTTTTCTGTCTCTCTAAATTTCTTTCGCCTTAAATTGGAGAGTTTTATCCGTGTATAAAACTAATGCAGAATAAAATGCTAGTCTTGTAATGAGGTCCATGTAAAGTTGTTCTCTTTACAAAGAAAATGGAACACTTCGTCTAGCTTTCTTCTAGAAGCAAAAAGTATAACACAACATCCAACTAAAAAACTATTTTCAACTCTTAACGCATGGTTGGAAGAAGTGTTTTTATGTTAGTATATACACTTTTTTTTAAAAAAAAGGAGAGACAAAAGAAGCCTTTTATGTCCCTTTTTTTTACTATTTATTTGTTAAAAATGATTGCTGTGTTAGATAGAAGATTTTAGAGAATTTTTTAAATTCTTGGTTCGTTTCTTAAAATAAGGAATTTTTGTAACGAAAAATTAATATTAAAAAATATTTATTATTCTTAATAGTTCTATTGTGTGTATTTAAATACAAATTTAACATCAGCCAGGTATTTCTATTTAAGATCTAAATAATTGTTATAACATAGAATGTAATGAACTTTCCTTACAGATGCTCCGTTTAAATAGGTGATTTACTTAATACTTAAATCACTAACAACTTACCAGCAGTTAATCTGAAGGCTATTGATTTGAAAAACTATGCCTTATATTGGGTCATGAGAACATTAGAATTACACTTATATAGCAACATTTCATTTTAGGTGCGACACAATAATTACGCAGAAGACTTTAGGGCGCATGATGTAGAAAAGTAAAAAAACTTCATCTGAAGCTTTTTTTTTCCGAAGAGAAACAAAATAGAAGTTCAAATGCTATTTAGACATTTTTTTAATTAAATGTATCTTGATATTTTCTTAAAAATTATTTGCTCAAATGTAATCCACATTTCTTAAAATTCAGTTTTTCATATATGACTTCATCAAACTTAAAAATTAGAAGTCATGAATTAAAAATATTTTAAATATCACATTTTTATACATCTTATGCTATTGTCTTGTGTTCTTCTTCAGTGTCTGGAAAGCCTCGAGTTGGCCCTGGCCTCCCAAAAAAACTTCATCCAAGTCAAAATTGTGTTAGTCCTTCAATTCTTGATACTTAAAATACCTAATTTTTTGATTCACTCAACCCATCTGAATATGGGCTACTTTCAGGATAAGTATCCAAAACCTAAGAAACAAATTATGTCTCTTATATAGTCTTCATTATTATGGGTCAAAGGGGGGCCTCTCTAATTTTAATTTTGAAACAATTTATATTGTCTGCTTTCAAAGTCTATGGTGTAGTTGTAGTTCTAAATTGTATTGTTCATACCAAGAGAACCATCTGTTTCCTAACATAAATTATTTCATAATATCATTTTCAGAAACTCTAAATAAACCTCATCTTTTTTTTCACAGTCCACGTTTAAGTTGAATAGGAAGGTGCACATGTAACCAAAAAAAAAAGAGACTTACGACACCATTACTCCATCAACCAGGTTATCATGACACTAATATATTGATGATGAGGCAGTGACGATTATAAGGATTGAGATCTTCCGTCAACCCCGCCTACAGGAGTGGGAGGAAGTGAAGGATAACTAGCTATGTTATTTATCCAATTAAATACACAAATTATCAACAGACAGAATTCTAATAATTCAAATTAAAAGAGATGTTTCCGATTTGAGCAATAAAAGAGTCAACAGCAAGGTACTCAAATTACGAGAAGACTTCTTAAATATCGATCCTCCTTTATCAGGATCAATCTACTGCTCTAAATATCTGAGTTATAATTTAACTGTGGTGGCCAATTGTCACTTTAATACTGTCGTGTTTACGTGGGTTCAACATAATTAGATACACATTTACTTCTTAACTTAGTTTAATGACTATCTTGCTGGATAGTACAACCATTAATATTTACAGAATATTTACAGAATCATTTCCCATAGTTCCGCGGTATTTATATCCAATCCTCCACACAGTCACCGTTAACATTCTTTAACTGGTTGCAGTCAAATATTCCATATCTCCTCCCTCCTTAAAGAACAAGTCTCTCCGGAGGTCGCCTGATTCTCCCGGAACGCCTAGGAAGTGGCCTGTCTGGAACTGGTGGACTCCTCGTCTCGGAGTCAGTCTCTGTAGCTGAAGACTGTGATAGATCTGGAACTACAACATCAGTTGATGGCACTCCTTGTACGGAAGATGAACCCAATTCCTTGTTCGGATCCTTAGAAATATCTTCCGCCGTTTCTGCATGCTGAATATCAGAGTTGTTTTCTCGAACCTCTGCTGATGGAAATCTCTGGTGAATAATTGGGATGATATTTTCTTACACTTGATCACCCACTGAACGGATCTGATCAATATGTCGTCTCACCAAGGTTCCTTGAACATCAATGATGTAGTGGAGCACGCCATCCTGGTTTACAATAGTACCAAACTTCCATCTAGTATTAGCTGCTCTGTAAACTCTCACAGCCACTCCGATCTCCAACATCAAATTTCCTATCTCGAAATTCGAAATTATCTCTTCATAACTTATCCTGAATTTTTGTTTTCAATTCAGGTAAAAGCAAATCTATCCTAGTTCTAATGTCTCTTTTTAGGAATAACATGGCTGGACTATATGTTGTAGTTGCATTAGGAGCTTTTCGGTATTGCATTAAAATTGTACTTAATTTCTGTTGTATAGTACCTTCGTATATATATATATATATATATATATATATATATATATTTATGCATAGCTCTTAATGACTGCTTTAAAGTAGCAACATAGCGTTCTGTTTGTCCATTACTAGAAGGTTTGAAAGGTGCACTAGTTTTGTGCTTAACTCCATTTCTTTGCATAAATCGCTGAAATTCATAGGATGTAAACAGATCCATTATCGCTGACAAGTACCCTAGGTAATCCGAATCTTGCAAAACTATCTCGAAGACATTCAATGGTTTTCTTGGTTGTGGTTGTTTTCATAGGATACACTTCTAACCATTTGGAATGAGCGTCAACGATCAGAAAAAACATGTATTCAAAAATTGATCCAGCAAAATCTACATGAATACGTTCCCAGGGCATACTGGGATACTCCCAGTAATGAACTTTAGCTTTTGTGGGATCAGCCTTATATCTAGCACAATCGACACAGTTTTTTGCGGTTTCTTCAATATCTTTATCTATATTTTTCCAATAGACAACGATCTAGCTATAGCCTTCATTTTTACTATTCCTAAGTGTCCAGCATGTAATTCTTCCAGAACATTCTTCTGAAATTTCTTTGGAATACAGACTTTTTGTCCGTATATAATACAACCATCCTCAATGGTATACTGGGCTTCCCTCCCTTGCAAATCTTTACCTTCCCTTAAGGCTTTTAAGAGTGGACCCAGCTCTATATCTTTACCTGTCTCTTGTCGTAACTCCTTAGAAGTAACAGGTAATGCTTCAATCTGTGACATCTTAAATATTGTGATGTCATCTTTAAACTCAAGCTCTTCTGATGTTTTAGGTAACCGAGAAAGAAAGTCTGCATTTCCGTGTTCAATTGTTTTACGGAATATTATATCAAACTCAAATGACTGCAAAATTAGCGCATAATGTAAAAGTCTGGTAGCTGCCAACACTGGTAAACCTCTTTTTGAACCAAAAATAGCTACCAAAGGTTTGTGATCCGTTATCAAAGTGAATCTTCTACCTTTTAAATACAGATAAAACTTTTTTACTGCCCAAACTATTGAAAGAGCTTCTTTATCAATTTGGGAGTATTTTTTCTCGGACCCAGATAAAGTTCTTGATGCGAACGCGATCGGGCGTTCAGAGCCATCTGGATACACGTGTGACAAAACACAACCAATACCAACTGGAGATGTATCACTAGCTAAAGTTAAGGGTAGGCTAGGATCATAATGCACCAAAACTTTAGGTGAACAAATTTCCTTCTTTATTTGCTCAAAGGCAACCTGGCAATCCTTCGACCATAAAAATCTAACATTTTTCTTTGTCAAATTATTAAGAGGATTAGCAATAGTAGCTAAATTTTCACAAAATTTCCCGTAAAAATTAACTAACCCTAAGAAACTTTTTACTTCATGAACATTCTTGGGTACAGGAGCATTAACAACGGCTGAGATTTTTTCGTTAGTTTTATGTAACCCTTTTGAATCGATTCTATGTCCAAGAAAATTTATTTCATTTTGGAAAAAAAAACTTTTATTTAAATTAAGCTTTAGCCCGTGTTCTCTACATTTCTTAAAAAATTCCTCTAAAGCCGTAAAATGTGAACTTTCATCGCTCCCTGTAATTCTAGCATCATCCATAAAAACTTTAACTCCATCCATACCCTGAAATAGTCCGTCAACATAGCGCTGCCAAATAGCAGGTGCCTTATTCAATCCATACATAAGTCGTTTACAAACATATAATCCCTTATGAGTATTTATAGTCATTAATTTCTGACTTTCGGGATGGACTTTCATTTGCAAATATGCATGCTTAAAATCTAATTTTGTAAATTGTTTTCCCCCATTTAAACTAGCAAAAATGTCTTCCAATCTTGGTAAAGGATGCTGTGGGACAATTAAATTTGGATTCAAGGTTACTGAATAATGGCACATAATCTTATACTGCCATCAGTTTTAACAACAGGAACTATTGGGGTTACCCATTCAGAGCTTTCGACTTTTTCTATGATACCCTATCTTTCAAGTCTGTCAATTTCATTTTCAACTCTTCCTTTTATAGCAAAGGGTTCGAACCCTACAAAATATAGGTTTTACTCCAGGTCTGAGTTTTAATTTAGCCTCATAATTGCTTATTTCTCCTAATTTATCGTCGAAAATATCCTTATACTCTCTTAGAAGGTTATTTAAATTTTGTTCGGTTTTTGCTCTAATAGCCGGCCAATCTAAATGAATTTTATAGAGCCATTCCCGACCCAGAATAGTATCTAAGTTTTCTTTCACAATGTATAAGTTCAAGTTTACTTTTTGATTTTTATATTGCACCCCTACAGTAACATATCCTAATGGTATTAATGAATCCCCTTTATAGGTTTTAAAAACTATATTTGTAGGTTTAATTTGTTTATTTGAAATTTTCCTGAAATTTCTAATACTCATTACACTAACCGCTCCCCCCGTATCCAATTCCATAGAACAACTTTTGTTTTCAATCTTTAAATGTATCATAATTAGAGGTCGTTTCGGTTCTTCCTCGTGTAATACACAATCCTGAGTTTTTAATTCGTATAGTGGAATTCTATTTTTATCCTCAACTTCATCTAATAGGATTACTTGTTTTTGTTTAACCGGTTTTGCATTTGCCTTTTTAGATGCGAAGCATGCCTTCTTAATGTGTCCAATTTTCCCACAGAAATTACATTTACTTGAAATAAACCTACAATTCTCTTTTTCATGGTTGGTACCTGTGCATTGTGAACAATATAATGTCTTCTTTTGGTTTTTTGTAAAATTTGCATTTTTTATCCATGTGTTTTTTAAAAGTTTGCATTGAATTTATCCCTCGGCCCATAATATCATTTGCCCCTTTAAAAGCTTTTTCCATAGCTAGTGCTATATTTAGCGTTTTCTCGAGATTAATATTATCTTCCTCAAATAATCGATCTAAAATCATTTTATCCCGCAACCCGCTTACAAACACGTCACGTAACATAATATTCAACATATCTTTATCATAATCACAATTCATTGCTAGGGCTCTAAGCTCGGCAATGTATGTACTAATACCTTCCCCTTCATTCTGTTTGCGGTTTAAAAATTTGTGACGAGAAGGTATAATCAAAGGTTTGGGGGGCAAATGTTTTTTAAGTGCATCTTTTAACTTATCTAACGTTTGGTCGGAAGGATTGTCAGGTGCCAGCAAATTTTTTAGTAACTGGTACAATTTTGCACTAAGAGACGAAACAAAAACCTTAGCTCGATTGGCTATTGGTACATTCTGTACATCTAAGTAAGTTTCGAATCTTTCAATAAAACTATCGAAATTTTCATTTTCTTCATCAAATTTTTCAAACTGTACAGTTACTTTATGACTGGAAGAATGATCTCTAATTTGCAGCGCTCGAATCAGTTCTTGATTCTGCCTGAGCAATTCTGCAATTTGCTGTTCCATGGTTCCTCCCGATTAAAGAGAAAAGAAAATTTTTTTTTACCTTGAGCCGTCTTCAGGCAATGCCTTATCCAAAAGAAAATGAATCTTTCTTCTTACTTCATCTCTAGGTGAGAACTTACGAATTCCGAGTGTTGCTTCTCGCAAGAGAATTTCTTCTTCACAAAAAAAAAATTCTTCAAACCACGCGGAATTAAACAAAAATTTCATCCTATTCGCCAGCTGTCGTGTTTATGTGGGTTCAACATAATTAGATACACATTTACTTCTTAACTTAGTTTAATGACTATCTTGCTGGATAGTACAACCATGAATATTTACAGAATCATTTCCCATAGTTCCGCGGTATTTATATCCAATCCTCCACACAGTCACCGTTAACATTCTTTAACTGGTTGCAGTCATATATTCCATAAATACCTTCAACTATCTAATCTTGAAACGCGTTATAAAATATAATAATACCTGATCGGTAGCAATCTTTCCTCCTAGTCAGATTCTCTATATCTCAATTGTGCTAGCTTGAAAACCTAGACTATATATATATCTGACATAATCTGCATATCACGGTTGCTTCTTCAGAGAGTCCGTTGTGATTAAGTTCGAATTGATATACCAAAGATTTCCCAAGAAGATTAGAGGAAGGATGCGGATAGATACGTCATACGATTAAAATGAATTAGTTCCGCTTATACTTCCATTACAAAAAAATCATTTATAATAAAGAAAACTTCATACAGTTTAAATAAAATAGGTTTCTTAAACAGCGTGCAATTATATACAAATATCCTTCCCCGTACTGGGAAGTGTGAAAAAAATATTTGATATCAAATATTTCACAAAATAGACTTAAAAATTAGGCTGTACTTACCATTTTACAACTTTTTTAAAGTAAACTTTCATTATTATTGATATGAGTTGCTCAGAAATTTCGATGGAACTCTTTTTAAGGTTATTTTTTTAGTACCAAATGTTGCATAGAGTCAATATAACATTGGAAAAAAATTCATATTCAAAGTTAAAATTTCACTTTATATATATATATATAATTCCGAGTGTACCTTATTGAAAAATAATTCGCAGAACGCTAACGAAAATACCCAAATCTGAGAGAATGAAGAGATAGAATTTCAGTTACTACTTGAGTCACACAACAAGCATTACAACGTACAGTATCCTCCTTAAAACTCTTGAAAACGAAATAAAATTTCGAGATGTTTCTTTTATTTCAAAAGTAAAGTTTCGCTCTATGAAACGTTAAATCATTATGAGGAGGTAGTAGTTCATAACTAAAATAATTGACTTCCTCTTGTGAAACCCCCCGCTGGATTCCTTATTTAATTAATGGTATTTTACATTTCAAAAGACTCTTTAATTCCTTCACTTGAAAAATGACACAGAATAAAATTGAAATTATTCCAAGATTTATTCAGCTTCCCAATTTCTGGAACAGATGTCCAAGCGGGAGGTTTGGTAAAACGTTCTTTGATTTAGGAGAACCTCATGAAAGAATTAATACAACAGACGAAAGAGATGTTCAAGTAACAGATTCTGTAGAGGAAGCCATGAATTAATTGAGGATATCAATTGAATCTGAAAACTTTGTGAAAACGAATTCTAGAAAATAAGCAAATTTCAACGGATCAATTCTTTGTTAAAAATCACTGGTTCTTTTATCCTTATCGAATTAAAATCTTAAATTAAAATAATATTGAAGTATATTTTTTCAAGATAACATTATCTCAGTTTTTATACATAAAACAGTGTATATGCAATTATAAGTTAATCTAAGCTTATAATAAAATAATAATTGATACAAGTATTTTTACGACATATTTATGTACAAAAATATAGGACAATTTTCATTGTTAATAATCATTAGTTCTTTTATCCTAGCAGCTTTTCGTGTTAAACTATAAAAAAAAAATATTTGAATTTTTTAAAGAAAATAACCAGTTTTTATACTTAATTTTTATAATCACAATTCTTATACTTAAAGAAATGCTTACACAATTATACAAAAATATGAAGTTACGATTAAAATATTTAAGATAAAAAAATAAGTTTTCTTTAAAATTACGTATACTTTATTTAGATTAAGGGATAATCCACTAACTAAATATTTGAAGAAATTATTATAAATATTAATCCCATATATTATTATTGAAAGTAAAAATTTAATGAATATTCTTCTGCTAAATGTTATGTTAACAAATACTTGTAAATTTTGTTTAAATTATCCATTTAAAATGCGTGACAAATTTATGTCTCTTATAAATGAGCTAATTTTCTATCATATCTCGAATTTTTAAATTTTTTAAATTTATAATACATTAATTTGTCTTAAATTAAATGAACGTTATAAAACTTAAAAATAAAATAAATTGTTCTGAGTAAAATTCTTCATAAATATTATGATTCGGACAGTAAAATGTATGCAATATATTTTAGCTCAATATTAAAATTTCAATGATAAGAATTTAGAGGCTTACATAATTTATAGATTTGATCTTACTGGTAAATATATCTGATTTTTAATTGACTATAAACCATTAACATTGATTTAATTTTTATAAATTATTATTTTTACAATATGATTTCTGAAGACAGAACAAAAATTTCAGAAACATATTTGCTTGAGTAGGGCATCAGAAAAATCAATACGCACAAAAATTCTTATATGAAATATATTAAATAGCTCAGATTGAAATATTTTTGAATGTTTATTCCTGAAATGTAATAAAATTTATAAGCATCATAGCTCGAATTATTTATAGAAACATTCTTTCAGTATACAAAAATTATAATATCGTTAGTTATTTAAAAATTCAATATGAGTTAGAATGAGTTTAATATGAGCTAAAACTATAAATGTTAATAAAAATATACACATATTTAAATTTAAAAAAATCAAACGAATATATAAACACAAAGATAAATATGCTGGTAATTTACATTTTATCACCACATTATTTTAATAATTTTTAATACATAACGTAATAAAAATATTTATAATACGATATAACAAATAGAAGAACAAAATTATTTCTTTCCTGTTCGTAAAAATTAGTTCATTTGTTAATTTTGTTTTCAAATGACGTATTGTTCTTCTAAAAATATTATTGTTCTATAAATAAAAATTATAATTTATTCTTATTGTCAGGAGTCGGTTTAAAATTGTTTTTCACAAGTGCTTGATATTCTTCAAATGATATTGCTTTATTACTAATACAATTGGATATTATAAAACACTGCAAGTCGCGCGCGGGAAATTCTCTTCCTCTGTAGTTGCAAATTATTACTCATTTGTCGAAAAGCATATAGTATGCGAAAATTTATCAGTTTAATGATGTGAATATAAAACTTTTCAAAAATCTGAGCTCTTTGATTTAAATTTAAAAAATTTTACAGTAAATTTAAGTCACTTTTAAAAAAGTACAATAAAACTTACCAATTAAGAATAGAAAATCGTTCTTTTCATAGCAATTATGTGTATAATGTTTTTCGTATAGTATAAAACGAGTTTCTGAATATTTCTTTGAAAGATAACAGCTAATTTTTTTGATTCGTCTAAAAGAAAAATATTTTTCTCAATAAAATGAATTGATTATTTTACTAAAATTGTACACAAAGAATTGCATTTAAAATAAATGTCTGTCAAAATTTTCACTGGTGTCATATTATATAATTGTTTTTCTACAAATTCTTACGGAAAAAACAAAATTGTTTCAATTAAAAGCTTACAAACTTCATGCTAAACATTTATTTCATGCACTGATGTTCTAAGCCCCTTCTTTTTTGTGATCCTGGTTTTGGGAATAGCTCCATGTTGATCTTGTCCATGTAGGAGGCTCTCTTTCTAACAGATAACTCCCCAGACGGCCATTGGTTTCTGCAACCCTTTACTAGGTAAGGTGTTTCGTCGTTGTAAAGGAAAATACATTTCGGTAAATTCTTTTCATTCCATTTTTTGAAAAAAATGTCCAAAGACAAAGAAAGGAAGTTTGACTTACATGGATTCCCCAAAGAATTGAAGTGTTTTTGATATATATATATATATCCTTTTATTTAAAAATATTTATAGATTAAATGTATTTTTTGGTTTCATATCTTTATAGTGGTAAGGAGCACATCATTTGATTTTTTGCATAGGGCATGAATATATTTTTCCCTCATTAAGAAACAATATTACGTTTTAGACATGGATTTTAATATTTTAAGTGATTTATCATTTTTTAAAATAATTTTACCAACAGAAGCAATGTTAAAGTAGTTTAAGCCATTATATATATATATAAATTATATTTAAACATTTACCAAGTATCTAATATTTAATAAATTTAGGTTTATTTCTCAGACTGTATATAATTATTAGAAACAATATTTAGAAATGATTTACGAATCTGACTCTATTGATATTTAATAAATATGCTCTATAGCAAAAAAAAAACGATGTACCAAGGAGGAGCCGATTGAAATGAAATTTCGTATTCAAAGACATTTGTACTGAAAATACAAATGTATAAAATTTTGTGGTCAATGAATGAATAGCGGGAGTTACAGCGCATCGCGTAACTGCGCAATCAGCAACTGTTTATAAGAAGCAATTCTCAATCCGATGGTCAAAATTTCTGTTGCATTGCGATTTAGGATACCTTTTAACGACTGAAAAATGCCTCCCCGCAGGATTCGAGGTCGTTACGATCAACTGCCAGATTTTGAATTTTGAAAGAGGTTGTATCATTGGATTGAAAGAGGGAGGTTTATCAAATCGAAGAATCGCTTATCATATGGCCGGAACGGAACGATCATTAAAAGATACTGAATTGAATGGATGAAAAATATCAGATTTTCGTGTCTTCAGTATGGTAGCTGTTGACCTAGGGTCACAGCAAATCGGGAGGACGTGCTGCCTCACAATCTGCTGTCGTAGATTGTCAGATCAGTTGTCACAGTGCCTGATTCATCGTTATAAAACATCAGAAGTTAGATCCGCACACAAGTGCCCATCATGATCATTCGCAGACTGCAGATAAAGCGAAATTTTTGCTCCCACCAACTGCTACGTCACTTGCCAATCACGCCTGCACACTGTCAAGCCAAATTACAGTGGTGCTTTGCCCGTGACTGGGGTCGTATAGTGTTCAGTGACGAATACCGCTTTCAAGTGTGTCCTGACGATCATCGAAGACGTGTCCGGAGACGCCTAGGGCAGCGTACCGATCCTGCTTTTACTATTGCACGCCATACAATCATATAACCAGGAGTTATGGTCGAGGGTGTGAATCCTTTTGACAGCCGTACACTTTTGTAAGTCATTAGAGACACATTTATAGCACAGAGGTACGTTGACAACATTGCCTGAACTGTTTTACAACCGTTCATTTTGCAGTAACCGGGGTTATTTTTTCAGCAAGATAATGCCATACCACATACGGCTCGTGTTGCTATAAACTGTCTTACAGCTTGTCAAATACTTCATTGGCCAGCCAAACCACTAGATCTCTCTCTAATCGAGCATGTCTGAGATTTGATGAAAATACGATTGCATATCTAAGGGAATGCTGATGACTTGGCCAGGAAATTGGAGCAATGTTTGCTAGAAATACCACAATTGACCGTCGGGACGCCTTATCCCTCTGTGCCACGTCGTGTGGACGCTTGCATTCAGGCTAGAGGTGGGTCAACATCTTATTGAGCTCGTAGCTATAAAACTGACATAAATGATTAAATTTTTCTAAAATTTCAATAATTTTCTATTATATACATAATATTTATACTCACCTGTTTTTGTATCTATCGTACAACTCGTTCTTGGTAAGTACTTTTTTTTGTTACAGATTATTTTTGCAGCGAAACCTCAAAACGAAAATGAGAATTTTAAAAGCCTAAATTTATCAATAAAAATAGCTAGACATAGCATAAATATAAATTTAATAAAAATTTAGCCCAAAGAATCATGCATAAAAGTATAAATTTCACCTTTAAAAAAGTAGCAAAATTTTCATTCACAAATATATTCAATTCTTTAAATTTATTTCGTTCACGTATATGAAAGTATCTATAAAGTACGTCAGGATTCTGTTACACAGCAACAAAAAGAAACACCCAGAGAAAAAAAAATATATATTAACATCAACAAAAACAAAAGTTTTAGAAACACGATTTAAAAATCTGAATAGTCATAGGCTTAAAACTTGGCAAGTTTTAAAAAGTTTCGAAAATCTTTAAAATTAGTTAGATATTAAATCTATAAGAATTGTAGATCTAGAATTTTCAACTGTTTGGGACATCGAAAACTGTATAATAATAGGCATTTTAACTTTTTCTTATCTTATTATTTTTATGAAGACTTACAAAAAGACGGTAGTCAATAGTGTTCATCGAATGAAAAGTCCACTGGGATAACGATACGCTTTCTCCTTCCTGCGGTGTTTAATTGCACTTAAATATTAAACAATACATCTAGCATATATCTCACCATCTTTTACCTTTGACCTGAACTTAATGTTGAAAACATCCGTCTTTCTAGAGGTTGCAATTTTCATGGCAAGCAGTGTATATATAGAAATAGTCTCAATGGCTCACTGTTTGCTTCCAAAATTTTAAGCAAATATTTAAATCAGGTATGGATGATTTATTTCACACGTGACACACGGTATAATTCTCAAAACACTCTGCACTACCATACAAATTTGTCAATATTTGAGCGGATGGAAGTTGATAAATTTGTGTTGGACCTTATTTGACGGAATATCTTCAGAATTGTTGCCATTTACAGAATCACGAAAAATTCTGAAATATGCTCTACAGATAAATTTATAGTTATTTTTTAAATTATTAAACGTCAATGCTGGAATGGTTTAGTTGTTTGAAGAGAGGAAATTGCATGTACTTTGCTATCCGCTTTTAGTTCTACATATCTGAGTAAAAAAACCTTTTCTAGAAGGAAAAAGAGTTTGAGTCTGCAAAGAATTATTTACATTTGAATTTTCAGAATCGTGTCAAATATAAAGTCGCAAATTATACCCCTGAATTTGTGATATGAAAATAAAGCTTTGCAAGCATTAGATTCGGACTAAAATTTTTATTTAACCATAATGAAGGGAAAACTTATATTTTATGTTATGAATTTCTTATTTTAATAAATTTGTTTAAAGTAGTACTGATTACATGTAGAAATTTATTTATTTTTTACATTTTTGTTGAAAAAATAAATATATTTTATGCTGTTGATTTTTATGCTAAGAAATATCTTTAAATGATACAAATTTAATAAATGATAAAAAAGTAATTCTATATTATTGACCACAATTTTCTAATTCTGCATATATTATCGCGGGAATAGAAATGTTTCAAACATGTCCTACTGTGTGGTACACTGAATTATATAAGTGGATTGGTTTGGCACGCCAGAGTTAAGAGGTTGGTGACCCTTGATTTAAATAAGTTACATTATTTAGTTTATTTCACTTTCTTTTTAGTAACCATAACCTTTATAATGCTAACGGTCGATAAGTGTTTTCAACAAAATATTGTTATAAAATACATGAAGGATTTTAAAATGTGAACCAAAGAGTTCCATCTTATTTTAATTGCATTCTGAACACCATGTGGCCAGTAAATGCCCTAAATGTCAATCGCCTTTTTCTCAAATGGGAGGAATTTAATATATTTACTTTTCCTCTCTTTTAATTTCTACACTTTTCAATAAGTGAATGGAATATTATCTTGTTGTTGATGTCCAGTGCTACATGACGTTATCGACCATCTGTAAGAAAATAGTTAAGGTAACGAACCTAAAGTGCAATATTTTATAAAATTGAAACTACTCCAATGAAGATAATTTATTGTTGTGAGCCAATGATATTCAAGATGTGGAGCATGGCTCCCGGAGGAGAGGGGGTGTAAACATATAAAAAATAAAAGAAAAAGATTATGTTTGAAAAAAAAAATATTAATCTACTAAAAAGCGCAAAACAAAACATATATACATTCTGATATAATTAAATTAAAATAAAATTTTCACTGATGCAACATACTTGTAAATGTAGAAAAAAAAACTTACTATAACTATTACTTTAAATTAAAACTTACTTAAAATATCTATTACTTAAAAGCAACATATGCAAAATTTATTCTTCTTTTAATAATTTGTACGGTTTTTAATTTAGGTTGCGTTATACCTTTAGCGTTAAGGTAAGTTATTATTGCACTCAGTGCATTGTTAAGGTATGAGGGGGGGGGCATGATGAAAATTATGTTTAAAAATTGGGTCGCACGCATTGAAAGTTTGAGAAGCATTGTTCAAAGCTCAGTTTAAGAAAGGTTGTTATTTAAAATAAATAAAGCATGTGAAGGTCACTGTATGCAACGACTATGTCAGAATACACAGAGTGTCCCAGGATTTTGGGGGCAAACTTTGAGAGGGAGCATCACACAAAGATACAAATTTACATAGAAAGGATTGGTCAGAAACTTCATGGAAATATAGTATGATAGGTTTAAGAGACGAAAAGGAACAAGACTGAGATCGACTGAAATACTTATTTGCCAAAGCTAGTCACTCCGAGTCCATCCGTCACACTATACCTATTACCTTGTAACGATCCATATTCACTCACATTTTGATACAAATTATTAAACATTCAGAAATTTCAGCAATCCGGTGCATCCCTCTGGGGATATCTTTCGTGATATAATCTTTGTGCTGATCATGCATTTTCTTGTGCCAATCCATTAATTAGGTGAATATATTATATGTCAGCTCGACGTTCGTAAAACGTTCCATATTCCCCTGCGGTCAACGGCAGCTTAAATGACTGTAGGTCTGTTTCTCCCAATGCTCTTGTGAACAACGCCAATAAGCGCCAAATTAAGAAGATTTTGAACATAGGTTGCAATGCAAATATGAATTGTTGTGATGTGACATACATTCCAATAAAGTTTTTCCCGATAATCCTAGGACACATTGTCTATATAATCTGGAATAATCTTTGTATCATAAAAAATCACTCATGATAGGGAAAATGAATTTTTTTAATGTGTATAACCTTTCATATGAACTTTTAGAATAATGTTTATAACAAATAAATCAACAAATAAGTATATTGTAAAAAGTGAACTTTCAAAGATTCCGTGAAAACATGTGGACAAAATAAGGGCATGTACTAATGCAATTAATATTTTCCTTTAACAAAATCCTCTACTCCCTTTTTCAATTACTTGAATAATTTAAAAGATTATCAATAACAGTAATTCTTTAAAGCTTTTCTATGATGTGTTTACACATAGTTTGTTTGATGGTTAATAAACAAGTTCCAATTTACTCAGATATTATGCAACATTTTTATCAGTGGTGTTCACAGCATACATTTATGACACAGATTATATCTTTTAAAGAAAAAAAAAATGAAATCTTCGAGGCGTTAAATTTATGCTAAAAATTAGAACTTTTAGGCTATGGGTAGACCAAACTTCACTTTTTCTTAGTGACTGATTTTTATTCATTTCTCGGGTAAGGAAGCTGCATAAATATTTGATTTGATTCAGATCCGGACTCATTGCCAGCTATTTAAGTAAGGGTGTGCATTTTTTTTAAATTTAAGTTTCCTGCACTCTTAAAAACGTGTATGGAAACGTTAAATTGATGAAACAGCAGTGTCTTGAAAAATATGTGCTTTAGGTAAACAACTATTACAACATATCAACATATTCGTCAGAATTCATTTTCTATAATTCAAAAGGATTCATAATTTTCATAAAGCTTATAATGTATTTAAAGAATATTTAATTTCCTCCTTACGTTTGTCCTTAAGGGTTGACAAAACACTAATATTTACTCCACAGCTTACCGATATTTAAACAAAAAATATTTTACAGAAATTTTATTAAAAATCGTGAAACATATCTAGCTCATAGAGATTATTCGTTTGCAAAAATTACAATATTCAATTTTGGAAAATAAGAAATGTACTTTATTTTGTAATTTTTATTATTTAGTTTATTCGTAACAGATAGACGTAGCATTAACTTTACATGCAAAATAATGTTTACCTTTAAAGCATTTTGTAATTGTTAAAGAAGAATTTTAGAAGTCCAAATATTAACTAAATTTACATGCAGATTTTCTTTTTATCTGGTAAACTCCTCATACAAATAAAACTCCTTAACAATGGCTGAATTCATCGTCATGATGGTAGCAGTCGATCTAGAGCAACAGCAGATCAGCTGGCACTCTGCAAGATTCATCGTTATCAAACATCAGAATTGCGACCCGTACACAAGTGTCCACCATGATCTTTCACAGACGGCATATAAATTTAAATTTATGCTCGTTCCGACCGCTACGCCACCTGCCACTTACGCCTGCACACTGCCATGCCAAATTGTCGTTCCCGATTCACAGACTACAGATAAAGTGAAATTTATGCTTGTACGAACTGCTACGCCACTTGCCCTTCATGCCTGCGCAATGACGAACCAGCTTACAGTGATGCTTTGCTCGATCAGATTGGAATCATACTGAATAGGGGGGGGGATATAGTGTTTAGCGACGAATCCAGCTTCCACAACTGTTACCTAACTATCATCGAAGACGTGAAGGAGACGCCGATCCAGTTTTCACTATCGCACGCCACACATGCCCTCAACCAGGAGTAATGGTCTGGTGTGCCATTTCTTTGGACATCTGGATCCTTTTGGTCATCTTTAGAGGCACACTTTCAGCACAGTGGTATGTTGACGACATTCTCACAAGTGTTTTGTTGCCGTTCCCTTTGCAATACATGGGCCTTATTTTTCAGCAAGATAATGTCAGACCACATACGCCATGTGTTGCAATGAATTGTATTACATAGTTTCAACTACTTCCTTGGTCAGTTAGATAAGCAGGTCTCTCTCCAATTAAGCATGCTTGGACTATGAAGGGAAGGCGACTGCATCTACCAGGGAATGTTAAAAGCCTGACCCGTCTATTGGAGGAAATTTGGCAATAAATACCGCAGACGATCATCAGGGTGCTTTACCACTCTCACACGTCATGTGACAGCTTACATCTAGGCAAGATGTGGGTCAACGCCTTATTGATCTCATTACTTTGTAACAGTGTATTTCTGAAATTTTAACCATTTTCTATTCTATAGAGTATCTTTCTAATCTCCAATGTTTGTCTCTATGGCATAACTCGTTCTTGGTGCGTCATGTTTTGTTACAGAGTTTAATTTAGGAATTATATTTTATTATTTTTTCTCTATATAAGTATAGTTTAAAATATTTAAAATATATGGTAAATATAAAGTGTATTATTTTATGTAAAAGTCTCATTCAAGCCAACTACAATGATAGACTAAATCACTATAATTCAAATGCCAATTTTAGTTTTTGGTTCATTGCATCTCTAATATACTCTGTGCAGAAGCAAAATAAAAAGCATATATAATAGGACACACCGAATGAACATTAGACGTAAACATACGATCTCTTTTCCTTATACAACTCCCTCCAGCATCTTGTTCTTTGATAGGTTGGAAAAGAATAATAACTGGTGTGTAGGTGGCCAAAGAGAACTAAATGAAAAGAGGAAGAAATCCGTGCAGTAATTTTGTTCGAACCCTGACAGATATATGTCATTCCTAAGGATAGCTAGTGTGTGCTATGTTTAGAAAGTCATGTTATACATATATATATTCACTTTAGCTGTTTTTCGCCCTCTCTAAACTTACCCCACTAAAATTAGTGAATTTTGTTCGTGTATAAACTTAAAGAGCAAAAAATTTTCTCCATTTAATGAAATCCACGCAAAGCTCTCTTCCGGAAGAAAATACATTTTATCTGACCCTCCTTGAAAAGCAAGAAGTATAATGGCATCCTACTTAATACTACATTCAACTCTTCACGCATGGTTGGACAAAGATTTTAATTATAAAATATGTTCTTTTAAAATGGAATGACAAAAAAGCATTATAGTATATTTTTTTCTTGCGATTTAGTTGTTAAAAATGATTACCGTAAGATTGTATACTTTGAAACATTTTTAAGTTATTCACTCGATTTTTAAGAAAGCGAAAAATTGAGTTACACGAAAAAATATTTGAAAATTATATGAACGTTTTATTATTCGAAGTAGCTGCATTGTGCATGCTTTATTTTGGAGACAAAAGCATTCAGATTTTTCACAGAAGTTTATAAATTTGGGATATAAATAATATGATTTTATAACGTAGAATGTTTTGAATTTTACGATGTCCATGCTTCAAAATATATTTTCTTTGAACTAGAACTTTCTTTAAAATGGAACAATTCACAGAACATTCAATTTAAATATTATATTACGTATCATGTCATGATAAAATTAAAATAAATTTTTGCAACAATATTCTGATACATATTTTAAGAAAAGTGGAATAATAGTAGTAAAATAAGAGTGTTAAAGCAAAATATATGTTTCTATTTCAAGACGTATAGTTGAAATATAAAACTTCTTCCTTAACAGTGAGTTTTCATTCATAAATTATGAACTATTCAAAAAGAGTAAAAAAATACGAAATTAAAAATCTAAGAAATTCTTTTTTATGCATCATACTTGTTAATTAGAAAATAATTTAAACTGTTACCTATCATAGATGCTACACTGTAATAAAAGGATCAACATGCTGAAAATTTGCACAATATGGAGGATTAGATAAGATATGCAAAATATTGCAATGTATTTTTAAATTATCCGGGCTAATAGAACTATTTCAGAAAGGAAAAGCAGATAATTTCTTTTAAATAATGGAATTATATCTTTTCTCCTCATTTTCGAGTAAGAAACTTTATAAATCAAGAGAAAATACAGAAGTAAGATTCGTAGTATTAATTGGTATAGATATTTCAGACTGTCTTTCTAAAACCTTGCTGTTCGAATAGGACAAATCCAGACAAAGTGTAGAGTTATTGTATACAAGAGTTACGGATTGTGTGTGTGTGTGACCAACGAAAAGAATTACACCATTCTTGTTGTACTAATGAGACTGAAGAAATCCTACGCTGTTCTCGGGGCAATTATGTATAGCCCTACAGTTTTGAAAAATTTTATCCAAATAAGGTTTGTTTTTTGATAATGCGTGAGAGTTATTTCATAATAAAGGGAGATTTCAAGAAGAAGCGTCCATTTCTGCAGTTGCTTTTGTCAATTACAGATACATGTGTACCTAACGATGTATAGAACATTAATAAATTACTGGTACGACAATGCTTCTCTTTTAAGATGAATCATAATTCTGTCTACATCGCCCACAACTGCTCTGTCTGAATTTGGTAGCAAATATGACAAGACATTGCATGGACATTTTGTTCTGCATTCCCAAACTAAACTTTGACTTAATGGTAAAATTTGGATGGGGGGTGCCATTAGAATCTACTCAAGATCTCTCTTAGTGCAAGTTGCCTATATGGTCAATTCTTCCATGAAATTCCGAAGATTTAGATGTCACAGTCGCTACGCATTTGAAAGGCTTACCTCGCGTAGTGACCATAAGTTTATTAAAATTTAAAAGTAGCTAACATGAATTACAGCAGTTTCAATCAAAATATTTTTAATTTAATACTTTTTATTCCTCCAATTATCACAATGTTCTTTCATCTTTACGTTTGTAAAAATTCACCCTTTAAATTTTCAATCGAGGGATTTTATTTAATTTATGGTGGTCTTGAGCTCACCACAAGACTCCGCTTAGTAGTTAATTTCTTTAGTTTACCCGGAATATGCTTTTAGCAACAACTTTATCATCTAAAAACTACCACATAAACGCATTCCAAAATAAGATGATGCAATATTGGGTAATCAAAAATTTTCTGACCAATCACGATATCCATTAACGGAAGTCATATGATTCTGAAAGTTTCCCCCCAGTTGAAGAAACTAGGAAAACTCAGAACACTTTTGTGTATCATGTAAATGCCCTCGCATATTTCTGTGGTTTCGTTTCCATACTTTGTGTTTTTTGTGTGCTTAAAATGAGGATTTAAAGAACCAATTTATTTGTTTCACCTTGCTTTTAGTGACAGGAGCCAGAAAAACAAATTCTCCAATTAAAATGTTTCAATTTTCATGAAAATGACATATAAATGCCAATGTCTTTATCGTATTGTCGAATAGGCTTTTCTAGCCTAATCTCTCAATATCCAAACTCGATATCATATCTCCAAAAAGAACACTACATTTTCTTTCTTCTATCCATTTTCAATCCCGTCTTTTAAAACTTCCAAGCAGGTCTGTGTACCATAACCCTTGGAAACAATTCCAATTTCTGATTGTAAAGAAAAGGTTTTGGGCAGATCTTGCTCTATTCCAGACACTATAGGCCTTAGAACAGTGTTAATTCTAACTAACTACTCTTATGGTTCTACTTGTTGAGTCTTGAGGTTGAGCCACAAATCGCCATGTCACTCCTACGCGTATAATGGCATTTCCCCCAAAGAATAGCCGAACATCATTTACAGACACATGTGAAGCACGGTCTGGTGTTACATAAACAGATTATTTGTCCTTCTCAGCTGACAACAGGCGTTACTTATATATTGCCCCACTTTGAATGTAAATTTCGTTTAGTGCGTGTTTTCTCATGGGAGATGAATCGAAAAAGGGGTGAAAAATAGTTATTCAACTTAAATGCTATATTAAAAAAATAATGTGTAAGCGAATGTTCACAACGTATAATAATTTCCTTATTGATAGATTTTTTCCTTAGTGTTGCCCATTGTCCTAGTTTTTTGTTTATTGAACCAGTGCATTTGGTGGTTTTAAATTAGGATTTAAAATTATTTAAAGGGCTTTTTAAATAATTTATACCAATTTCAACTTGCAATTCATTTGTTTTGAAATATAGTAGGGAGACGATTTAACGAACCCTTATTTAACGAATTTTATTTCCTCTTTTTAAATGGAAGCAAAGAAACCCTATTTAACCAATAATGAGCCTCAAATTAACAAATTATTTCAACAGCCGATAAAAGTTATTAGTTTGAATCTGAAAAAAAAATTGGATTTATTTTTAAACAACATATTGTTTTTGTTTGGAAAAGAGAAGAAATCTCCTTGTACGCAGCAAATTTTGACGTGAAAGGACGTGTCTCATTATTCTACTTTAGAGGTGCTAATGAGTCATGAGTAACCTATCGCGTGAGATTTGAACAGGACAGGGCATTTCTTTCGTATCTCACCCCACTCCACAATGCAGGAAATATTTTGAGATTTTCACCAAGTTCTCTCTTTTTTTAAATGAATGAGGTTTATTATAAGTACGGTTTTGCATGTTTTTCTTTGCAACTGATATTAAAGAGATTGTTGATTTGCCGGAACCACAATGAATCACGATTCTGATGAAGAATCTAGTAACAACTCGTATAAAAAATGTTACATTTTCTCATTTTTTTACATTTTTTGGAACTGAAAGCATACTTCCAGCAGCAATATGTACATAATGCAATGTTTCTTCCTCTGTATTAAGTCGAAAAATGCCTTTTTCGAGTCAGGAACAAAACAAGTATTAAACAAACATGTCAGTATTTTAAAATTTCCAATCAGCTGATGCATAATATTTCCTTTATAGCAGTTATAGCTGCGGAAAAAAGTAATTTTAACCCTGGGTATGCTTCATAATGTTACTTAATAAAGAATTTCCAAAAGTTAAGTGGAAAAGTTTGTATTTTTTGGGATCCCGATATTACGAAAAAAACTGTTCGGTTCTATTGAATTCATTAAATCGAGGACCGACTGTACATACTATAGAATATTCAAAATACCACAATATTATTATGAATTCTTACCTTACATCATTAAAATTTGGAGATCATTTTTCCTCGTAGATATATATCCATGTACTTAGAATTCAAAATACGTCCACCCTATTACGTTTCTTATTCAAAATATAAGCTTCAGTGCAAAGCCAAACATTTCAATTGCTCAGAAAATGAGAAGCAATGAATTATTAATTACTGGCATAACACCATAGCAAGCGTTACATTTTCTTTCAACACAAAAAGTACTACTTCAAACACTTGAAAACGAAATAAAATTTCAAATTGTTTCTTCCCTTTCAAAAGTAAAGTTTCGCTTCGTGAAGTGTTAAATCATTGTGACGAGGCCGCAGTACATAACCACAGTAATTGGACTTCTCTTGCGAAACCACAGAATTCCTTATTTAATGAACATTCTTTTACGTAACCAAAGACTCGTTAATTCCTTCACTTGAAACGCCACGGAATAAAATTGAAACTACTCCCAAGTAACTCCCATTCTAAAAGAATGTCCAGGTGGGAAGAACGTTAGAGTATTCTTTGATTTGGGAGAACCACAGGAAAGAATTGAGACAACGGGTAAAAATATTTCTCTTTTCTCTTAACCAATTCCTCGGGGGAAATGACAAATTTATTTAAACGTCGTAAAATTAACATTAAATTTTCATGAAAACAAACTTATGATAATTTAAAAAATTCAAAGAAATCTGTGATAAAAATCATTTATAATTTTACTTTTTATATTATAGTATTGAGGTAAAAGAATATTACTATAATTGAATATTGATTAAAAAGTTTTTTAAATAGCAGCTATCTCAAATGTTATACGCAAAATAATGTTTTTATAATCATATAAAACGTTAATGTAATACGTTATACATATATAAGTTACTTGTTTACATAAGAAGTATATGGTATATGTAAATAATCAAAGCAGTGCTTTCAATATTTCCGACCCGATTTTCAATCATAATTTTTCTCGCCCCTCCATACAATAACAATATATATTGGAAGCAATAATATAATGTGTTTTGACGTCTAAGATACAATACGACATTAATTATGAACTGCAAAAATTACCAAGATAGGTATTAAATTTTGCATGTGTTGCTTTTAAGTAATAGATATTTTAAGTAAGTTACTTTTTTAAGTAATATGGTAAGTATTACATATATGTTACCTTTCCATTCTTATGTTTAAATTGGTACATATTTCAATAGACATGTAACGTGTATTTTTATTGCATTAGGATATATTTCATTTTTCACATTATTAGTAAATTTTTGAATATTATTTTTCTTTTTTGACAATCGATTCACTTGCTCCTCGTTTCAGGGTTATCACGCTCCTCCCCCTTAGAGAGCACGCTCTTCAATTTTAGAGTTAATGAAATAAAATAAATATGTTTGTTCAATTAAATATTTACCGGTCATAAAAATTATTTAATGTATATAACATTATCTAAGTGCTAGAATTTAATGAATATTTATATTGAATATTTTGTTGCAAAAGCAAAAAGAAATATTTGCAAATAATTAAGGCTAATCTACAATTTTATTTTTCTTTGATTTAACTTTTAATTGACCAAATATAGAATATAAAATTTTCAAAATGGTGATTATTATTATTAAGTCTTCCAAAATTATGAATTCTACAGGAAAATAGCTACGTTATCTTCTAATTCGATATTGAAATTTTAATAATGAGGAAAATATGCAAGTTTATAAAACCTAAAGGGGCCCTAACTGATTTTAAAATATTCTAATTATGATTTCTTCAGCTATTTAGCAATTTGCAGCTATTGACATTTGTAACTTTTGCATTCCCGAGAATCAATTATTTGTAAAATATAATTTCTTATACAGAATGAAAAGTTTTCAAAACGCATGTGCTTTAAAAGATTATTGTATATATCAGAGACTCAAACTTTTCAAGGGTAGTGTCCACATTTTTTGTACAAAAATTTTGAGCAACCCTATAAGCATTGCGCAAAATTTTTCATTCTTGGGTACTTCTTGATATGTTTCATTAGTATTACAATAATATTTGGACTTAAGTGCTTTCAGAGTTGCGTTCAAGCCCATCGATTTGTCCTTTACCAACGAAAATCATGCGAAATCAGTGTCAGAGCCTGATGAAATTGGTATATTGATTGGAGAAGTTGTCGAGTAGTTTGTTTTTCAAATCCAGGGATTTAATTTTTGCCTGAATTATATTTTGACTTTTTTTCAAAGTATTATGTATCTGATATTAAATTTAATATATCTTATTTACTTGTTTTGTACTGTATACTTTTAATGTCAGTTTTCTTACGTGTCGAACCTTGAACAGCTCAAGGCGGGTGTGTATGTTAAACCGTGAAATTTGATATTTATTTTATCTTGTTTTCTTCTGTAACTTTCTCCCCATTGTGAGTGGGATCAGAAAACGGATATTTCTAACATCGTCAAGATGTTCGGAGTCAGCTAACTTGGACAGAGGTGATTAAAATTTTTAGAAGGTATCTAGTAGGGTGTTCAGCCCCGGGATCCCCCTTTTTTCCAATCCCGAAATTCCGATATTTAATTTTGTCTAAATTGTATTTAAAAACTTTTTTTCTCAAAGAATTTTTAAGAATTTAATTCTTCAAAAAATTATATTGTGTTTATTAAATATATACGTAGAATTTTTTTATGTAATAAGTGTGCTATAAGTAAAAAGAAAAAAACATATATACACAGCTTTCATTTCTGGTATGGGAGAAAGTCGCACAGTTCTAAGTGACTCACTGCAATAATTACACAATAATATAAGCAACATATTAAAAATAGATTTTGTCACAGTTCCTTCTTCAATTAAATGCCGTTAATTAATAGCTGACATGCTTGGAAGACTCTGACATAAATTCAAAGAAAAATTCCAAACATAAAGAAACGTGCCAAATAAACATTTATTTTTACAATGAACATTACATGTTAAATGTTAAATGGAATTTTGTAAGTGAAACAGATACATTTATATAGCTTTAATCTTATGTAATAGATTATTTTTTTAAGTATATTAGATTTAAAAGCAACGAGTAACATTAATTTTTGATATGAATACTTTTCTTAAAACTAAAGGTTAATTTTGAAGGAAAATCATAAATTATGATTTATTTAGATGTTGGTCTAATTTTAACGCCGTCCTTGATTTATTCTACAAATACTTAACACTGCTTCAATTCTATAGTGCAAAATATAAATCATGCATGTCTTCAATATTTTTAATTTGTAGTTTTAAATTTACACTCATTTTAAGAAACATTGATGATTTACACAATGAATGGCTAAAAACATTACTCAACTAAAATATTTTTAGCATAGAAGAGCTAGCTTCCAAGTCACGTTGATAAACTGTTAAATGTTTCTTATGTAGTATATAATTAATTAAAAAAAATTTCATAAAAAATAAATATATTTTTAATGATTTAGTTTGTAAGCATACAAATCGATTTTATATTCACATTTTATTGAATATATTCTCAAAATGTTTTCAAACATTATACCCTCAAAAGGGAAAAATCCTGCATAAATATCTTGATTATTTTTTACCTATGAATTTTTATCCAGAAGAATCTGTCAATTATATACATAGAAATTCCATATCAAACCCGTTAATTCGTATAGTAAGGTTTCCAGTTGTTTGTTTTTGTGGTCCCAGTTTTGGGAATTGCAACGTTTTGTCCTTGTCCATAGAGTAAGAGATCTTTTATGTAATGGATTGCTCCCTAGGTGATCGTAGGACGGTACTACCGTTTACTGAGTAGGGTGTTTTGCCATTGCAAAAGGAAGTAAAAACATTTCGGAATATTTTTTCCATTGCACTTTTATAAAAAAAGTAAATATAAATGGGAAGAAAGAAATTTTGACTTTCAGGGATTCCCAAATGGATTGCATTTTTTATTTGCATTTAAAATTCTAGAGCTTTAAAGGTATTCTTCAGTTCCAGCTCATTTTTCTAGTTATTAGTATCGCATGCAGTCGTTCCGTGAGACGTACTTAAATGCGTTAATGAATTTTTATATTTTCTTATGTGGTTATCACTAATTATTTAAGTAAATTTAACATATTTTAAGAATATTTATTGTGTTCTGAATGAATAAAATGATTTTATACACTAAATCACGTACACTTTCTATTTTAGCTAAGAAGATAATTATTTTTCCAATTTAAATAAGCTTTTCCATTCGGATAAATTTTAGTAACTAATAATTTTTAAAAATTAATGAAATGCGGCTTAAATTACTAGAGTTTAAGACGCACTTTTTTTCCAAAGTTAATGCTACCGAAAATTGTAGAATCCCTTAGAATCGAAGGGAAAATTCGTTCTATGGGTCAGTTAGAGAATTTCATGTATGTATTCAAAAAGTTATAGAACTGGTAGAATATAACTTATTATCCACTTCTTATTCATTCTAAATTCAAATTTATTTTAATTCCGTAAATTTGGAAATCGTAAGAGGTAAGCCATTTTACACACTTTTTCATTTTTTACAAAACTTATTGAAAATTTGATATATGGATTACAGAATCGATGGCGGTTTAGATTCGAATGAACACGGTAAAAAAATATCATTTTTAATAAATTATATAGAACAAATTAAATACATCTCTTTAAACTATGCATATTGCTAAAAGTATGTCGCATATAAAAATTTAAAGATATAAACAACTTCAAATGCAACATTCAATTTCAAGCAATTAATTATAAATCTATAACGAATTCACTGAGAACTAAAATTATTAACAATTTTCTTAAAGAAAATTTTCTTATTTTCTTATTTAACATTTTCTTATTGGTTTATATAGTTATTAATTTTTCTTTTCAAGAGTTAGTCAACAATTTCATTATTTACAAATTAACTTAAAAAAATTCCTACGGGAAAGAAATGCTTTAAAGAAATTGAAAAGAAAAATATATTAAAAATTTTGTTTTTTATTTTAATGGGAATAATAAATATTTTGTATAATCTATTGAAGTAATCCTGCATAAATATCCCGTTTATATAAATCACTAACTTCAAAAGGTTTTACACTGATACTTATATTTTAAATTGCAGATCACCTGATTAGCCATGAAGAAGACTATTGGTCTGACAAGCAATAAATTCGTAAGTATATCTTCATGTTCGTATTACAATCCTTATTTACGTTCCCCAGTATTGAACTTATCTTTAACGATATCCATGAAATTCCATCCTTGGTTTTGTCTAATTAAAGTATTTTCAATAGTATAAAAACATCTTGGTATCTAAAACTGTAAAAATGTGCATGGCTCGATTACTTATGTTACGATTCAAGATTGTAATGAAGGATGCTAGGTCAGTTTCCCAAATGATCATGTTTTTAGTGTACTAAAAAGTTTAATTGTTCCCACTTTCGAAGATTCAATGCTACGTTCCTAAGAAAACTGTGTCCGTATTAAAATTTTTTTTTAAAAAAACATTATCTTTAAACACACATCTTTCTCGATCATCAAAAAATTATCAGTATCAACGCATGGTTGATTTTTACCTTTGCAAGGTTACAAAATTCTTCAGCTATATATTTTTGTAAATTTTTTAATGGAGTTTTTAAGTAATAATTGCACCCCTTTAAGTAATAACTGTTTGATGCACTTTTTTCTATTCTTTTATTTCATGATAAATAAATTGATTTAACTTTGCTATCTTCTTGGACTAATAATACTATGCGCTAGTTAATTGTTTCTAGAAATTATAATAGTTTTAAAGATCATTAGAAGTGGCAAATTGTAGCTGAGTAAGCCCTCCACGTAAACATGAACTTTAAAAAAACTTTTTAAAAGGTATGGGATCCTTTAATTGTTTCATCTTAAGTGTTGCAATTATAAAATTTTATACAACAAATGTTTATTAAAAATATCTAATAAAATCTTTAAAACGTTTTGTTTTGGGAAAAAGTATTTTTAAATTCTTCATTATTGATTAAAACAGGCGTGAGTTATATGCAAATATAAATAAAATTTAAAAAAAGATTAATTGTAGTTAAGCCAGTCCTCTTGGTAGCTAGCTACATGTTGCTTAAAAATTAATGTTTTGCGCTTTTTACAGAAGCTTTTCTTTAAGAAATGAACATTTTTTTTTAGCAGAACACATCTCTTATAACGGTAACTATAAATAACATTTACAATCACTTAACGAATTGAATCAATATCAGAATCATCAATTAAATTTTACGCATTCAAAGTATACGGATGCATTTACTGCTTCTAATGAAAAAGAAAAAATGTTCTGATGAATAGAGCAATATATAATCCGATAATGATAAACCAACATGTGAAGGAAACTGTAGGGAATTGGGGGTATCTAAAACGATAGATATTAGGTTGTTAAATTATTTCTATAATTACTTTTTATGGATTGTTTTAAATAGCAATTTAAATATGGATAGTTTCAAAAAAGTATCCTACATTTATCGTTGTATAATTGTAATGCAAAAAGAATAAATTGAAAACATAATGCAACACGCTAGAGTAATCTTGATAAAAAAGAATTCCATGCCTCTTGTTCTAAAATATTACCATTAAAATTATATTATAAATGTATATTTTATGGAGTACCAAACATCACGCATTTAGATTTTCATGAAAAACACTTATGAAAGGAATACTGAAAACTGAAATAAGTTTATGTTTGAAAGTAAGAATGCAAATGAATTTACACACACGAAAATTTCTTTTCATTAATTGTATGCAACTTCATTATTAATCGGTAATCATTGTTAATTATTTCTGTAATCTTCATATGTTTCTACTTGTTTGAAAATCCAATATTTTTAAAATATATGATTTGGCAAAAACTTTTATTTTTTTATGAAGTTATATATTTAGCTGTGTAATTATTTGACTTTAATAATGTGTATTTGAAATCTTCTAAAAAACTATATTGTAATGAAAATATTTTTAAGGGAATATCAATTACAAGTCACGGGAATACATTGGGATGGAAAGAAAAGGCAAACCTAGCAAATTCTTCTCTGGAATAAATTAAATCCCTCGAACACGCAGCCATTTTATTGCATTCCAAAGCCATTGAAATAGTTTTATTGATAGCAGGGCAAATAAAATAATCGTATTTCTAAAATACTCTTATATCCGTCAGGGGCATTTAACGCAGCGATTGAGCGAGATGGATACATACTCTGGCAGTTGTTAAGGAGTTAACATCACACTTAAATCAACGCAGGATAATTAGCGACGGAGCTCGTAATTTTTGATCATTGTCAAGTGATGATGAAGACACCTAAGATGGCAGCCACTCTGCTAGCTTCCATACCAAGCCAACGAGAAGGCATTGATTCAATGCAGAATGAACGGACATCAGACCCTAAACATTGAGGGTCTTTAGTACCATTGACTCTGCAATGCCTATTATCAGTTTGTGACCATGACCACTAGGTCAATGCATCCTACGTGGCCGTGGTAATCAAGTGGTCATGTTTGCGAATTCGTATTTGGTTTTGTCTGTCAAGTCGTAAATTTGAGCCTAAGTGCTGCTTAGTGCTTGAGCCCTACTGTATGTCTACAAAGGCTGATGGGTGTTAAATCAGCGAGTTTCAGTCATCACAATGAGGTGATAAGGGACATTGAATGTTTGTTCAGGTATCGCTTTCCTCATTAACCACGACTCAAAAATTATGAGGTTCTTCGTTAATGTATTTAAATTTGCTTTGATATACGATGTTAATAAACAACCAGTCAATTGGACAAACACACTGCGAGGCTTGCCAGTGGCATTTATACTTTGTTTTTCTTAAATTTTAATTTCAAATGAGCACTGATAATTTTATTTGCTGCATTAACAAGATTTAAAAATAAATTATCTTCTTGATAAAATGTATACATTTTCTTACTGCATGACTGCTAGTTACTATCCACAAGGCAAATGGTATTTGAAACATTTTTAAGAACTTATTTCTTTCAAGTGAGGATTAAACGAGACTTTGCGCAGATTATCAGAAGTTGTTAAACTATACTATTCTGGAATCAAAACAAATTTAAGATCTTTTTAAAACTGAAAAACATAAATTTGAGCAGCACACTCAGTTAAATTCTAAATAAAGATAATTAGAAGCTAACATCTTTCTATTTCACGAGGCAAAATGTTGAGTTGTTATTTACTAAGTATAACCTGCTCTGTCATAAAACTTTTTAAATATTAAGTACAACTACAATGTTGTTTTTTTCCTGAGAAAATTTGTAATCTCCTTAGAAAAGCTTTTTTAGTTTCTTAACTTTTTCGTAAGTAAGACAAAAAAGGCTTCATTTTTTATAGGATTTCTAAGTTTTTCTTTCGTTGTTATTAATATTTATCAGAACAAAATGTGCAGGGTTCTCTTTTATTTTTGATAAAATGTAATGCTTGCATATTGTATATCTGTAAGTGTGAGTAAACCTACACTGTGAATCTGTGTTTACATGACTCTCTTGTGTGTTTCTTACTTTAAGATAACATTAATCTATTATTTTTGTAATATTTTGAGTGTGAGGAAACAATTATAATTAATTGAATGAGTTTAAATCTTATTTGTCGTATTTTAAGTTTGTGTAATAAAGTTTCAAAACTTTTAGGAATTTTTTTTTCTAATGTCCTTAAATAATAAATTATTAGTAGGATTATTCATTATTCCCTCCCTGATTTTGAAGAGTAATAGTAAAAAAAAAAAATTAAGATGAATGTAGCAAAAAAAAAAAAAAAACTTGAGAGAATAGATCGACAATTCGAGTTTAATTTGTATACATGCAGGTATTCTACGTATGAAACCTTGTTTATACTGTTTACATCAATACATTACCAACGGAATCAACTCAACATGGTACTATTAGTGTTATCGACAGCACATGTTTCTCTTTGGGGCGGTTCTGTAACAAAATACGTAGAGCATTTAAATATTATTTGAAATTTTCCTGTATAATAAAAACTCTGTAGTTTTCTGTATGTATTATATATTTTTGTTCTGTAATCCTTTCTGTATTCTTTCTGCTGTAGTTATCCTTATTTACTAGAGAACCAGGAGGGAATTATGAATAATACTGTATAATAAAATGCCTATTTACTGTAATAAAGTACGGAATTATTCATAATTGTGTTAAAAACTATAAAATATTAAGCTGAAGATCTTATTACTTTTATTTGGAAAAAAAACTTAGTAACTAAACACTCTTACATTATATGCACTTTTAAATAGAGTGAGTGATTTAGTGAGTGAGTGATTTTGGGGTTTATTGGCGCAAGTGCCGATTTCGGCTATACTGCGCCAACCATTTGTTTTAATATCTGTGGTCTAGACGGGAAGAGAAAGAAAGAATGAATTGAATGACAAGAAAGAGGGTCGAAAATAGAGAAGGATCACTAGGGTACCCCGGGTTCGCATTTTTAAATAGAATACACAGATAGAGTAAAAAATAAACTTGTCTAACTTTAAACGAAATAAAATTTGATTATAAATTTTGCCTTAAAGAAAAATTATGTAAATTGTTTGATTTTTTACATTTTTGCTTAAAACTTGTGTGCTTTCTACAAGTTTTAATAGATTCATAGAATTAAACAAAGAAATAGAATTTCGAAAAAGAGAGAGAAAAATTCATCTTTAGATAGATTATTTTTTGATCCTTAATTTTTGAAAAGCGATTCATCAAATAAGCACATTTTAAGCTTGTGTTGGATATCTGCCAAGCCTTGCCATTTTTCTTTTCTTAACTCTAACCGAAACTATCCATACTAATAGTAAAATATCTTATTTCAGTGGATCCAACAAGAACTGCGTTAAAGAAATGTACTGGAACTAATTCGAAATTTAAAAGCTGCATTTTAAAAGGTTTGAAGTACCTTGCTTGGATAATATAATCTGACCAAAAATGAAGGATTTATCATTTATTCAACTTCTATTTCCTTCTCTCCATTAAATTTTTTAAATCAAATATGACTATTCATTGTCATGGAATCTTTGATTTATCTACATTTTTTCTTTAAATCCTTTCATAAATTAAACCCGAAACAAACTAATTTAATTAAGGGTTTTATAATTTTTCATACTATTATTCTGAACTTTGTATGAATAAAAATGAATGTATGCGTGTATCTGTATGTTTCTCATGCCTTTCTAAACCGTTCATCCAATTGAGATGAAACTTAGGGGAAAGGTTGTATGCATACCTTCAAAGGTTTTTGTGTCAGTAAAATTAACCTTTATATATATAATGGGCCTTATTGTGGCTTCAGAGGCGTTAGAGAGATATATATTCCTGTTTTTGAACAATTAAACCTACAAACTTGAAATATGGAACTTGAATTTCTTTCATGGAGAAGAGGCCCTCTAGAAAAAGGTTTTTATGGAAAAGTTGACTCCTATTGAAGGGGGGAGGGTTACTTATTGGAACTTATTTATAAAAATAGTTTCCTACCGAACTACTACTTTAGTTTGCCTGTTACGTTTTTTGAATGAAAATTTACTAGGAAGAATTTTACAAAAATTGTCTTTGATGGGGGAGCGGGAATTTTTTTTGCAACATATTGATAAAGAAAAGTACCCGTTTTCGAACTGTTAGACCTACAAAAATGAAATTTGGTATATGTGTCTCTGTATTTGAATTGAACGAGTTTTACAGAAATCAACACACAAAGTTGGTTACTGGAGATTATTGCAAAAAAAAAAAAATATTTTTGATCTATTAGATTTAGACTTGAAATTTGGCAAGCATGTTTGTTTTATTCAGTAGAGTTCCACTAAAGAATGGGTTTCGTGGAAATCCACTCGAGATGTGTTATGAGAAAGTAAAAGATAATTCTAATTTAATTGTAGAAATTATTATTTGGAAGTTTTGTCCTTTTTAAATCAAAAATTATACGAATAATTTTCAATACAATAGAATTCGTATTGCTAATATATCAATAATTTATATATGTATATATATATATATATATGGTATAAATTCACATAACATCATAAAATACCCAGCGACGCTAGTGGGTAACGGCTAGTGAGATTGTAACTATGTTTTAGCTGATAATGATCTTATTCTTTTATTTAGAATATAAGTATTTGAAACCACATTGAAAAACAAATAGGTATTGTTACTATCTTGATATCATGTAATTAATTTCTATAGAAAAAATGTAAACAACGTGCCTATGAGAAAATCACAAATACAGACTTAAGTAAAATTCCTAGCCAGATGATTATTTCTAAACTAGATTCTATTTTAAATATCCTTCTAAAATATATATGAATATGTATTATTGTACTTACGTATTACACTTTCAACCAACCTTGTCAAACCAAAGAATGTTACCTGATGTCGTGATAAAGGTTGAAAACAGTTTTCTTGCGTGTTCAAACTTATAATAAAAATAACAGAGATCCCATTTGGTGATATTTTTTTTTTGAATTGGCTTCTTTATTCCGCAAAATTGGTCGATGGCACAGTACATAAGTACTAAGGTTATTAGAATTCAATAATTAATTACATATGACATTTTAAAATTTTCCCATAAAGTTATATAACATGCAGGAATTGTTAAATCCTCAATTGTTTGCAAAAACTTCTGTAAGAGAATTTTAAGGGAAAATATAGATAAAAATACAATCCTACATTGCTTTGAAGTGCGCCCCTTTAATAAATATCAAAATCAAACCAAAAAACATATTATACGTCACTATGTACATACAACAAACACACGACTTTTTATAAGAAAACAACTATCCGTATGAAAAAGCTTTTCGGATGTGGTTTCCAAGTACAGAACAATACAGTGAAATATAATACCATAATAATTATTATAGTTTTACTATAAGAAGTTTCATTCAGATCAATATCTTCAAAAAAGAAATCTGCTCTATTTTTTGATGTAGTAGTATATATGAGTCACAATGTTGTGAACTGCATTTGCCAAAAGAATCGAAATTTTTAAATACATGATTTTCATCCATTATCAGTGCGATAAAGACTACGAAATTCCTTTAAGGTATCCAACTATGTACTTGCGATAGCTTTTTTTTTTTAAAAAAAAAAATGGATATATGAGGATTTTTTTACTGATTTAGATTTGCTCAGTGCATTTTAAGTAAAATATGCTGAAATTAAGAGAAAAAGAAATTATTACTAAAATGGGGAAAAATGGGTAAAATGTTACAAAAAATAACAAATGCGGCCCACTTTATACCAAAAGTTTATGAACATATTTTCAATTTTTCTATTCTGATGTGTTTCTGTGTTAATCATTTTTTAAATGACCTTCAGGTTAAAAGATTTTTTATTTTTTACAAAAAAACTAGAGCATTTTATTTAAGTTATTATATGAACACTGCTTAAAAAACAGTGATTATATTAACATAAGGGGCTGCAAATTTTGTAATAAAACAGTCATTGATAAATCCGAAAGTTAAGCCACTTCTACTATTTTACATAATATACGCAAAAAATTTCATTTAATAATTTTCACGACACTTTGAGCTATCGCTCTCTCCGTTTAAGCATTTTCAAAGAAAAAAAAACCACATTTCGAGTAAGACGCGTTTTAAAGTGTGACATCTTGCTTGAAGTAATGGCATCTGCTTTTACTAAAACCCTTGTAGTTTTTGCCCCATTTAACGGAAAATAATAAACATGGTATTTTTATAAAGCTTATAAGATAGTCTATTAAGTCATGAAAGAATTGTCAATTTTTGGCAAAATTAACAATTTTATTGCTGTCGGATACCTTAATGGAATTATCTCTTATGTTTCTGCAAATAAAGATATAAGAAAGACGATGATCGATTCATGTCGCCGATATGGAACCAGTAAAAATAACTGTTGCAAATAAAAATCCATCTAAAAACAGGATAAATGGTCAGTTATTGTTATGGAGTCTCTGATCGAAAAACAGCTATAAACACGTCATCTGTCCTTCAAGGTTATGGTGTAATAAATGCTTCTGTTATAGATTTCCAAAGCTCTCTCATCACACCCAAGCGATTTAACGATGTGTCATACATAAGACAAAAGCCTTTCGGAAAGTGTAGCATTGAAGAAACAGACAATATTAATAGTCTGATTCTTTTTATCAAGATCAATGTCAGAATTTTCTCAAAAATCTGAGTTTGAAATGCTTTATTTGAATGAAAAAAATATAATTTTATAAATGTTACATTTAATACTTAATAATAATGTGATCAATAATGGAAATGCCTAAAAATAAGCTTATTATTAATAAGAACCACTTATTAATGGTGAAAAAATAAAATCAAATAAAATTACAAAGCATTACCAATTTAGAAAAGTTTTCTTTTGGCACAAACTAAATATTCGTCATTAACCGGTTTTAATTTTCCTTGCCTTTCATAGCCCAAACTTTACATTTAGAGGAATAGTGTTATGATATTGGTAAGTTTTATAAATTATGACAATAAAATTCTCCATTTTCAAAGTTTCAAGTATGATGCGAGAAAAAAAAAAGAGACTTATTTATTTGATTTTTTTTTAAGTTTGTACTTATTTTAATGAATGGCATCTTTTCTAGGACATTGAGATTGAAAAAGGGGAACAAATTGCCCTCCCCAATACATACAACATTACTGACATCTTAATTAGTGATGCAACGAAGCTAGTGCAATGCTTTCTTTTTACTGTTCTTCTATTTTCTATCTTTTCTTTCTACTGTTACCTATTCCACTACGACTTCTTTTCATTCAAAACGGGAACCGATCTCTCAAGGTAATTAAGACCCAATTCTACAAATGTAGAAATCGGAAACATGTTCAACTTTCTATATTTTTCGATCAGTCTTTCCAAATCCATCACATAAAAACATTCACAAAATACAGTTCCGAAACTTTAAAACTGTGTTCTTGATTATTTATACGATGATAGGTGGAACACACACATTAAAACACATCATCAACATGTGCTCTGCGATGCGAAGAATTTGAATGGATTACTGAGGTCTATGCATGACTATTCAAGGGTATTAGAAAACTATTCAATGCTCTATTGCATTTTTAAACTTTTTTCAGCAAGTAGTTCATCTGGAATAGCTATTTCATTCCCATCTTGAGTTTATGTTATTTATACAAAGTGATTCATAAACACAAGTGCACCGCTTCAAAGCACACTAAATCAAGAATAATGCAAGATATTATATGTTACCTGTGATAGAATTGTATAGGATTATTTTAAGTTTTGTTAAGGTCAATCACAGATATTCTTTGTGTGAACCCTAAGTCACACGAGACACATCTAGTCATTAATCCATTTCCACCTAAACCTTTGTTATCAAACCCATGTGAATGAAGTCTATCGATATCGGTTTGATATGCTGTTTCAACTCCACTAAATCAACAGGAGAATGTGGGGTGAAATACTAGTCCCTTACATACTCCCATAGGAAGATATAGAAGGTGTTAAGTCGGGACTTTTATGTGCCAATTGGGTCAGTGACATGTTGTATAGTTCACTTCTCATCCAATCAATCTCTCTATTATTGAGTTATTCATTGAGGTAATCTCGCACATAGGCCGACTAAAGTGGCAATGCACCTTCCAGTTGGGGAATGTAGCTGTCAAAGCCGTTCTTCAAATGTGGAATCAACCAAAGAGTTAAGATATAAAAAAATGACAGTTTGCTCGTGAAAAAAGAAGAGACAGGGTAGCTGAACAGTGCGACATAAATATTCACTCACTCACTTCCTTGAGGATGTGACAGAATTCTGAGAAAAAAGCTTTCAACCAAATTCAAAAATGTGGCACGTTATGATCTGTACATCCACCTTTGTAAACCTCGCCAGAAAAAACAAAAATAAATTTTTTTAAAAAGTATTGTTGCGATACTCTGTGGTATTTCTTTTCCAAATGCCAATGTATTGGTACTTGTAATGAGTGGAAAATATGGTTTCTATCGATTTGGATCTTCTAACGGAAATTTAAAAAAAGTATATACGAAATCACAATTTATATATGATTATATATACTTTGTACCCTAAGAATTTGCTTAAAGATATTCCTGGCCACAAAATTTCTTTCCTGCCAGTTGCAATTGCTCTGTCCAATGGAAATGGCCAAGGATTCGTCAAATGTATGAGTAAAATAAAGTACCAACATAACAATTGTCTTTGCGTGAAAAATGTAATTCAAAATGTCACTAAGCCTACCATGTTGCAACAAGTGCTTGCTTATTTTTTTACATAAATTCTTTTTCCTTAATAAGAAAGATAAATTTTATTTGGAACAACTTTCATTTTAATTTACGTATTTTGAATAGTTTTTTAATGGCCCTCTCATTATTTTGTCAGAATAAAATTCATATTTTTTGGCATGTACTTGATTGAGTGAGTGATTTTGGGGTTTATTGGCGCAAGAGCCGATTCCGGCTATACTGCGCCAAACATTTTTTTTAATATCTGTGGTCTAGACGGGAAGAGAGAAAGAAAGAACAAACTGAATGACAAGTAAGATGGTCGAAAATAGAAAAGGATCACTAGGGTACCCCGGGTTCGTGAAGCCCGTGTTCACCAAAGACAGTAAACCCCGTGAGAAAAGGAAAAGATCACTAGGACACCTCGGGATTGTGACACCTGTACTCACCTAAAGAAGGTGAGCCCCCTGAGGGGGTACTTGATTGATATAATAGTTTTACCATTACCTTTTTTTATACTTTGCCTAAATAGATTTGGTCATTCTGTAGAATGCCTAGGCATTATATGCATATAATTCCGGAATTTTATACTTTGCCGGTAACATATATTTCTTTATAAATCGCATTGATACAACTCGAAGTTCCTCATTTATCACAGAATAATAGAAGATAATTTAATTCAATAAAATAGAAAAAGAAAAGAGGAAAAATCTTTGCAAAATATTTTTTTTAAAATTTTGTATTAGTGTGATATAAAAGAAAATTGTTAAAAACACAATTTGATTGAAATTGTAGAAACGAACGCTTGTTAGAAACTGATTGGTTTTAAGCAGGAAAACGTAATTTGTTTTAGCAGACAAATATTCTGGCCTCTAATTTTAAGCAAATTACAATGTACTTTATATTTAGATGTAATCTGGGTTAAATGTTATTTCTCTGTGTTATATCTGAATACGAGGAAAGAGACCAAACTATTATTCAAAATACATATATATAAGCAGCTTCTTTTTATATAATGCATCATTCATTATATTTACCCACTTTTGTAACAATTTTTTTTTCCAGAAAAATCTACAATTTTTTATAAGTTAATTCATTTATATAGCTAAATTACAAATGCACACAACATTCATTTATAAAATTTATGTTTTAATATAAATTACCGGGAATAAGTTACGTTTTTTTCCTTGGGTAAGCTAAGAAAGTAACTAAGAAAAATACATTTAAAGTCATAATTGATGCAGTAGAATCGCAATTTTAAAAGATAGAAACTCTCTTGGTCTTTCAGGGACACTTAATTGCATATTAAATTATATAATTTAAAGACTATATTTAACTAACTTTTTATTAGGATAAAAGTCTACGCTATGCGAAAAAGAATAGCATAATTTGAAAGTGTTTAAAAAAATTCATTTGTACAACATAAACAATGAAATCTCCCGGTATTTTTTTTTAATTATTATTTTCTAAATTTAATTAACAAACCACATATGACTATCATGATCAATTATAATCCATGCAAGATAATTCGCTTATTATTGATAATACTTTGCAATATTTTTTTGAAAAAGTTTCAATTAAAGAACGAAATACATTTGTAAAGCCTATTGATAAGGCTTACTTATAATCCCTACAAAAGGATATAATTATAACTGCTAAGATTAAGATAATAGCTATAGCTCTCAGCTTTTTTTTTCACAGTATTATGTGTCCACATACAACAAAAGGCACAAATAATGAGGCCGAGCAAAAGAACATCACCGATAAACTGAAGACTTATTACCTTTTACTTGTAACTATTCATGACTCATACCATTGGTGCTATATCTACTTATATCCCGTGCTTGATTTGGAAAAAAAGAGGAAAAAAGGGAAAAGAATAGGGAGAAATCCATGTAATATGGTGGTCTGATCCAACTGTGATGCAATGCTGAGTAGAAATTCTTGAAGCGTTTTTAGCAAGGAATCGCTAGTTTCCTCTGAATCTATATAAGCTCTAGTGTTTATATTTTTTTCTACATTTCTTTTATCTAAATTGGAGAGGATCGTACCAGCATAAGACTAGCATAAAAGGAAATATTTTGCTTATAATAAGGTTCACGTACAGTTGTCTTTTATGCGAAGGAAACAGACTACTGCTTCAAGTTCATTGTAAAAAAAAAGAAGTAGAAGCAAAAAGGTTGTCAACTTACAGAATTATTTTCTGTGTAGTTGTTAACGTATGAATAAAAAAAAAAGATTGTGGTTCTAGTCTTTTTTGTGTTTGGTTAAAAAATATATTTTGTGTGTATGTTCTTCAACAATTTATTTGCAAAAAATTATTTGCAACAATTTATTTGCACATAAGTACGTCTATTTTGAATCATTCAAAAAATTTTATTATTATAGTTAAATTATTAGAAAAATTAAGAGGTACACTGACACACGAAAATGTATTCTTATTTTTTTTAACAAAATATTTTATCTTAAAAAAATTATATTTTTTCTTAAGCATATTATGCACATTTTAGCCTAAAGAAAAACACTACAATAGTTAAATTCCAAATAATACTGTAACAATTTAAATGTTTTAACCCCATTTTATCCCATTGTCCTATTTAAGAATCACTGAAAAATATGTAGAAATCATTATTTGCACATGGCGAATTTTTTTCAATTGAAACACATAGGGATATGTATTAGCTACTTCTAGCAAGAGTTATGTGTATCTCCCCCTCCCCCTTACTCAGGATATTTTGCATATTCATCGATATAGTGCGTATGATTTGTATCAACACTTTGCAGTAGTAGAATTCTTTTTCAGTTTACTTTGGACACTAACTGGGGCAATTGTATGTGGTAGTACTCCTTTTTTAACATCTTGATGGTTAATTAGAGTTATATTTTAATTAAGAAATTTTAGCGCATTATTTAACTGTCCTCTACATATGACAGTGAGACTATAAGCATGCAATTAACGCATTCTTTCTCACTTTATAACTACTGCTTGTAAAATTCAAGATAATATTCTACAAAACTGCATCAACAAGCAAAACGAAAGAGATATAATTAAAAATAATAAATATATTATAGATTTTTTTTAAAAATAAGAATATTTCTTCAGTTTATAGTTTCCATTTTGAAAATCGATTCAATTCCATTAAAATCAATAATATTATTAAGGTAATTTTAGAAAATCACAGTAATTATAATCTTACATTAATTTCCACAAATTATATGAATTACAGTGTTCTTTCCAGTTTTCAGATCACTGTTTTTTTGTCCATCATCCATCTATTTTTGGTATACTCTTGACACTGTCGAGCTCCTAGCTGTCTGACAATTTTTGAAAATGAATGGCCCATGTGTCATACTACTACGATTTGTCCGCGATCAAAGGCGCCTAAATCAGGCAGTTTAAACATACTAGCAATTTCCAACAACTAATTCAGAACAACCATAGTACGTGCTATATATGCAGATACCACAGCACACGCTCACTTATGAATAAATGATGCGCATGACTACCCAATTTGCACAGCCCTTGCTATCCCTAATTCAATAGCACTTTAGCGTGTATAGATAATTTAACTATTTTTAGATAAAAAAAGTACTATAATTCATATTCACAATTTTAACTTTTATTCCGATTATTTTAACCATGTTTAAATTAATAATACCAATTAAAGTTATCCAGTATTTATTTAGAATTAAACTACCCATTTAAATCTAATTATTCAGATATATTAGTGTATATTAAGAATTATAAACTATACAGAGTAATATTTAAGATAAAAGAGATGCGTTTGAATTTAATATTTTTAAAGTCCCTAATTGGAATTCTAAATAGATCAATTTCTATATAGAGACATTTCTTAACTATTTTTATCGTAATAATATATTAGTTAGCGATAAATCAAATATCTTTATAAATTTTAGTATTGATCAGTATCATCCTTCTAATTTTCTATTAGTTTTCTAAAGGTTTTTAGTGTGAAATAATAAAATGGTATAATATTTGCATTAGGTGTTTTTTTTATTATACCGTTACTTAAAGTATGGCGCTATATGTTTAATACAATTAATACTTAACTTTATATTACAATCACCGTGTATGGTAGGAAGTCCTTTTATTTTCAATTATTTTCAATAAATTTTGTATCAATTTAAAGTTTTTAAATTTTATATGTATTGACCTACTACTTTATTTTAATTTACTAATTTTACTTTTATGCGTTACTGTTAATACTACTTTTGTATCGGCAGGGAACATTAACTTGATGTTGTATTCTCGAGGTAAGTTTTATCAACTTCTAGTTTTTATTACAATGATTTTAACTTATTTTTATCCATTAGATTCATCGTTATAAATTATTAATTGGTATTAATATATTTTATTTGGTAATATTTCTTCCTTTCCCTTTGGCCCACTGTACAGGAAAATTACAAGTGAAGGTTAGCTGATCACAAAACATTGGTTAAACCTGCAATCTTAGTTCTTAAAACCAGAGCTTGCTATTGTACTGCTGTAGGTAATATTTCTTACTCGGGTTTTACTAGCTATACTTAGGTTTATAACTATTTGTGTGTATATATATGTATTAAAATAAGTGTAACCTAGATGGGGCTACGTCAATTTTGTGCAGCATTTTCATTTCCAAATGGCTTCATTTCAAGAATAAGTACAAGTTGTAATTTTTTTTATTTTATCGAATTTAAATTTGCAAAACAGATACAACATAAAATTCGGACTAGTTATAACTAAAATACATCATAAAGTCTCACAATTTACAAATAACATAAATGATTTATTACTCCAGGTAGAGTATTCAAAATCTGACCAAATACTTGCAGACATAACATATTTGAACATTTTATTGGCATATGAAAAAGAAAAAAAAGAAACGTTGTTTGCCAATCTCCAATACATGCCACTGATAAGCTAAAAGTTAAATTACAGGGACCATAAAGCATGTTGTTTCTGTATTGCTGCATGAAACGTATCTAGAAATCGACTCAATGTGTTGAGCACAAACAATAATGCACATTTTGAAACAAAGTGGGTGTTTTATTAATGTTGCACTGTAAAGCAGCACGAGGGCTATTGGTGACTAAACTTGTAATTGGCGAGGACGAAACCTAATTTGACACCCCCTATTTAGGTTCCCACGACACTTTGAGTCTCAACATATTTAATGTGCATCAGCCCATTTACATGTCAGGTTCACAATGGTACTAGGGCTTCAATTCGTGACCATGAATCCATGACCATAGTAATTATGCTACCCTGGTCACTAGTGATACGGTGCAATTAAACGTTTAAAAAACTATTGGCAGTTATAGAGAATGCCGATAGAAGTGAAAACTGAGAACTTTTAGTATTAAATTTTGAAATTTCATAATGTTTGAATTAAAATTATCAACATCAATCTGCTTTTCACATCTATTGACACTCCGAGTAACAATTATATGCATGTTTATTCAAATATATTATGTTTTTATATAATTATAATATATATTTTTTATTATTCAAATATATTACGAGCTGTACAGGATCATGACAAAATATGAATACACTTCAATTGGAATAACAATTAATATACAATCATATTATTTACGGATAGTATTTGTATTTACTTAAATTTAAATGTATTTGATTTGTAACATTATTTTAATTGTTTGCATCATTGTCGTCATTAATTTCAACAATATACTTAGACTTTTTGTACTTTTAATTATTTCATTTTGTTCCAAAAAAGATACAATAGGCTTATGGTAACTAAAGTAAGAAAGGAAAATGTTTGATTCAAATTTATCTAAGTATCGCTTAAAAACCACATCGATCGTCATTTTGTATTTTGTAGTACTGCATTTTCGATCATTGGACATATTTAAATTAAATATTTCATTTAGAAATTCAATTAGTGATAGATTTTTATCATCTGCAAAGTTAATATTGAAGTCTCCACTTAACATTCATCGGTACGTTATCATACTTTTCCCCAAATCTTTTTTCAAGTATTTCAAAACCTTTTGTATAAATCATCAAATTTTCGAATAAAAATTGTTGTATCTGTCTCAGATTTTCCCGGCGAAATATAAACGGCAACCATTAATATGCATTGCTAATTCTCGGAATCGCAACGAGCAATGTACAGTATATAACTTTTCACTCTAAATCCATTCAATTTCACTTATAATATATACACAGCACTATACGTCAGCTGCATAGCTACAGAAAAACTGCTATGAGCATGTCGGTGAGGCAAACGCACAAGATTTCACCCATCCAAAAAGTATCTAAGGTGAACAGCACACTGCACGTGCACCAGTCAAAGCATGTAGGTGACGCGAACCCATAATATTTTCCCCTACCAAAAAGCTAAGGAAGTTTTCACTTCAAAAAGAAAAAAAAAACCTTTGAGATAGCTTTTGTACGGAGCAAAAGAAAACCATAAGTGTACGTCATTGTTCGTTTATTTTTATAATTATTTTCCAAAAGGTGTTAAATTACATATCGAACGCCCTTTTCAATATATTCATTTTTTTAAAAATAACATTACACAATTTTACTAAGAATAAAATTTTGAGATTTTAAATTGAGGTAAGTAAATTTTAAAATTTCGTTCACCTATTGCGCGTCTTGTTAGAATAGAAGTTTGTAAGTGGATACACCAAAACTTCTCACTGAAAACGCTTAGAGAAGGAAACTATGAAATAATAATTACCAAGGGAGACGCAGCAAGTGTTCTATTTTCTCACCTTCTCAGAATGCACTCCTTAACACTCATGAAAATGAAATATATTTTTAGCTTACGCCTACCCTTCCGAAAGTAAAATCTCTCTCCCAGAACGGTTCAATCACTGTAAGGAAGCAGCACTATATAATTACGGTAATTGGCCTGCTCTTGTGAAACCACGGAATTCCTTATTTAATGAACATTCTTTGCATATCCAAAGACTCGTTAATTTCTTCACTTGAAAAGCCGTTGGATAAAACCAAAACACAGCCCCAAATTTCACTCCTTCCATAATTTGTAACACTCTGAGTAGAATAGAACATTAGAGTGTTCTTTGATTTAGGGGAACCAAAAGGAAGATTTTTAAATATGGAATTTTCACACATACGCGTAGATGGTAATATCTTTGAGGAGTCAACGAAATTCTTCCAGCTTAATTTGCAGCATCACAATCATGTTTTCAAAAAAATACCAACTCAGCAGTATTCTGTTCCTCAAGTCACTTATTCCATCTGAAGAAATATATCAAAGGCAATTGCAATGTAATTACTGTCACAGCTCATTATTTCCCACTCAAATTTGTTTTTTTTTTTCTGATGTAAATGTCTTTTGAAGGATATTTTAAAACTTTTTCTGAAATTTTAATTTTCTGAAACAGTAATACGCTAGAGTACTGAAAACTTGAAATAGGGCGGACTGAAGGGAGCCGAGTTTGTGAAAATGCTGAGTTTGATAGAATGCAATTAAAAAGAATGCTTCCTCCAAAAATTATTGCGCTCCACTTGTATGTATTGTTTGTTTGAAAGTGCAGTAGAAAATGAACTGCCCGAATACCCTTAAATAAAGTAAAAATACGTACTTTATGAAGACAGAGCATTTACGACATGAACATGAAAATTAATGAATAACTAAATTACAGTTATTTAAATGATCAGACAAACCTCAGAAAAATACTTTCTGAAGGCATAAAGCCTGCACATTTTTTGCTGACATTGCAAAAGATGTGTACTTTTTCTTAAAGAAATAAGTAATATCCAGCCGTGGGCCTTTTTCTATCTGCAAGAATATGGCCGATTTATCCAGAGAGCCTATTTATCGAGTGTCGAGATTATTGTTTTTTCCATAAGTAAATAAATAATATGCAATTTCATTAAATATTAGCTTAAGTTGTCAAGCTCTCTTAAATCAAGTGTAAGTCTAAAGTAAGTCAAGTGTACTATAGTCTAAAATGCATAATTCTGATTGTCAAATTAAAAGAATAAATTTATTAATTTTAGTACTTAAATTTTATAATAATTTAAGATATTTATTTCTATTTAGGAACAAATTTTTAATATTTTTTAGTTAATGAGATCACATCAAGATATAAAAAGCTAAATTATGAATAATTCATTGTATATATAGACTGCTGGCCACCATAAATGCAACACCAAGAAAGACAAGAGATAACACAACAAAATTTATTTTGTAGATAGCATGTTGACCAAGTATCAAATGAATCAATTTATAGATTTCTGTGAAGTGTGGTTTCTGCCAGAATCAGTTGCCAGAGTAGCCTCCATTGTTGGGGATCACCGCTGCCACTCGCCACGGCATTGATTCAAAGGTACTTTGAATGTGTTCTGGGGGTACAACAGACCAAACAGCTTCCACACGTTGTCAAATTTGATCTGGTGTGGCAGCTGGGGGTGTAATATGGGTCAATCGTTGAGCAACCATGGACCATATGTTTTCTATCGGTGGAAGATCCGGAGAGCGAGCTGGCCAGGGAAGCAATTCTATCTGGTTATTGACGATGAACCTTTTTCCACGTGTGGTCGCGCATTATCCTGTTGAAATATAGCTGTGGCCAAGCCCTGAAGGTAAGGAAGGACAGCTGGCTCCCACACCTCGGAGATGTAGCGCTTAATGTTTAAAGTACCGCCAATGCGTACTAGAGGAGTGCAAGAGTGATATCCATTACTGCCCCATACCATATTACCCGGTACAGGACCAGTGTGGTGGTGCATAACGCTGTTCAGCATCCTCTCTCCATGGTGTCTCCAGACTCGAATCCGACCATCGTGGTGTTGCAGACAGATGCGTGACTCGTCAGTAAAGACAACTTCATTCCATACTGCTAACCACATCCTTCTTTCATCGCACCATTGGCGGCGGAGACGTCTGTGGTTCTGCATTAAGGGTAAATCAAGCAATGGACGTCTTGAGAACAGACCACTCTGCTGTAAACGGCGTCGAATGGTACATGCAGACACTGAATGATGTGTTACAGACTCAATGTGTTATGCTATGGTTCGTGATGTGATTGAGCGATCCATCACTGCCATGCGCACAATTTGCCTGTCCTCACATGAAGTGATGCACTGAGGTGGATGCAATCGACCTCGTCGGTAAGTCGTACACTCCTGCCTCCAACGGTCACATAGCTACATTACAGTTGCTTGGTTTCATCCAACACGACTACCGATTTCTCTGAAAGATAATCCACAATCTCAGTAGGCCACTATCCTTCCTCTGTCAAACTCGGATACCTCATGAAAAGCCGATCGCTGTTTTCTACGAGACATAACTGATCGTTTTTTGAAAATACCACAAGAAAACACAATTACCGAACTGGAAATCGTCGAAATCTCCAAGCCTTAAATAAAGCTTTGAGGTGGCGCCACAGGCGTGCGTGATGTGTGTCTGCGCTGAAAATCTAATCATTTGCATATCCCACCTCCGCTAATGCATGTTGTAAATTTCATGCTATTTGCGCGCTTCCTTCAGGGTGTTGCATTTACGGTGACCAGCAGTGTATTCAATTCTAAAAAAGTGGGTCATTAAACATTAATTTAGGTGGTGTGAGTGAGTGAATATTTATGTCGCACTATTCAGCTACTCTAGGGATTTTGGCGACGGACTTCGTAATTTCAAACCATGGTCAAGTGACGAGGACGACACCTAAGCTGACACTCCCTCCCCTAACTTCCACGCAGCACCAACTGAAGTACTTTTGAGTTGTGAAAGATTTAATGATTATCGGCCTCTTCACGGTTGGTCTTCAGTGATACTAGGCTCTAACTTATGACACGGTGACAGCAAGGCCAACATGGGCTTTGATAGGTGAGATGTGTGTTCTTATTTTAATAATTCGCAACATAAAATACAATACAGTGAAAAGCATTTTACATGAAACTGAGGGGGACTGCTATACTTTTCGTTTTAAAGGATATTGCATAGAAAATCGTCTATTTAACAAAATTATTTAAATACATTTGTTTACATAGATATGTATATATTTATGTATTTAATAAAAATAAATGAAACAAAAACATTCACAATGATATTTAATACAAAATTTTAAAGGTTTTAAAAACGAAAAAACTATTGAGTTTTTGTGAAGTAATCTGGTATTTTTATTTGCATTGTATTTTTTAGCATCAAATCGTCAAGAAGCTGTTCAATGTCGTCCATTTCGTTATTCATTTCACCATTAAATGTGCGTATAAATAACTGCACATAGTTTTTTCTGGATGTTCTTCATTTTGGTAGACGTGGGGGATAAGAAATTGCATTATTTATCTCATTTTCATCATCGGTAACTGCATCAGTGATATTTTTTGAGATTTGAACCAACTCTAAAATGTCTTTGTGTGCCATAATTAGGTATGTGCACACATTATCATCATCTACTGCGATGAGTTATTCCAATAATGAGCCTGCATTACCAATGTTTTCTATATTTTGTACATTCCCAGAAGATAAATATTTTCGTATTAAGCGATTTCGTATTGTGTTGAAGGGAAAAAAATGCATGGAAATGCATATTTATTATCGGGAGCGTTGTATTATTTCCTGCCAATCGAGATTTCGTCTTAAGCGTTTTGGCTGTAAGCGTATTTTAGTGAATTATTGTTTGATCTGATGAACTAACAAATAAATTTGATTTGATTTACGTTACACTCTGAAACAACACGAGGTTTATTAGTGGAAAGCTTGTGGAGGTGGAGCTGACGTAAACATGTTGAGAGTTGAAAATCAGCTCTCTGGAAAACAACTTACCCTCACTGAGCTTTTCATGAAAATTTTTTTCATTTTTTATGGAACTATACAAAAGGGAAGTTAACATAACTTACAGATAAGATTAATAAAGGCCCAGAGCAGATTCATACAGTTTGAAGTTATGAACGAGTATTAATAAAGCTTATTAACAAAAACTGAAATTTCACCGTTCTCAAAACGTGAAATAGGTTTAACACGAAAACGCTTAAGAGGAAATATTGAATAACATTAAACAATAAAACGGTCCTGGCAAATTACTATGTATTTTCATGCATTTTTTCTCTTAACAAGAAACGATTTCCCTTCTGACATGAAAAAGCACGGAAAACTCCAGCCACGTAATGGACTATCTAAAGAGTTTATTGCAGAAGGTGATGTTGGCAATGTATGTACAGAGCTCCAATTATGGTCGACAAAGACATTTTGGAGTTTGATCAAAGCTCAAAAAATAGCATTGATGCAGATTCAAAAGATGAAAATGAAATTAATAAAGCAGCTCCTGTACCGACCGCATCCGAAATGAGGAAAGTCATGAAAAGTATGCACAGTTATTCAGACGCACTTTCCAATGGTTAAATAATAATATATAAAATGGGCGATATCAACCAACTGGTTGCCAATTTAATGTTAAAAAACGATGAAAAGAAAATATCAGATTATTTACCAAAAACTCAATACATGTTTATTTTTAAAAAAACTTAATCTTTAGCATTAAATTTCTTTTGAATGCTTTTGTTTCATTGATTATATTAAATACATATTATACATGTCTATGTAAATAAAATAAACTCTATTAAACTTAATTTTACTGATATACGTTGGTTTTTTTTTTCGATATCTTTTAACACGAACAATAATTTAAGTTCCTTCAGCTTCGTGTTAAGCAATTTTAATTGTTCGTTATTTTGAGCGACGGTGAAGTGATGGGGACGACAACTGGCTCCACACTCCATATTTCGGTAGCTTTTTCGTGTATAAGCCTAAGCAAATCAGGTAAATATGTTATGTAAATTTGGAGATAGTTTCGACTGTTTAGATTAATATCATTTTGAAATGTTATTATTATAATGATTAATGGATGAAAAATATATAATTTAAATTTATTTGAAAGCAATAGTAGTGCGAAAAATATTTCTTCTTGTTGAATTTTTCCTGTTTTGAAGCCATTTCACTTATATAAAAAAATAACTTAAAACCCATATTTAACAAAAAAAATGTATATATTGAAATTATAAAGCTTTACATAAAAATATATACCTTTATTAAATCAGTTCAAGTCATTAAGCATGAAAAATTTGTAGCTCAACAGTCTTACTTTTGCACATTTTTAAATTGAAAAAGGATATTTTACAAAGGTAAGATATATGCGATATTTAAAGAAATTTACTTCAATTCTATTCCCAAAATAAAACATAGTTTTAGTTTATTTCAATAATTTCTCTCACTGATATTTTCAAGACTTCACTCTCAAATAAACAGAAGCTTTAAAAATAGAAACTTTAGACTAAAGCAGCTTATCGATGTTACAATATTTTCAGTTTTGTCCTAGCTTTTAGATTGTTTTGTACTCTTATTGTCTATGGATCAGAATATCTTTCGCTGAATGGATTGTTCCCTAGGTGGCCCTAAGAGGGCTCAGACTTTACCGGGTAAAATCTTTTGTCTTTGTAAACAAAGAGCAAACCATTTCTTTTTTTTTCCAACTTAGAGTTGGGAACAATAATTGATATGAAAAAAAAATTAACTTCCCCAGTGTAATATTTTTTGTACTTAAATGTAGTGCTTGACACAAGTTTTCAATTTATACACGCCCATTAATAAAATGATTCCACCTGATGTCTTATAATACGAATCATAGGGACGAATTCTTTTCAGTAACATTGAAGATATTACCATTCTTCTGTGATAATAGAAAAATGAGAAATAAATAAATGAACTGATAGTTGTTTCCCTGGTCACTGAAATGATATATTTTTCGAAAGATAATTAGTTTATTTTGAAAATTTTCTTTATTTTAGTCTAGTTACAAAAGAACGTTAGTTGGAACACTAAGATCTTTGTTTAGAATGCAAATTTAGCAAAAAAGGAGACTAAAAATTCATATATATTCAAGAAAAACCAAAACATTAGAATAGCTATTACATATAATCTAATATTCTAAAAAAGAAAACAAGTAAACATTTTGTGAACTAGATATTAGTATGTGTTCGTGATAATACTTTGGGTACCTATGGTAAGACAACGAAATAAAAACGGCGATAACTCGTATACATTACTTCAAAACCCTTAAAATTAAAATATACAATAGAACCCGTTTTTGTGTGGTCCTTTTTTATGAGATTTTATTTTTGTACGATCTTTTTATATGTCGAATATGAATTTAAACGGCTTTGGCACCACTGTAATGTTTTCTCTCTCTATCAAAATGTATATATATATATATATATAAACTTCAAAAAGCTCTGTTCATTGGTTATAAACAATTCGCCGTCCAATTGCTTTCTCTCAACCCACTAGTAGCACGCACTTGATTGAAGACAAAACTTTCAATGATAGTGACATTATAAACAACTTGATAGATTTTTAAGACGAATAAGAATCAGAGTTTTTGAAAGCAGATAAAATACATGCAAGGATTAAACTTTCAAACAAATATATGGAAAAACACTTCTTAAAATAGTTACAAATTCTGAAAGAAATTTAAAGTTTCTAAAATGAGCTTCGTTCATGCATATCTGGCTATTTTGACATTCACAAGCAACTGGTGAACTGACTGTCTTCACAAAAACTTATCACTTACTTCAGAGCCAAATAATAAATTCATTAAAACTGTATATATCCAAGTCATGAAAGCGATTTTGAACTGATTCATCACAGGAATACGCACGTTTTGGATTACGATGAGTTGTAGTGAATTATGTGTGAGCATTTAGAAAATTTTTGATGTATACAATGGGAAGTTAAATGTCTTTAAATTTTTCCATGAGGAATTCAATTATTTGTTTTGTTTGGAAGTACTTTCTTACACATTTCATAAATAATTGACATACTTTGTTAAGTGCGACTTTTGTTATGCGGTCCATCTCCACCGCATAATTTTTTTTAGTTTATCGACAAAATTGTTAGTTATATGCAAGCATTTATGAAATTTTCGCATATTTTTTGTGTAGTTTCTTTTTATGTACATCCCGCACAAAATCAAGTTTTACTGTATTTCAAATAAAAACAAACTTTATCAATAAGTACAAGAATGACAAAATCATTGCTTTACGTATAAAAATGATTTAGTTTAAAATTAATTATTTAAGGAAGAGCAGTTATTCGCAATGAACAATTGCTTTCTTATCTAAGTATAAAATGAGCGCAAGGTAACAATTGTAGCAAAATTGCGTTATAGAGTCTACTGTAGAGTTATCGAGAACTAAATGTCGACCATTCAATGACGAGTCGTTTGTACGAGTCGTTTGTTATATACTGGTTCATATTTTCAAAAAAAGAATCAAACGTAAGCCGGATAACTAGTTTTTCACATGATTGGTATTTGCAATTTGGGTTCACTTCTCAACACATTTGTATCCCCTTGTTGCCTTAAATACGTAATTGTTTTTTCTGCAGAAAGGAGAGTATCAGTAATGACAATACGCAAACGATTGAATGATAGAGGTCAGTATCCTATGCTACTGGTATTAATCCTGATCTCGTTGAGCATTTGCGAGATCATCTCAGTACACAAGTTAATGTCTCACATCCCACATGGGCTAAAAAAGCATGAGAAAACATTGTATAGGCATAACCAAAGAGCACTATTACCCATATGACGCCTTGATAACATCATAAACATTTGAAGACATTTCTATAAAACTATGAATAACAGTATATCATAAGGCATTCCAGTAATGTTCTAATCAAGGTAATCAATCTTACTGAGAAATATTTTTAAATTTTATTTATGTCTAGTAACATAAAAAAGTTGATTTATACCTGATGATAGTCAAAAATATACGAACTGTTTATAACAATGTTTTTAAATGAATGAATTACATATTTTTTTTATTGAAAGCGTTCATAAATTCCCATGCAACACAAATAATAACAAGGGGGTTGTTAATTCAATGCAGTATAATAAATATTATCGCTAAATTATGTCAACATTACTTGCATAAATCTCGGCAAAAGCATCCGAATGTATGAATGGTAACAAAAACAATTCAGAATTTGTTTCATTTTATCAAAAATATAAAAAAATCGGAAATTATATCAATCCCTATATAATATTTCATATACGAGAAGTTTTAGCATTTGCTTTTGAAAAGAATTGCATTAACAGTAGGGAGATGTAATTTATGCATCTTTAAGGAGTATTGATTTGATAAGACATTAATTACATCGTCAGAACAGTCAACATATTTGCATTTATCCGTGCAAGTTTGAACAGTCCTTATTATATTTGAATCCATGCAAGTGTTACCCTGATTTTAGCGAATATCCAGTATAGACCGTAAAATTTCACTTCTTGTTTTTGATGTACTTTTCCCCTAAAAGTCTATTGTAGATATTGAAAGGAAATTTGACATGATGCTTAAAAAAACTTCTATAAATGCCGGGAAAAAAACATCTTTGTCCTTTGAAAGCACTATTTTTTTCTGATTCAAATTTTGAAACAAGCAAATATTTAAGTATGTATTATTTATAGAGGGATATGTAATTGTTTGTGCTTAGTTTCTGTTTTTAGCTGGAATAGTTCCTAAAACGGTACATCAAGTAATAAACAAGAAATACAAAAGCATATAAATCTCAAACTTACCATTTTGCAGAACACATCAGGTATATGTGGATTTTCTTGTTGTACATGGCATCAACCAAATTTAAGAGTCTATTCAGTTTTATTTTTTTTTTAGTTCAGACTTCTTTTGCAACTCCCGGAACCGTACTTTTGGAATAGAGCAGTCTTTCCCCGTTGATCTGTGGTTCATGGCACTCTTTCAATAATCACATGTATTAATCCGCAAATGACGCAATACATTACACTTGTTAATATTCTCATCATCGTATGATAATATTGCATGATATAGACCTACTTTCAGCGTGTGAAAATAAACAAAAAAATGTTTTAGGCACTCTTGATCATATAACACTTTGAGAGTAACTTTTTTAATTTTAATTTTCCTATGTAAAAAATTCTATTGAAGTCTGTGGTCACACAAATCCTTAGAGAAGGTCTTTATTGCATCCATCACAGAAAGAGGCGAACTGTTCCTATGATGCTAAACATCTCCAATATTGTACTCTCTTTTTTTATAAACTTTTCATTAAGTCACCGATAATATTCTTACTGCAACATAAAATGGAAGCTTCAAATGTATTTTGACAATATGTTCAATTTAAATGACATTTTTAGATATGTCTTAATAATAACTTTCATCTGATTTACTTTTTTTCTTATAAGCTGAAATAATTCCAAAAGCTGTAAGTGATGTTGCCATATTCCATCTTGAAAAGTGCATACCTTTTTTCGCTTTTTAAGTACTGTTTCGCAATTTATTTCTATTTTAAACGTCAAACGCGGAAAAGTGATAATATATTTCACCAAGAGAAAATATTTCAAAACATAGTTTTTCAGTAATAAATAGATTTTCACATATGCAATTAAAAAAACCAAATGCATGCTAGCATGATTTACTTTTAAAAACCAACAATTGTAGGTTACAGGGATAAAATAAAATCTAAACACACAGCTTGGAGTGAGTGAGTTACTTTAACATCGCACTATAAAGAAATATGGTGGCCGCGGTCGCCTAGTGGTCAAGGTCGACAAACTCATGGCAGGCGTGTCGAGAGTTCCAGCTTATTACCGCTTAAGGCCAACCATGTAGAGGGTGCCCATGCATACTAAATACTTCAAGGATCAAAAGTAAGGATGTTGGGAGAGAAGAGTCGCGTCAAATTAAATGTTGTTCTCGTCACTTTATCATGGCTGAAAATTACGAGGTCTGCCGTTAATAGCTCCCCTTCAGCTTTACAGGGTGACGTTAATATAACTATTACTGTATCATAAAGCAACACAAGACTTTTGTCGATGGACCTCATAAATGTGAACCTCTGTCAAGTGACGAGGATTGGCACCTGATATGGCAATCCTCTTCCAACGTTTCCAGCAAGCAAAAGGGTGGGCATTGAGCCTCGACAGATTTAAAGTGCCTCAGCTCCCTATTCTAAAAGGGCACTAGGACTCGAACCCGTGATCACACCCACTAGGCTTACGAGGTTTTCACGCAGCTTGGGAACACATCTAATATGAAATACGATAAAATTGATTATAATAAGGGAAATAGGGCAATATTTGATGGTCAATCGTATAAACTTTTAAACTTTTTAAATGATGTACATTCTTTTGCTTACAAAAAGTATTTTGGGAGATAAAAATTTTTTTTAAAAATTCGAATGTGAATATCATTCAGTGTAGAATGTAGTCTGGAGCAGATGAAACGGACTACAAAGCCTTATACAAAATCAAAAGTCAATACTTTTTGAAAATTTTCGACTAGATTTCCAGGTCGGCATAGCTTGTGCCTCTAGTCGTGTTAGCATTAAAGACTCACTGTGAAGGACCTAGTGAGTGAGTAAAAATTAACGTCGGACTGTTCAGCTACATGAGGGGTTTTGGTGACGGACCGCGTAATATTGGACCATGGTCAAGTGACGTGGACGATACCTGAGCTAGAATCCCTTCTCCTAACTACCACATCAATGGAGGGACGTTTGAGCTCTCGACAGATTTAACGTGCATCGATCCCCTACACGGTGGGTCTTCAGTGGTACTGGGCTCGAACTCATGACACGCTAGCCATGGTCATATTCCTTGACCACTTGGCTACCATGGCCACCCCTAAGAAGGCCTAATGCTCGCCTAAAATTGTCGATTTTCAAAGTTTTTAAATTTTTGACAGCTAGGTGTTCTCCTGATCATTTGATCATAGTTTAGAAATACGATACTTGTCAACAATAACCTGCGATAAATTTCGAAATTGGACATATTAATAGTTAATAAAACAACATCTATCATTTCAAACGAAAAATATTTCTTCGCGCCTGCTCTCTGTGCGATATCACCAACTTTAAGAACCTAGAATAAAAAATAGGAGAATTATCAGCCATGTACATTTCTCAAGGTATCCGACTACTTGCGACAACTTTTTTTTTTTGAAAAAAAAGGAGATATGAGGACTTTTTGTTGTTTTGAATTTGTTTAGTGCATTTTAAGTAAAATATGCTAAAATTTAAAAAAGAAAAAAATTATTATTACTAAAATGGGTAAAAATTTACAAAAAATAACAAATGCAGCCCCCTTTGTACCAAAAGTTTATGAACAAATTTTCAATTTTTCTATTCTGATGTGTTTCTATGTTAATCATTTTTTAAATGGCCTTCAGGATAAAATATATTTTAATTTTTACAAAAACTAGAGCATTTTATCTTATTTGTTATATGAAATTGCTTAAAAAATCAGTAGTTTTATTCACATAAGGGACTGTCAATTTTGTAATAAAACAGTGATTGAAAAATCTGAAGGTTAAAACACTTCCACTATTATACAGAACGTACAAAAAATTTCAGTTCATTGTTTTTAAATATTTTTGAGCAATCGCTATCCCCGTTTGAGCATTTTCAAACATATATTTCGAGTAAAACGTGTTCTAAATTATAACATCTTGGTTAAAGTAATGGCATCTGCTTTTGCTGAAGCACTTGTAGTTTTGTTCTAGTGAACGGAAAATAATGATCTTGGTATTTTTATAAGACTAATAAGATGGAAAATTAGTTAATTTGTCAAATTTTGACAAACTTCATAATTTTATAGTAGTCAGATACCTTAATTATGTCTAAAGTTGGCATCAAGGATCGCATCTCATTCTTCACTTTCAAGTCAAAAGACAGGGTTTGGAATAATTAATTTAATATATTCAACAGTCCCTACTAATCCACCTCTTTTTGATCCTTAGTTGAATCCAAATTTAAACAAATGGTTAGATTCAATAATGTTTATGAACGTTAGAAAAATACATATATGCTAAAATTTCTCTTTTTAAAAAAAGTGGAACCCTCTATATATTTTAGAGTTAGCAACTAGTTTTTTATAGAGTTCATTGTGACCGTCTTAACCGAATAATTTAAGTCACAAATCCGAAGCCATAAAGTCATAAGTTGAGGTTATGGTACAATTGAGAGTACAACCATTAGATAGGCTGGTGTACATTAAATTTTTTGTGTTTCGAAGTTCTCATTCTGGCAAGGTGTGGTTGATTCGATAATGAAATGCCAACTGAGGTGTCGTTCTAGTCACTTAACTGTGGTTTGAAAGTATGGATTGGAGAGCGAAGTTACATATATATAGAAAATAAATCATCAAAATCCGGGAGTGATTGTATACTTTTGAGTTATTAAGGAAAATGAGGGTTAATGGCAATGGACCTCATAATTTTGAACGAGGGTCAAATAACCTGAACTAGCACAACTCTCCAATCTCCACAAACGAAAATGAAGGGACTTTGAGCCTCTACAGGTTTAGCGTGCATTAGTCCCTCTACACAATGTGGACTTCATTGGAACTAGGGCTCTAACATATAACATGCTGGGCGTGAATTCAGATGAGTGAGATAACATTAACGTCCCACTAATTGGCTACACGAGTGCTTTTGGCGACACACCTGACAATTTGGAATTATGATCTAGCGACGAAGATGACACCTGAGATAGCGCCATCCTCTCCTAATTTCCACACCAGACCAACGGGAGGACGTTTGATACTCGACATAAGTAATGTGCATCTGCGCCGTCTGCACATGACATGTCTTCATCGGTACTCAGCAGCTCATGACATGCTAGCCATGAAACGTTGACGTTCACTACTAGGCTACAGTGGTGACCCCATAAGGGAATGAATATTAGTATCGCACTGTTCAATTACACAGGAGCTTTTGGCAACGGACCTCGTAATTTTGAACCATGGTCAAGTGACGAGGACGAAACCTGACCTGACACCCTCTTTTAACTGCTACTACATCACACCCAATGGATTATGTTTAAGCTTTTGACAGATTGAATGTGCATCGCTTCTTTACATGGCGGCTCTTCAACGACACTGGGCTCGAATTCACGACACACCGGTCACGAGTCCGTTTCTTTTTCTATTAGGCTACAGGGGACACTCCATGAGTTTGGGACCAGATCCACTAGGTTATAACCTCGACTACAAGAAATCAAATCATACCTAATAGAAATTTTATAACGATTGAAATTCGTAAAATGCAACCTTTTAACAGTGTCCACAAACTATTAGGGGAGGGGGAAGCGAAGAATCAATTTTTTGGCATTTGGATCAAAGTATTTTTAGTTTCAATCACTCTAAAATCAGTATTTTGATAAAATTTTTGATATTCTTCTCTGTAAGAAGAAACTGCCATGTATCATCTGTAATCGAATGAGAAACTGGCTTAAGGCCTATTAGTTTCCGTCTAGGGTAAAACTTCTTTTCAAGGTATACAGTAGCAGGTATTTTCCACTTCTAAAATCTTTTTAGTGTATCAGGTATATATTTTTCCAAAAATATGTATCTTTTGGTATTCAGATCAAACATATTTTTCTTTGAAAAGAGTCTGTGATATTCGATCAATATATTTATCTTACCTCAAAGTTTTTTCTGCTCTTAAAATACTTCCATCGAAATATATATTGGATCTGATATCAAAGTTCTTACACAGCTAACTGAAATTTTCCGAGTCTCTTTATAGAACTGAATACATTTCGATAAGTACGAAAATTTCTTCAAATTTCTGATTAATGTATTAAATAATATTATTAGTTTTAACTAGACAGTGACTTTTATTTTGATAAAAAGTAGAATTCAACAGGTGTTTTACGAATTATATGATAAACTTTATTTCAGCAATCGTCTTTTCTTCTGTTCTTAAATTATTAATCAATTGGCCTAGTTTGGTTGTGAAGCCTAATTGTCTTAGTGAAGAACACGAGAATGCCATTGTCGAGTCACGGGTTTGAGTCCTCATACCATTGAAGACTCGTGTGTAGACTGGGTGATGCAAGTTATATCTGCATTGCTCATATCCCTTCCGTTAGTAAGGTCTGGAAATTAGGAGATTAGTGCCACGTTTAGATATCTTCTCATCACTTGAACCGAATTCAAATTTTCGACGCTCGTCCCCTATAGCCTTCCCGTTGATTTAAAATGTGACGTTAATAACTCAATTACTGTATAGTCAGGGCCAGTAATTTAAAGGAAATTAATATATGTAATCATTAAAAGAAAGTAGATGTACACACTAAGCTTAAGTAATTCGCTGTAAAAATTTAAAGGACATTACACTGGAGGAATGAAAATGATTCATCCAAACATCGCACTGTAAATCAGTAAGTGGTTATTGGCAAGGGACCTCGAAATTGTGAACCTCAGTCAATTGCCTAGCATGGCATATCATTTGTCACCATCTTCTCCAAATTACCCCACCACGCTAACAGGAGGACTTTGAGCCTCTATAATTTAAATGACATCGGCATACAGTCCCTGTACACAGTGACTCTTCAGGGGCACTACGAATCTGAACTCAGAATATGCAGGTCATGAGTTCGTCATCATTACCATTAGGCTACCGCCGCCACATGGTGAAAAGGACGGCATAACAGGAAACAGATATATCCCCCTCCTGTATATATATAACGATGAGGACGGATTTAGTAAATATTACGAAAATTTTTTGTATCGTGACCGGTGTTGATTTTTACAGGTAGACTTGGTCGAGGGATATCTATGTCTTGAAAGAATACTGCTCCACTGTAGGGGTTTCATATTTCGTTTATTTAACATCACCAAAAAACAAGGACAATCACACTAAAATACTTTACAAAGTTTCACACACATAAAGCAGAATCCACATTAAGCAGCGATGCGAACATATAGTCGACGAAACAAAGCACAAAAAGAGAGAGAGAGCAACGACGATGACGGTGATAACGATGACGGTTGGTCTGTGGGCATATGGGCTGCATTGCAGCCCTCTATCCCATATCTGGTGATCTAAGATGTGGAATCGGCGATGGTGGAGTTTCTACTTCTGCGATGGTCCATGCTGATAGGTGGAGCGAAAATATGGGCGTGGTTATTGAAGGAAGTTGCTTAATGTTTCATGGATACTTTGCATAGGAGAGAGCTCAGAGACTGCTCTCTGATTGGGTACTGGAGAGTAGAAAGTGCAACCAATGGCTCTGATCTTTTTATACTGGCGGTAAAGGACGTCGACTCTTTTGTAACAGGAGTCGTAATTGGATGCAAATGCGCACGAGCAATTAGATTAAGATTATAACGGTCTTGTGCCAAAGGATTAGGGAATAATTTAACGGGGTAAAAAGTTAAAGAGTTAGAAGAAGTCATCACATATATATGTATATGTAAACTCCTCCTGTTATATTTCAGCCAATAAGACTGAAACAATGTAAAGGATTGGTTGTTTTGAAGTATTAAAAAGAGTGTTTAATTTTCTTCCTTACTGCCTTTTAAACCCGATTTGATTAAACTAAAACCAATATAAATCAATCACTGTACTGAATTATCTTGTGGCTGTACGATAGAATTGCGAATTTCCTTTTTTAGAATCCGTATAAATGAGTGAATAATTAACGCAGCACTGCTCATCTACATGAGGGCATTGGCCAGTTTCCATCTTCTAGCGATGAGGATGGCACCATCTCTCTTAACTGCCACACTACACCAACAGGAGGACGTTTGAGCTCTCGACAGATTTAACGTTCAACGGTGGGTCGTTTGGAGTATCGGGCTCTAACTCATGACTCGCCATCCACGAGTCCGATACTTGACCACTTGACTAACGCAGCCATTTCTATTCGTTGAACTTAACAGTAAAGATCTACTGAATAGATAACTTCATCAATCCTTTATCTTATAGGTATGATCATCTGACACACGGGAGTGTCAATCATTGTCAAACACCTTGAAAGACAGCGTAGATGAATGTCAAACACACAATTTAGTTTTTTTGCATATAGTGCTGCTGCAGTCACCGCGCGTGGTTTTTTAAAAAATTTTTGGATCGTAGATTGTGTGTAAAATTATAGTTGGCAATGCTTCATATATACACATTCATTTTTCTGACTAAAATTCAAAACAACAACAATCTATATGTTACTTTGAAAGAGGTGTGAAAAGTTTGATATAGAGTTATATCAATATTCTTTTTTATAAATCAAGATACAGTGAATAAAGAAAATGTCACCAGAAAGAACATGTCTGGAGCATTATTAAATATATGTAAACATCACGAAATCTTTTAAAAATTTTTAAAAAAATCCGAAATCTGTATCCGTTTTTGAATTGAGTATGTGAAGACAAAAATAATGAAAAAACAATAATCAAAATATTAACATTAGATGATATCAAGAGAAAAATTTAAGCTGTAATTTTCTTTAAAAAGTCCTTTGATGGGAAGAAAATATATTATTGAAGACTTTCCACATAAAAAATATTAGTTCCGAAATCTATATTTTCATTAAATTGGGAGTTTCAGAGAACATTTCTCTTCGCATTTTTAAAAACTTCTTTTTCCGTTTTAATAGTTTTAATCGATATTTCAAAAATACGTCAGAAGGATTTTGATATTGAAATGAAAATAAATTCCTCCGCTTCAACTTTGCATATTTATTTTTCAGGAAATGCGTAAATGACTTTCTTTTCATCAACCTAGTTTCCATGTTTTTTTCCCCAAAAAATATAGTTTAGGATTCTACATCTGCAATTACTTTAATCTATATCTGATATGTATATATCAACTTTAAGAAAACGCTTTTTAAGATAATTCTTTACTTAAAGTAAAGTTTTAACTTTATAAGACGGAAATTTAAACTGATTAATTAAAGAAATTTTTTTCAATGAGCACATAAAAGAAAATCACGTTTACACCTAATTGTTGAAAGAGAAATATCAATTTTTCTTTAGCGGAAAAGAAAAATACTAAATAACTATTTTGTTTTATAAAAAAATATAAATTTTTATTTTTTCTCTTAAGGAGTATACATTTATACAATTATATTTATAAAAATAATCTTATCTAACATTACACTTCAGAAAAATACATTAATCAGTTGATTTAATTGACATTTCCAAGAAGAGTGGTTGGTATTTCAACCACAAGAAATAGTCTACAACAGAAAGGAATTGGTTCAAATATCAACTTAGGATTTCCTTTCGCTTTTAGCATCTTTCAGACTCCATGAACCTCCAACCCTTGAGACATTTTTTTTTATTCGAGAAAGGATATGAAACTTTTTTTTCTTTGTTTTGAAGTATAAAGAACCTCCTACTGAGTTGATTGATTGTTCACCAACCTCGAAATTTTAAGCAACACGAAGGCTATTGAAAAATGACCTAATAAATTTAACTTTAATCAAATGAAGAGGACCCCCCCCCCCTTATTTCTCAGCAAGTGATCAGTTTGTTATCTTGTTGCCATTGTCCGACGTCACATGGTAATACCAATTATAAAAAGAGAGAAGACAATGAAGTAGAAAAGCCCGTCTTGGAGAGCACTTTCTCTTTAAATCTAGTCTTCTTCTAAAAATTAGGAATAAATTGTACAAAAATCAGTTAACATAAAACAAATAAGTTGTCAGCATTACATAGTAATTCATTAAATGAAATTTTTTCAAATGCATATCCAGTACCCAGAAAATGATAATTATGACATTACCATTGAGATTAATGAACTATAGATAAATCCACTAGCACTTTTTACAATCAAGAAACTACTAAAATGTGTCTTATCTAATAAAACAAGAGAAAATATCAAAATAAGTTTATTAAATAGGGATTTGTATATTGTGTTCTCAATTGGAGAGGATAAGAGTTAGGAAATTAAGAAATGAAGGAGGTTGAATTAAAAAGATATTTATAAAACCAATAAAAAATTTTGAAATATATATATATATATATATATTTTAAAAGAAGCTAAAGGTCATGAAAAATCCAAATGTATTTTTGAAAAATTAGGTAATGATTTTGTAGAAAGTCTCTTAAGGGCATTTTTAGAAATTTTATATTTAATACGAAACTTTTGAATTGCAAACAATAAGCAAAATTTTTCATTCTTAACCAATTAAAATGAGAACAACGACACTTAGAGAAAAATATATATAGCGATTTAAATTCGATAAAATAAAATTACAACTAAAACAACTGATCGATCTCGATTGGGTCTATTATTTTTGTCTTACGATATCCAATACAATTCTAGACATAGAAGCAAACATGAGCTCTTTTCAATTCCTTGCTTCATATTTACTTATTATGAAATAAGTATATACTTATAAGTAAACTTTGAAAAAGTATTTTTCATTAAAGAAATAATTATTCTGAAATTGAATAGAAACCTTTATACTTAAAATCATACGTTTTTTTTTTGGGGGGGGGGATCTTTAATAAACACAAATACAAGCGCTAATACCAGAAGGGATTTTTTTTTACTTTAAATATGTTAATGATTAAAAAAACATCTACGTGACACCTAGGCCTCCCTACAAAAATTTACACAAAATATAGATTCACATAAAAAAAAATTTGCACATAATAAGGGGTCGCAAAAAATATTGTTCACATTATTGTTGTACAATATTTGCCTTTCCGAATGTGTCATTTTGGTAAATGACATCGTGTACACTCAAAAGGAAAAGTAGAACTACCGTCAACTGCACATCATCATCAATCCGCCAGAATGTTTTTAACAAGGGGCGTAGATTTCTGCCCACTGCAATTGATAGTGCCAGTCGCCAAGGGGTTATAGGAGGGGACTTCATACCATATCCACTAAACATTTTTGATGACTGTCGTTGCTGAAATATAAACTTTACTAACTTTCTAATAAAGCAATCTAACTTTCTTGCTCTTTCAAGCAAATCGGAACTATCAATGATGTTCGGTCATCAATAATCTTCATAAAGTCAGTAAAGAATGCCATTCCCGGTTGCCAATTAATGTGTAATTATTTTACTCAATACGAGATAGTTCAAACTGTCATATACATTTGCAATAGTTCGATGGATGTAACTTAAACGCTTGCAGTTGGATGCATTAGTAGAAATAATATGCATCTCTTTACCACACTGACATTTCTTGAACATGGAGCATTTACTTCTTTCGAACCTTTTTATATCACGGTAAACTTCATATAAAATACTTTTCACTGTTATTACTGCCTTTCGAGAGAGGTTACTGCAACAACGGGAGCTTATCTATGTCCTAGAAACTTTCTGCTCTTGTGGGATTCAGTAGGATAATTTTCCTTTGCATTAAAAAACAGTTCCACTAACTCACTAATTCTCAACCTTTTTTTTTGTTGTTATTGTGGTACACTTAAAAATTTAAAAATTTGGTGGGACACACAAACAATAAAATAAGTTCCACAGAATTTTACTTATCTTTATATAGTACACTTCCATTAAACCCCGAAAGAATAAATTAAATATACCACACGAATATTCTTAGTTTTTATATAAAACGGCTCAATTGATTCCGTTCTTGATTTTATTTTTTTCATAGTACAATTATTGATTTTTTTTAAAAAAAAAATTGACGGCACACAAAATGCCGCAGCACAATAGTTGACAATCACCAATAGACGAGTACATTATTGTAGTTTCTGCTCGTCCCTTCTCTTTTATTCCTCATTATTTTTAACATTATATGTAATTACGATGTAGTACATTACTATTTAGTTAATGATACATTTTTCAATGACATGAGCTTCTGTAAAATTGCCTACTATAAAGTACTAATCTGGCTGCCATGCTTACACACAAAGATTTGTTTCAATTATTTATAAAATTATTCTTACTTTTTGATTTTAAATGTATAGGTTTAACATTTATGGCTCTGATTTTAATGTTATGTATTTTAATTTTTTTCTCTTTAAAGAGAAATTATTATCAAGACATATTTTGCTTCTTGTATATGATAACAGTAATGCCTTTTACTTATTTAATTTATTCTTTCATAATGTAATTTTAATTAGAATAAAATTAAATTATTTCAACGTGGATTTTTAAATCTTTACTCCAGTTATTTATTTCTATGAATAAATATTTAAAAAACACATAAAAGCCCATTTATCTTACACTAAGATTTTACTTCAAACTATGACATCAGTTTGTATACGCCTTCAGTCAGCAATAAATGTTGCATTTCATTTTAGGTTGATATATTTGTGAACCCATGTGCAATATGAGATTCTATACCCCTGAGGCTAATAGCTCTATATAGCATGCGAAAGATAAAGCGAGGTTTCAGAAGACAAAAAAAAATTATATTGAAAAATCTTTCTTCTTATTTTTAAATTTCTTTGTCTAGTTGCAAACATCAACCACAATACATTGCTAAGGGATTTAACGTCCTAGCCCACATATACTCAAAGGATTTCTGACTGGAATTTACTCTATTTCTATTGCATCTGCTTGACTGTAGAATAACAAACTGGAACAAATTGAATACAACATGAATAATATCTGCAGATAGCATAAAATCAAAAGAAGCTAGGAAGGAAGAAAATATAGCTTTCATTCTTGGCATGTTAGATACAGCAGCATTTGGTTTGGAAGTAAGTTGCTGTGAGATTGCGATCCCTACTCATTTTTTCTTTATTCCTTAAATATACTGGATGAATTATTATCTTTTAAAATAAAACAAATTTTTTAAACTTGATAACAAGTGCTATGAAGCATTGATCAGATAACTGAAAGAGACATTATTTTTATTAGAATTATACTTCTGGTTTCTAATTAAATCTCTAATATATTTTTCACTCACCGTTCTTCACCATGATTTTTATTGGTTATAAGACTTCCTAGATATTTTGTAGTATTATATAAAAATAATAGCCAAATGACTTATAACCTGCCTCTAATTTTCATGGCTCCTTAAATCAGAACGATAGAAAATATCCTTTAGTATCTTCAAAAAGTACTTTTCAAAATAATAGACTCTATTACTTATTGTTTTAAATTTATAAAACTTATTATTTTTGTCGTATGACGTCATTCATTAATAAAAGCTATTAGTCAGTTTAAATGTCGGAAGATTATTTCTAAGTGGTTAAGTGGCGTGAAAGTATCAGGAATTGCAAACCAACTTAAAATACCATATAGAAGCGTAATAAGGATATATAAGGCTCATTTAACTAAATGTAAAACAAAAGTTTCATCTTTTGGGGTGTATATATTCCAAAGAAAATGATAAAACATGATGAGGAGAAATTGAAGTGAATTGTGAAAAATTATAGTTAAAACAGACAATTGACAAATTTACAAATTACAAAGGAGTTCAATTTAAAAGAAACAAAAATATCTTATAGAACAATACAAAGTGAACTAATACTTCTTGAGCTTGAAAGTCGACGACCAACACGAAAAACTTATTTGTCAGCTTTAAATTGAAACATTCGTCATGCCTGGACTAAATAATACAAAATCTGGGACATAGAAATGCAGGAAAAAAGTTCTTTGAACCGGAAATTCTTCTTGTCTTACCCTTTTGTACAAATGATGGTAGACAAACAATTCATCTGGGAGAACATGAAAATATTCATCAAGATTGCTTACAACCAGTCGTCTAGGCTGGGACCAACAGATTAATGAAAAGGGGAACATTTGTTTTAAATTGGAATGATCTCTTAAACACTATAAATCGTATGGGAGCTGAAAATGAGTACGTATTTCATTTAGAAAGTATTGTTTAACCATTAATGGATTATTGGTTTCAAGATGTTGACGGAATGTATCAAGACGAAAGTGTTACTCCCCGTCACGTCCAAAATGAACAGACCTGCCTTATCCATAACCATGGTGTGTTTCATCATCTAAAATGGCCATACAAAAGTTCAAATATCAGTGTAATTGAAAATCTCTGGAATGAATTGGAAAATAATTTAATAGAGTTGAATAAACTTTTAACAAATATCAAGGAAATAGAAATATCGCTTCATAAATCATAGTCTGAAATCCCTGTAGAGACTTGTCAGAAGTTTATTGCATCAGTACTACGAATAATTAATACTCATTGCTAAGCAAAAGGCGGAAACATCAAATATTAGATAAGGTGATGAGTCATTTCGTCAGTAGGTTTGTATTTACGAGTAGGATAACATTTTGTGTGTGTGTCCAGTGGTAGTGTATCGCTCATCCACATCACAGGTCCGGGGTTCTATCTTTGAGCTGGGAAAGGTCGACTCAGCCTTACCTCCCTTCAGTGTGTCGACAAATGAGTACCAAGATTACTTGGGGACCAAACAATTAGAGTTTTGCTACAGATTGACAACCTGATAGGGATATCTGTTTTTGCACTTTAACGCTCATACCACGAATACTGAGATGGGCACACAACGCTTTGGCCCTTATAGGCTGTTCCACCACTGAGTTTAAGATATTATTTTATAAATGATTCAATGTAATTTTCCTATAGAACATTGTATTACAATTTTATGTAATGTAATTAATACTTGCTTTAGTTCCCTCTAATCATAGATCTTTGATTTATTTGTTTGAAATAACTATCATTTCATATTGGTTGCTTAAATTTAGCAATTATTTAAAGCATTGCACTAAAAATTAAATTATTAATATAAAAAATGTTTATAGTATTACAAAAGGTACAAATGAATATAAATGATTAAACAAGACAATATGCCATTTCCAACAAACTCATATTATTGGAGTAAATTGTCGATAAAATATTTTCAATTGTTTCTGGCATCCAGTTAATATTAGTAAAACACGCAAAAATAAAGAGGGAAGATAAAGAAAGGTTAAATTTTGTATACATTTTTTTTTTGTATTTGTAATAAGAAAACTCTTCACAATAAAATTTGCTCTAAACGCTTATCAGTTATTTTGAGTAAAAAACCGTAAAATAGTTCACGAAATAGTACGTAATTACTAAGTAAATACACTTTTAAATATTTTTCAGCTATAATTATTATTCATCATATACACAAGTATGCATATTTTATGTAACCATTTTATAAATTATTCGTTTTATCAATAGTTTTTAAAACTATTTTTTATTTAAAAGAAGAGTCTATCAGTAACTTATAATATTTATTTTATTTTACATAAATTTTGAAAAATACTTCTTTTTTGTCTGGCTTTTCTTGAGAGAATGTCTTAGATATTCTTTCAGGTAAGAATAATAAAGAGCAAACCATTTTTGTTTTAAATACTACAGCCAGACAGTTTACTCCAAATTATATGCTTTTATAAATTGAGCAGAAAAGATCAATGGTTACAATTGCGTTTAGAATGACTCATCCTTGTCCATTCAAACTTAGCTTGGATCAAAAACAAAAAAAAAGGTCTTACTAAGTTGAAGAATTCAATTTCATATTTAACATGTTTGAAGGCAAAAAAGGGCTATATACATGTATATATAATAACAGCCATAAAAACCAAGAAATTCAAACTTTTCTTCTTGTACCTTTTATGGTTTATAAAGTAGGGAAAAAACATGATCTTCAAACACTTTCTTCTTCGTTTGCAATGACGAGACACCCACACAGTAAAAGGCTAGACTAAGCTATGAGCACTTAGGGAGCAGTTCATTATTGGGAAAAGCTTCTGTTCTCCCTCTCCTAGACAAGAAAGACACGGATTCCTACGATTAAGACCACATAATGGGAATAATCGCAGCACAAATAAACGGATGTAATGTTTTTAATTTTTGGAAGGTTCTTGTTTCTTTTCCTCAGAGTTTTGTATTAATAAGGAACAGTAATAATAAGTTAAAATATATAATATTATCGTTCTAAAAATGGAATAGTACGCATGAAAGTTATTTATGAAAATTTTGAACACTTTGATATCAAAAGAAAATTTATTATTCTAGAGTTATATTACTGTGTCGTGTATTATAACCTTCCCTAAAATTATCCTCATCTCGTCTAGTATTACTCATACTTAAATGTGTAAGCGAGTTAACGAATTCACAAGATACATTTACAAATAACAATATTTATTAATTTTTCTTAATCAAGGAAGGTCGTATACACTATTCAAATATAAGAACAATAAAATACAGTGGAGAATGAGAAGGGGTCACTAATTGCGGAACTACGAAATCTAAACTGAATCCACGAAGAATAAGCGCGTACAACTACAGCTACACACGTATACGTAATTACAATTATTAAATCACTAACCTGATTTCTTAAACTATTGCAGGTTCATCTTGTAGGTTACTTGGATCTTGATTGGATAGGATCAAAGCTAGAATTCCCTCTTAAATATACAAATTCTATCTTCAGCTTTTCTCGTAGCTTTTCTACGGACTAATTTTATCAACAACTATGAGTTGGATTCCCGACGGTTCGATTCACTTTACTTTACAAAACCTACTTCTTCACTTGACAACTATTACTCATTTCATATCATCCTCTCCCGATAACTCGCTAAACCCGAACTTATATAAAATATGTCATTTGCATAAATCACGCTTTGGCTCCCGGTGGAGATTGGTTGAAATAAATAAAATTTAAAAGAAATATGTAGAGGATTAGTAAAGAACCGTACAGATCCGTCACAACTGTATTTTTTTGTCTTGATCGCAGGTTTAAATTATGTTCGATATTAATTATTAAATTCTTAGATGGTGAGTTTGAAGACACTTTTCTCTACATTTGCAATGCGTCGCCCATACAGTACAGTGATTAGTGTACAGTGGAATCCCGGAGAAGGTATGAATGTTTGTAAATGTATAGAGCTTTCGTGGAAAAAGGGGGGTACTCTAAATAGCCGTCGAGCCGCAAGTTCTCTCGTGAGGTTGGTAGAAGAGGAAGGGAGGTAGGAGGCTCCTGACAACCCTCAGGGAGTTCTCCCTCAAATTTGGGGTGGTACCGACCCAAATCGTACTGCCACTTGCAAGGTGCTCAAAGCTAAGGCTAACGACAGGCGTAAAAAGCTAGCCCTTAGCCGCGATGAATTTCATGAAAATTGATCTAATGTTTCTGTCTATCAGGTGGCATAAGTATCCATAACGCATTTGCAATACAATAGTTTTTAATGTTTTTAGCTCCACAAAGATTTGTAGAGGTAATGTTTTGTTATTTTATGTCCTTAAAATCATTATCATGAATTATTTATTAGATTGATTTCCTTTGTATTTTTGGAGCTCGATACAATGCACTACTACGTAAGCCAAATAAGTTTGTAATAAAAACAGTGCACTAATTTTCGGTATTAAATAAAAAAAATTGACCTTCTACAACCAATGCAGGCACCTAACAATCTGTGATAATTTCACAATACTTGACAAATATAAAGTTGGGTGAAATGTATTGTTCACCGATTCATATTATAACTTACCAAAGTACAAAGCATTGCAAAACCAAACCTACAGCTGTCAATATCAGGTCATCAAGGAAGAACCATCTAAAATAGAATATATGAAAACTCAAAAGTGTGCAGATGAATATTAATCTGAATTTATAAAAAAAATAAACATAATTTTTTGAATAATCCTGTATTTCATACAATAGTCCAGAATTTTTGTCAACAATTAAAAACTCAGGAAACGTAATATTTCTAATCAAAATATCTTTTCCATCATGTAATATAATCCATTTACTAAAAAACTATTTTTGATATACGTACTGGTACACAACATCAAATGTATAAATGTCCACTTATATTCCCTGAAGTCGTAACAAAAAGGCATCAATCTTCAAGCATCAATTGCGGAACTAACTGCACCAGTTTAACTGACTGTAAAATGAATTGCTTCAGTAAAGCCCAATTTTAAAAAAATTAAATTATACCCGTAGGAAGATGATTTAGGGGTGGCAGAAAACATAATTATATCATTGTATATAACACAATACAACGAATATAAAAAAAGAAGTTAGTTAACTTGTTACATAAGCAGGAGGCTTATTTTATTTATACTCACGAAGGAAAAAAAAATCAAATTGTAACGGGTTCTCTTCTTCCAGTTCTTCAACTAATTCTTTAGGCTGAATCAATTTTCAGTAAATCGCATAATTTTAGGACATCTATCTGTAAAGGAACCATGATTTATATAAATGTGTATCACTATTTAGAGTTAAGTAAATCGAGTTTGTGAAGGTAGATAGCAATTAGACGCATTGATGTTGGCTTAAAAGTCATAGTTATAAAATGTATATTTAAAATGGCTGTGTATCCTAAAACAGGATTACAAGCCTTGTGGTTCGAGTTTAAGGAATTAAGCTGAGTATCTGCATTAATAGGTAAGTATATATAGTCTTATGTATTAAAATGCCTTTTAGTTGTGACAAAAATTACTATTATTTGAAAGTGAAAAGAATGAAATACGTGTTGCTTTTTAGAGGTGTCTTCATTCGTGCGAGTAGAGATTTGATACAAAAGTATTTGAAATTTTAAAAGTATTTATTGTTCACGGAAGCTCATTCAGAGGTATTTGTTGATTATATTTTGAGCTTGATACCAATCGTCGTAAATCATAACCACGGCTAAAATGCGGTAGAACAAGATGAAGAAGGGCAGTACTATTTGGTTTAATTATTATTTAAGGAATTTTCTCAAGTTTTTAAGATTGTTCGCTGTGGAATTGTAAAAAAACGTCTGTAGAAACTTAGTTGCAGTACTATTGACAGAGTTGCACAAAATGAATCAGTTAGGTAAATAAACAGCAACATTTATTATTTTTGTTTTCTTCGTCGACGAAGATATTCTATTACGCCAAATAGTTCCAAGGGATGGTAGGCTGTTCCTTACAGAATTTTTTTATCTCGCTGTAACACAATAAATATTGACATCTGTTACTGATTATCATTTGTTTTTGTATTTTAAAAAGCCCCTTAAATGGGCAAGAATAAGTTATTGTAACCGCAACAGGTGTTTATCTAATCAGTTTAAAAGTTATTCACATATTAAAGCTGCTTGAATGAAGCGTTTAAAATAAAATTGATTTACTTTGTCATTAATTAGTTAATTTGTTGTCTTAACACTGATTACCAATAAAATATCATGAAAGTATCTATAGAAATAATCTTGACGATCACTTTAAATGCAATAATTGACTTTATAAGATAATTTTGTTTTATAAGTAGTAACTTGTACTAATTATAAAAAGTAGTAACTGTACTATAATTATATGTGTTATTCTATTTTTTAAAATATTGTAAGACATATGCATCAAAATCAAAGCACAAAGTTTAAAGGATAAAATTTTTAAAAAAATTGAGAGATAAAAAGCTAGTTAAGTAAGATATAAAAAGATATAGAAGAAAATTACATTGATTGGAAAATTTATTTTTTGGACATTTAATATTCTTCAATTAATTATTAATTAATAATTTTATTTATTTCAATCTTAAATAGAAAAGATATATGAAATGTGCTAAAATCCAGTGTTCTATTAACAGAATAATCCTTTTAGTAAATTCTTATTATCGATAATTATTTCTAAATTTTATCTTTTAGATTCTTTTTATTTGTTTATGCAATAATGTAAGAGATAATTTCTAATTATAGAAATTTTTTTGAATAAACAGGAAATAAAGTCGAAGGTCAAAAGTCTGGGGGAAAATGTAACATGCATTATTCATCGGTTTTGAGAGAATATTTCTCATAATTTAAAAAAAAAAATAAGTCAACAAACTTCTTTTCAGTAAGAATAAGAAAAGTGTGATGAAGAAATAGATAAAAAAATCTTAAAAATGAGAGGGTGTATAAATCTTATTTAACTATATGGCAAAATATTTACTTACGGAATTTGGCAAAGAAAATAACTGAATATAAACTAATAGTATATACTAACTGAACATAAATAATAGAAATGTCAAAGAAATAACTGAATAATAGAATAATTCCCAGAAAGATAAAAATAAATAAAATAATAAATTATGTCTGGTATTTTTTACATCGATTTCTATAATTAAATTGTTCTTAAAGGAGTACAAGATAAATTGAAAAATTATAAATTGTATAATTGTAATGGAAATTCAAAGCTTAATAAAAACTAGATATTTTTATGCAGAGTATCATTCATTAAAATGTGACTAAGGTATACAAATCAAACAAAAATAATTTTTATGGAAATTATTACTCTATAATATTCTTAAATGGAACTGAAGAAATAATTAAAAAAAGTCAATTCCTACTTAGGACAAAAAAGAAAAATTTTATTTTATTTTTTTTACTAAACAGTTACAATTAATATAAATGTGTATATACATATGGCAAAACACAGTATTAGGTGACACAATAGTAGGCGATTTTTTTTTTTGCGATTTTCCATTTACTTTCTATATAATGTGTTGGGGATACATTTTTTGTTACTATTTGTATTCATTAATTACATTTAATAATTCTAATAAAATAATGTAGTAAGAAATAAATCACATTCTACGAAATTAGGCCAGTCCAGGTAGGGTTCGAACCCACGACGTTTGAATTAGAAGTCAACAACGAATGATTTTCCTTTTTATATATACTGTTAGACTATTATATTTGTTACTATTTATTCATTTTTTTATTTAATTAATGAATTTATGTATGAAAAAAAATAATTAAAGTCAAGTGTTATCCGTTACAAATTTTAAACAAATGTTTTTGAATTTGAAAGTGTGTTTGTGTAGATCAATAGAATGTATTTTATTAACGATTGAAAATTTGAACAATTATATATATAAATATATATATATATGCTAGGTTTAGAAAGATTAGCTTTAAAATTAAGGGAGTAAGAAATAAAAATAGAGCGAACTCTTTATCATCGCGTAAGGATTTGTGGGTAAATAAGCCTATTTAAAGGTGGAGCGAGCGCTGACGAAGGCGAACGCGTACTGGAGAGAAGTAGCTGGTGGACTCCTGGCCGGATTACCGTCTATTGTTCTATGGTGTTGCGCGCCTAAGGGACGCCATCTTGGATATTAGATAGTTATATAGAAGAATAAGAGAAGTATTTGCTATAGATGATGCATCCTCATTTAACCCGCAGGCCTGGGGCCTGTCATATATATATAATATAGGGTGAGAGTTAACTTATATAGTAGGATTTGAAAAATAAAAACTATAATCCAAACTCAATTTATCGCTTTTTATAAATATATTTATTATAAAATGTACGAAAAAGCAAATTTGCATAAACTTGATACGTGTTATTAACGGTTTTTCCAAAGAATAAAAATAATTAATCACTCAAGGAAGCCCGTGCTTAGCTTCTTGAGCATTTGACGCCGAGCCTCCCTGTATCGACTGGCGATGTCATTTGTCGAGTATTCATGGAGTCCAGTATACTGGAGCAGGTGGTCGCCATTCATTCTAGCATGTCTACTGAGTGGGCTGACCTCGTCAGCAGCCAGGCAAAGCCAGTGGAGGTATACTCCCAAAAAGTCCTGAGAGGTGGTTAGGCGAAAGCGGGCTACAGCCTGGACTTTCACCTGGTGCCTCAGGATTGGGCCCACAGTGGCCAGAAATTTCCAAGGCTTTCCAAGGATCCTGGTTTTTGGGTCACAGTAGTATATTTGTCAATGAATAGGGAAATAATACTTTTTCCTTTGTAATATAGTATTTCACATTTCTTAAGAAAATTTTATTTTCGTAATAAAACTTAATTAATGTATGACATTAAATTCTTGTCATTTTTGTAAATTTACTTTCCGTATTAGCACTGTTAGAGATTATTATTATTATTATTTATTTATTTATTTTGCATTTTAGTATCGAACAAAGTTTGAAGTTATAACAATCCTGAATGATTTCTTCTTGCTTTTTTTGGAATTATTTATAATTTTTTTCTTAAAAAGATGCGAGCTTTTAGGAAAATGATGTATTACGTTGCATACTTTCTGGAAATAAAAATTTCAATTTTATATTCATGTATTTGGAAATTTAATTTCTATTATGTTTTTTTAATCAATATTGTTTCTTTCCTACTTAAAGCAGCATTGCCCCTTTCAAGCAACACTTGTTTATTTACCAGATAAATAATTCAATAAGTTATAAATTGATGATATTAAAATAAATTGTAATAAAATAGGTTTTTCCTTCATACTGAATAGTGTTTCTTAGCTTTTACGCTAATATTTTCACTGAAAAGTCTCAATAAATTTTTACTATATGAAAAAAAAAATGTGTAGGATTGGCATATAAAACTTATACAATGGTTCAGAATTCGAAAGCTGTAATTGCCAGAAAATGCTAAAATGCTACGTACGTAAAAAATATAAATAAAAAAAAAATTGCTCTTTTTTGTGTGCGTTGCTACTTCCTTAATGGTTCCCATGCCTCACAATGCTGAATTTAAATAAATGTTTTGTCTTCGTGTGTCAGTTGTCTTTGATTTATTTATTTTAATTAAAAATTCATGAAGCACAATTTCTGAGTTTGAAGATAAACTTACGGCCATAATAACATTAGTGTATATAATTTATGCGATTTACACAATAGAGAATTATTTAAAATATAATGTCTATAGTTATCCTTCACCAGCTGTGTTTTACATATAATAGTCTTGACGATTTCTTTTACTCGAAATATGATAAAATTTCAAAGCAAATTGCACTAAATAAATTGCATTAAATACGATTCAAACTACAAATACATAATTCTTTAGACTGAAAACAACATTTTTCATCTGCATCTTTGCGTTTTTATTAATATAAATAGAATCAGAGTACCAAAACTACAAATATATAATTCTTTAGACTGAAAACAACATTTTTCATCTGCATCTTTGCGTTTTTATTAATATAAATAGAATCAGAGTACCATATTAAAATTACATTACTATATTGCAGTGTGCGGCACAAAAAATCGGACAAATTTCTTGCCTCCTAGAATAGTTAACGAATTTATTTTTAATTGGTATTTTCATGTTTCTTCATCTACCACTTTCATAATAAAATATTTTTTAATGCATTTAATAGTTTGTACTTTGATTTTTTTTTATGTGTTTTTGATAATGTAAAGCAATAGGACTGTAATTTTAAAGTTGTTTGAGCAAAGGAAACGACAGTGTGAACTCATTCGTTTGCTTAATGTACCTCGACAAACAGTGTCTTATGCAATCTGCCGTTTCAAAGATCTTGGCAAGAATGGTCGACGTCCAGGAAGTGGGCGAAAAAGCACTGTTAGCATTTCAAGGAATCGTAACCCATCAAATAGCGAGTCCAGAGAAATCCGAGAGTTTCCATGAGAAAATCGCTCGTGAAATGGGAATAAGTGCCAGATTGGTGAGGTGAATAGCAAATACGGAGCTTGGATTGAGGCCTTACAAGTTGCGATAAGTTCAGCTCCTCACTAAAAGAAACAAACTCGTACGGTTCCGAATGTGCCGAAAAAACTTGAGACGGGAAGCAAATCAACGTTGGGAGAGAATCCTTTTCACTGATTAGAATATCTTTGCTGTTCAAGAAGTTCATAACTCCCAAAATGATGGAATCTGGCCTGTGTGTGTGGATGCTCTAAGCACTTCGGAAATTGTTGAACATCGTCAATATCCAAAGTCTGTCATGGCATGGGGCGGAATTTGCGCAAGTGACAAAAATCCTTTGGTTTTTGTGTAAGAGGGCGTTAAAATCAATCAAAAAGAGTACAAGAGAAACCTTGGAAGCTGCTGTACTTTCGTGGGCCCAAAAGCATTCCGGAAATGCGTAGTGGATGGTTCAACAAGACTCTGTACCAGCTCACAAGGACAAAAAGACACAAGAGTGGTGCAAGACAAATTTTCCAGACATGATATCATGTGAAGAATAGCTACCCTACTCGCCGGATCTCAATCTCATGGGTACAGTGTTTGGTACATTTTGGAGCACTAAACTATACAAAACTTTAGTTTCTCGAAAGCAATTGTTTCTGCGCTAATGGGATAGATTAAAGATAAAAGACTAGATGAATATTGTTGAAAATTCCTGCAAGCGTTTACACCTCTGCATTGTTGCAAACGGCGGTCATATTGAAACCAATTAAATTTATTTATTAATAAGAGTATTTATTATATAGTATTATCTTATATAATAAATATAGTATAGTATATTATAGTATAGTATTTATCTTATTATATAGTATTTGTTATATTTTGTTAATTTCTCAATTATTTATAAAGTTGATTAAAAAATTGTTTGCCCGGGGCTTTTTGCCGCACCCTGTATTTATAGAAAATGAAGTAGATGAGACAAACCATTTCAATGCTTTTTTTTCAAATTTATATCCATTTATACATTTTACAATAATGGTTTTCAATGCTAATTAGATGTTAAAGGTTTTATTTTAAAACAAACTATTTAAAGAGTTATAAATTTAAACTATCCAGTGGAAATGAAGATTTATTTCAAATAATAAAAATCAGTACATTTATATATATATATACCTGTTTTACACTGAATACACAAGTAATTCATTTTTAACTTTGTGTGTATGTGTATTATTTATTACTTTGTAGACAAAATCAAACAGATAATTTAAGAATGGAACCGTACATATTATTATAAAAATTGATAAATGTAGAAAATTAATCGCACAACAAATACAAAACATGGAGAAGAACGCTATCTGATTCTTTTAGAAACTATGAATGTGATGCTATTTTTTTAAAAAAAAAGGTAAGTTTTCATAGTTCGCAATTTATCAAGCCGTATGATTTCTTTTCGGTTCAAAACGCGATCATCTAACCCATTCCAATTTTAAAAAAATAATAAAGCAAAAACCATCATATTTCGTAATCCCTGATGTACTTGTTCCCAAACCGAGTATTTCTCAGTACAACATGGCAAGAATAAAAAAAATATTTTCTTCTTCCGTTGTGCTTTATTCTGTATTCATACTACCTGCATATATTATTCATAATGTATTCAATTTGCTCCATTCTGTTATACTGCATTCAAACAGACACAATAGAAAGAAAGAGTAAATTCCAGTCAGAAATCTTATGAGTCTTTTTGTGGATTCTAGGACGTTAAATCCCGTAGCAATATATTGTGGTTGATATTCACAACTAAACAAAGAATTTTTTAAAAAATACACAAGAGTCATGCGATTTTCTAATATCTTTTCGTATTCCTTGAATCCGTAATACAGTTTTTGCGTGTTTTAGAAAGGAAGCATAATTTTTTTTGTTCTCAAGAATATAGATGTTCATATTATATGAACCCATATATATGCTCAAAATAAAATGAAATGTAACATTTAGTGTTGACAGAAGACGCGAACGTGTATTCTTAACGTATATGTGAAGCTAACGTGAAGTAAAAATTGATTACCTATAGAAAAGATATTGAATTTTTTAAATATTTAATTTTAGAAATAAGTAGGTGGGATGATGCCTTAAAAATACAATTTTTAATAATTATTGTTTGTTTTGATTATGGATTTCTAAAAGATAATGGACCTGAATAACAGCAAATGATAAAAATTGCAAAATATCAAAACAAATTCAAAACCTAGACAAGAATTTGAATTGACTAAATGCTTTTCAGCTAGTGGGAAGGTACTATAAATAAAAAAAGAAAAGAATTTAAATCTTATAACTATATACTTAAAATCGTAGTTAATAGAATTAACTTAAATAAGTGATCGCAAGAATCATGTTTCAAAAATTAAACTAATATTTTATTGAAGATATTTTTACGATATTATATTACCCATGATAAACATACTATAACCTAAATATCAGCACCAGATATATATTTTCAGGATTATATATAAATATTGAGAAAATGTTCATATAGACCAGATATATGCAAATAAAATATCGAGAATGATTGGTAGGAAAAAAGATGCGAATTATAATGTATATGTAGCTCCACAGGTTATGTAAAAAATTCTGAAAGGGGGCAGCAGTACCATATCCTACGAGTACGGGGAAAGGGAAGGAATTAACAGTTACACAATAGTCGAGCACCTCTAATAGAGAAGGAAAATTATTTGGGGGACAGTATCCTTCAAGGGGAGGAAAAATTACACACCGAGATGTCGGATCACCAAAGCGATGACAGTTTTTGCAAACAGAAAATTCCATGAAAAATATATAAAGCAGATAGCGTATTACTCAGGTGACCAATCGTCCTTCTTTAAGGAGAAAACATTCCTTCTTCTATAGGTTCTGTCATTTGTCAAAAAATGTCCTGCTACTGTCCTTTTTTTCAATATTTTGAAATTAATCTTTCATCTCTATGCAAACATGCCTGGCCAAACTCTTACGCGAGTGTTTGAAGAAATTAGAACATTGGGTGTATATATTTGAATTCTGATAAATTTCACAAGGGGAAAAACAACATGTTGAAATTAATGAAAGGATGGGGGAAGTATTTTACAATTTTAAAAATGAACACATCTCATATGAAAATTTGGTTATTCTTGTTGAGTTTACATTGCACTGCCCAGGAACAAATGCTGTAGTGGAAGTTGTTTTGCAATTGGTATTGATTTTTGGATAAGTGAGAAATCAAGATTGAATGTTACTTTAGCTGCAGCACTTACCATAAAATCCAATATAAAGGATATTTCTTGCCCAGAAATTCCTGATAAATCAGAAAATGATATATTGATAAAAAATTAATTCAATGGAAGAATGCTCGTTTAGATAAATAATTAAAATTGATCTAAGCAAAATTAGTATTATTTTGCTTGAGTTAATAAAATGTTCCATATCTTTACGAAATTTTTTTCTTAAATTCTTTGTTCTCCTTTTCCATTGTAAGAAATGTGTCTACTTAATATTACACGCTTTGATAATATAAAACTATGCAACTGGTTAGTAAGAAGAAAGCACAATAAACAATCGCGAAATGCCAGTCTGTTCCCGGAAATACGATGGAAAATGCACTTGTTGAGCTTTTGTTCCCTCTACAGAATGCATTCATGAGCAACACGCATTCAAGGTACATATTATAAAAATATCCATTAACCCAACATCATCGTTACAGAGAAGCGTATGTAAGCGATATTTTCGTTTACATACGAAGCTTATGCGTATAGATCTAGCTCTTGTCTTCCCTAGATCTATACGCATATTTGAATAGCACAGAGTACCATTCTCTCACAGGAGACACACTTCTGTTTCTGCTAATATAGTTATTGTGTTAGTACCTGAGATCAATTTGGTAATTGGACCAATCTGACTTGTCCTCATGATTTGTCACACATCCAAATGCAGAACACAGTAACCTCCGGTTCCTGTTGGTGGCACTCTGGCATCCTGTTGATATTTTGATGAATGCTGCGGCTAATAACCCTATTCTTCCTTACAGTCTTACTTATTATTTAGAGGGACGAATTCTAAACAACAGATATTCTAAGATATCATTAAAACATTGAGATGAAAAATTGTTTGCAAATTTTTTAAAGAATCATATTGATCCCCCCCCCCTAAATATATATTTATATACATTAAGTTCAATTACAATTTTGAATTCTTTTAAAAATCACGAGTTCTGCAAAATCATATCGTAGCATAGTTTCATTATAAACTTACTTCCATAAGAATAAAAAATAACTGTTTTCTTAATGCATATTTAACAAAAAAAAGAAAAAAGAAAATAAGAAAAAAATATTTTGTAAAAAATGGTATTTGAAAAATATGAGTTAACGTGTTTTCCGGAAAAAAACCATTTGAATTAAGTAAAAGAAAATATAAAATTTTCTTATCCATTTACTATTTAAAATATTTTTCAGCTGTTAAATGATATTATCACCGTTAAAAAAACTATAACATGCAATTTATCTTATGTTCCTTTGATAATTTCATTTAAAGTATATATTTTGGTGTAAAAATAATCCTTTCACTTATTTTATTTAGGTTATATGTATTTCATTTTATTTATTAGTGCGAGTTTATTTTTAAGGTACTATTGTGATTTGAAATAATTTGTTAACATCATTTGAGATAAATAAATTTAATAAAGTCGTTACTGTATTAAATAGTCTGCAGTTCAGGTAATTTAATTGAGTGTATTATTATTTGCTATGCAAGTTTGAAAATATGTACCTCATAAAAGAATTGTATTATATTACTCACAATTTTAGATTTTTATTTATTCAGTTTCAAAATTGAAACCAAAGATAGTGGTTTAATTTGTTTTGTTATGCGAACAAATGATATGAGTCTATTTGATTAATTTATAAAACTTATTTAAAATAGGGTAAATAATTTTTAAATACCTATTAAAGGTAGATCTTTATTATAGGACTGCTTATTAATTTTTATTAGGCGTTCACGCTTTTCTTAGTCCTCGAATTTTGATTTTAAATATCTATTTTGAAAAATGTTAGACTTGGTTAATACATTAAAACTTCTGAGAACTCGCTTAATCTATCTGATTAGATTTTAAATCTAGCTTGTTTTTTGCTGTTATTATTAACTATATTACCAGAATTATGAGTATATAGGATACAATAGAAAAATAGATGTATAGCAGATTTCTAAAATATGTTTCCTTTATTAAATAGAATTTTTTTACATAATTTTTTAAATGAGAAAAAAATTACTTTGGCTTAGATAATTGGCTTTTTAAAAATGCATTCGTTTATCTTATTGAACACAATACAATATTTTTAATTTTTCTATTTGTTAAATAAATAAAAAATACCATATGCATCACATCTATTTTTCATAAATTAAATTTTTCAATTTAATATAATTATAAAATTTTGCTAAAAATAAAATATATCTAAGTATAAAATTCATGCTTTTTTCGAATTGCTGTTGAAAATTAAAATGTAAAAAATATCTGAAAAATACGTGAATGTTTTAAATTTTATAATTTAACTTCAGAATAGAACCCATCAAAATTATATGTAAATCTACATAATTGTGTTTAAATCTCTTAGTTTTTTTTTGTAGAATACGAATATCTATAATTTAAAAAATATATGTGTGTGTTTTTGTGATTTTCTTCATATTTTAAAAATTTTTAAAGGAGCAGAATTTTGTTACTTATTCTTAAAACTTTTATAAAAAAATATACAATGCAACTTTTAAGTTTAATGGTTTTAAATTTACTTCGAAAAGTAAAATCAATGCAAAATAAAAACAATTTAACAGATTAAGTTAAAATAATTTCATGAAAAACTGTGTTTATCAAAATTCATTTGCATGTGTTAATATTCCTCACACCATGGATATTTTAACGCATTTCCCACCTTTCTCATTGAATTATATCTCAGAATTTTGTTCAATTTTGTAAGCTGAGGACAAAACAATTCAATGGAGGATAGCTCAACTTTCTTAGCACTTTTAGGATGGCTGCCATTTATAAGCAAACTAAGTAAATTCAAATAATTTCGAAAATACCTGATAAAAGTAAAACTTATCACGTATGAATATATATAAAAGCGTCTCATTTTAGATTTAAAGCAATTTTCGCAGTGTTTTTAAAGTTTCTGACTGTAGTAAATACATAATTAAAGCTTATTATATTGAACAATAATGCAATTTTGAATACATTTAACAAAGGGAATTGCTGATAACAATATTTCTTATTTTAGTGGACAATTAACTTTTATACAATTAAGGCAATATGGTACCATCTTCAAAATTTTTTTTTTATTTTTAATATTTGATATTTGGTTTTAATTGTATTTTACAAAGGTTAATGTTTAATAATAATTCCATGTAAATTTTTTTTTAATTTGTTGCAAAATATTTGTAAAATTAAAAATGTTTTAGCTTTTTAAGCATTTTTTAAATCCCTAAAACATTTTTAAATATGTCTCTTTTTTTTTCAAAATTTTTTTCCAAGTACCTTATAATATACTACATAAAACTGTGCATGGGTGTTTTTCTGCTGCTGCACTTTAATTTTTTATTATTTTTTTTACAGTTAAACTTCCAAAAATTCCCCAAGAAATATTAATTTTGATTTCGAAATTTTTTAGAAAAAGTGCTAAACATGTTAGAGCTCATTCCATGCACAGTTTTAAAAAAACATACATTTCAGAACATGTATAAAAATTTCAAATCCATACTTCAATTATCTTAAAAGCCTTAGGTGTTTGAATAACAGTATATGTACAAAAATTCAACATGGAGAAATATGAGTTTGAAGTTTTCATTCCATGAGTAGCATGATATAATATTCATCGAATAGTCTGAAACTTTTATGAAATGTTAATTAGCTTATTTAAAACTACTTACCATAAACAATTGCACAAATGTAGAACAATTAAACAGTATGCTGCCTTAATGAATATATAGGAAAAAAAAACGATGAAAGATCAATATTTCATAAAACTTTATCTTAATAATTATAAGAAAAAATAAATAAATAAACTTCAAAGCTAATTCCATGCTCAGAGATAATGCACAATATGTACAAAAGATGTTTATGCCTTTATTTTTGATTTCCATGATTTAAACGCCTTCGCGTGTTAAAAATGTTACACGAATAAAAGCAAAATCAAATAGCAATTTATAGCTAAAATACATCAAAATCTAAGAACTTTATGTGCGCATTTGTTTAAATAAATATCTTAAAATATTTTAATAATTAAAGTGTTGAATATCGCACACATGGGGTATATATATATATATCACCAAAAACAAATATATAAAAATGGGAGAGTTTTTCTCTTCTTGCGAATTAGATTTTTAATTATCTGAGTTATCAAAACGAGATTTAGTGTTTGTGCTTTGAGAGAATCCGTTTAGAAGTTTTAATTTCATTTATAATAATATCATAAAAATCACGCACAACTTTTAAATCTTGACCAAATCCATTTGATCTTCAGTAAATAATTCACAAACTAGAATTTTTACATGAATTGCACAATTCTTTCTTAAAATGATTTATTACTGCATATATAATGTCAATCTCATTGATGCGCATTAGAAAAATAATTAATTCATTTTTTATAAAGCTCTTTTCTAGCAGATAATCTGAAATGTAGGCGTGGTATTTGCTGTTTAGCATCAAACATTGCTCCATTACTTAAAGAAAAATGCAGGTAAAACTTTGAAATTTTGCAGGCATATTTATAAAAATTCGGGGTATCAAATAAGCCAATAAAAATATTTTCGACTGTTTAATGATTTTTAGGGTACCATATCGCCTTAAAAATAATGGGGATATGATTTTGATAAAATTATTGTAGGATATAATTAAAATTTATACTTTTAATTTGAAAAAAATGCTTTTCTTTCTTTTTTTATGCAAATATTTTATTTGTATTTCCTGAACTTCTGACCTATTAGATTAGAATCAATAGAAAGAATACATAAATCTATCTATCTTTCTACAAACTTTGAAGAACAATAATTACGAAATGCAATGTTTTCTATTTCAGTCAGTTTTAAGAGCAATTCATATTTTTCAATCAACACATATAAGTAAATATGTTTTTACTTCATTAAGTGTTCGTTCACAGCAAGTTAGTTTAATATGTAGCTTAAATTTTTCTCTTGAAAGTAAAATTTTCATTAAAAATCTTTTTTTATTTAAAAAAATATCTTGAGACTTCATCAAAAGAAACGCGTTTATGCATTTCCTGAACAATAGATAACCGAAATTGAAGTGAGGGGATTTATTTTGTTCGTTTAAGCATGAAATTCATGTGACATATTTTGGATTTTCCAATTAAAACATTGAATAAAATAAAACTTTTTTATAACTGCAAAAAGTGAAATATTCTAGAACTCCCAACTTAATGAAAATATAGAGTTCATTAATAATCCAGAACTTGTTTAATAACATATACTTTCCTGTCAATGTTTTCTTTACATTTAAAAAAAATATTTAAGGTAAATTTTGTTTTCCAATGTTATTTAATGATAACAATTTCATAATTTTTCTCATTTTATTATTTTTGTTTTAAAATTTTCACTTAAAATATCCTGTGAAACTTTTTTTTTTTTTATATTTTAAAGAATTTTGAAATACTGGTAATGTATTCAATAAAGCTGCAGACTTTTTTCCCCGATGACATTTTTATTCACGTTCTTTTTGATTTTAAGAAAAAAAAAGCTAATTTATCTCCAACAAGCATTCCTTCTTTTTTTAAAGCAATATATTGATAGAATAGTTGTTTTAAATTTTAGTGCTTACAGAAGCTTATTAACTAATGCAGCAAATATTTTATGACAGAAAAATTAATAATACCAAAAATGACTGGGAGCATTTAAAAATGTGCAGAATAAACTAAACTTTTTGACAAATTTGAATATTGAATAGAATTAATGATTTAAAGCATATTTTTCCACTATTGAAAATAAACTGAAAGATGTACGCCATACTTTTCACAAAAAAATAAATCGAAATAGAAATAAATCCTATTCCATTTTAGAAGTTTTTTTCCAAAAAATGGGAGACTTTTAAAGGGATTATTTTTCAATGGTAAATATACATCAATAAGAAACAGAAAATATATAAATCTCACAGAGACAAGAACTGGAGTATATAACGATAAGTTCTTGTAAAAATTGATGGAAATATATTTATAAAGACCAATCAATCGATATCCATTTTACTTCTTTACAATAAACCATTCAATCATGAACAATCTTGAATTAATATACCTATCAAAATAGTATGTAGATGCTTTAAGAATTTTTCAGTCAACTGAAAGCTCTAGAAGAAAATTTATGAGTCTTGAATCATAAACTACAAAATTCCCTTTTGAATTTTAAAAATCAGATCATCAATAGTAAATATTGGTTGATCCCTAACTTTAAGAATGCCTGAAGGTTTCAAACAGTCTTTTCATTAAGAAGTGAAATACATTTCACTATATTTTACAAAGTATTACTTTGTAAGCTCCTTTAATTTATTAAGAAATATGTGAAAGAGGGGAGATAAGTTTATGGAAGTTAAAAGGCCAGAACAATATTATATCTGAATTCTTCAATAAGAGTTCTGTGTACGTAATGCAGATGGAGTGTAACAGCATACTTTTATTTATTTCTTTAAGAAAATCAATGTGGCGAAAAAGTAAATTCCATTTTATGTAATTTGAATTGCATTGCTAGACTGGAAAACAGCTTGTGAATGCGCAATGTTTCGACTTAAACGGGTTTAATGTTATTATTGGCATTTTATTCCCTTCTTTCCATGTTTGTGTGTTTTCACCCAAGGAAGACGAGTTCAGAACTCAAATAGGCTTAGAATCCAGAAACAATTCCATGTTAAGGACTTACAGTGGTGGCAAAAAGTCCTGAACACACTCCTTTTTTAGCGTAATTTTTGTGTTTGACTTCATTTTTCGTTGTGAAATTATCGCACTATCTTAAATATTGTTATTGATTTTAATGTATTTTTTATGCTGATTTCAAATCTACTACTAGTATCTTAATTACTAAAATATTTTTTGTAGTAAAGCTACCTGAACACAATAATGTGAAATACGTGCAGAATAAAACAATACAGAATAACATAATATGCAAAGAAAATAACACGCAAAAGTGACAAATACGGTATATTTAATAAGTATTTAGAAAATTACATTGTTGTCACATGTTAGAAAATCAATATTTTATGGGCCAGCCGTTTGCTTTAATTACGGCTCTACATCTTTTAGGCATGGAATGCACCAATTTCAAAAGAAGATCTTTCGTGACAATATGGTTGAAGAAAAATATTAAAGCTTCAATTAATTCACGTTTGTTTGAAGTTTTTTTCTTTGAAATTTCATAAACAATTTTAAACCATAAGTTCTCTATCGGATTAAGGTCGGGAGACTGTCCTGGCCAGTTCATTCTATTCACAGTATGGTCTTTCAACCATTTCTGCACTACATTTTCACGATGACAAGGGGCGTCCTGAAAAATCCATGACTGATTCCCAAAAAGATCTATCGCAGTTGGTAGCAATTTATTTTGTAGTATTTCAATGTAATCCATGGCTTTCACTGTTCCGCTAACGATGTCAAGTCTTCCAACACCATGAGAAGACATGCAACCCCATACCATCACTTTTGTCGGGTACTTTACTGTGGGCTTCAGACATTGAGGGCTGAATTCCTCAAGAGTGCGTCGTCTTACATAGGCACTACTTTGATTGCCAGAAATACAAAACTGACTCTCGTCATTAAATATTACCTTTTCACTGTCTTTAATAGTCCATAATGAATGTTCCCTTGCCCACGTCAATCGCCTCTTGCGTTGAAATTCAGTCAGGAATGGTTTTGGGCGCGATTTACAGCCTCGTAACCCAATTTCCAGCAGTCTTCCTCTAACAGTTCTTGGGCACACACTCACATTTGATGTCAGAGTCCATTGTTTCAAAATTTGCGAGGAATTAAGCTTTCTGTTTGAAAGTGAAATTCTGTGCAATAATCTGTCTTCACGTAAAGATGTTTCTCTCGGTCGTCCTGATCGCCCCCTGTCCGTAATAAAATTTGTTTCAGAAAATCTTTTCAAAGTTCTCACAACAGTAGAAAGGCCACATGGTACTTTAGCAGCTATAATATTTTCCTTCAGCCATATTATCACGAAAGATCTTCTTTTGAAATTGGTGCATTTTATGCCAAAAAGATGTAGATTCGTAATTAAAGCAAACGGCTGGCCCATAAAATATTGATTTTCTAACATGTGACAACAATGTAATTTTCTAAATGCTTATTAAATATACCATATTTGTCAATTTTCGTGTTATTTTTCTTTGCATATTATGTTATTCTATATTGTTTTATTCTGCACATATTTCACATTATTGTGTTCAGACAGCTTTACTACAGAAAATATTTTAGTCATTAAGAAACTAGTAGTTGACTTGAAATCAGCATAAACAAATACATTAAAATCAATAACAATATTTAAGATAGTGCGATAATTTCACAACGAAAAATGAAGTCAAACACAAAGATTAGGCTAAAAAATGAGGTTGTTCAAGACTTTTTGCCACCACTGTAACTCGAGTACTCTAAAATGTTCATGGAAGCCAGATGATCCACAAACATTTACTTAATTTTTCAAATCTTATTCAAATAAATCGACTTATCGTTCAAGAGCAGATTTTACAAACTTCGATTTGTGAAATATAATTCACATTTTGCAATTTTAAATTTAAGAGAGAGAGAGAGATTGAGAGAAACTAAAAAACCCGGTAAAAATGAGAATTTATTTATTTTTAATGATAACCAAATGTAATTAAATACGATCAACGTAATGGAATTAAAATATTTGGAATTCTTCCTGCTTTTTTTAAAGAAAAACTAAAGTATATTATTTCCACATATATTTTCTACATTTTGAATCTAATGAAATAAATTAGATCCCCGTTTTAGTTTTTTAGTTATTTTAAAATATCTAAGACGAACTTTTTTGAAAAAACAATTTCAATTCTTACTGTAGTTGATCAAAAATTATACGGATGTTATAGACTCAATAGAGGAACAAAATATAAGGATGTAGTTTTATTATTTAAAAGTAATTTTCTTCTTTTACGTGTCATAGGTTCTTCACCTCTTACCCATAATGCTCTTTTCATCTCTCTTTATCTATTTTGGAAATAAAATATAGCAATAAAGTTGAATTTTCCTGAAAACCAATTTAGTGGAAGTTATGAGACAAAAATAAAAGATCTTCTGCTAAAAATCTTCAATTGTAGTTAGTTAAATTGTGGGAAGGATATTTTAGATTTCACCTAAGTAGTTGTAGGACAGAGTACATCCCCAGCAGTTAAGTGTAGCATGACGAACAATATAATTTCTATTTTTTTTCACCTTGTCATATAATCATATTATTGCACAGTGGAGTAAATACTAATCTAAAAAAGTTATGTTGAAATTTTCATTCGAATGCCATAAATAATTGAGGAAATATTCAAAGAAATGGTTTAAAATGACATTTATTATAACAATCACAGTTAAGATCGCATCATAATTGGAATAATAATTTAAAACTATACACAAATTTAGCAGTATCAAACCCTTTAATCTTAATTGGATTAAGTAAAACAAATTTTTATTAACATTATAACTTTTTATACATATTTCATACTTTTAGAATTGGGGATTGGATGCCGTTTTGTATCAAAAGTTTGAAATGTATTAACCAAGAACAATTTCATTTTATTAAGTCAATTTTTGCCTTTTTCATTTAATATTAGGGGGCCAACTTCTTATGTTATCATAAAACAGGATTTTCAAAAAATTAATTGTGATTTATTACTTGAACTGAAGTTGATTTTATTAGGATAAAAAAAACACATTTAAAAAAGATAAAAAAACTGAACAATTATTTTTATGATATAATTATCCATGTTAATTAAGGCAACTTATTTAAACAATCATTTATTAAAATTTAATTTTCTTTTAGTTTATTTTCTGTGGGACTGAGGCATTTTTATTTTTATTTCATTCCTGCATGTAAGTGTGGTGTAAAGTTTATATATATACACCGTAAACATTGGCATATAAAACACACCACCGTATAACACGTACTATAATTTCGAGCTGCACTTTTTAATTTTTAGATATATTCACTGTATAACAATCTCCCTTTCTTACGAAGAAACTTTAAATGAACATATGCAACTTTCTTATGTTTTGAAGTCATTTATTCAAGGTATTATTACAAGGTATAGAAAAAATATAATACATATACTTCTAGAACTTTTATTTTCTCTTTTTTAGAAACTAGCCATTTCTTTTAAATAAGCAGTATTTCGAAATTCTTAGAAGTCTTAATTTTAATCTATGCTCATATTTTTTTTTTTAAAGCTCTCACCCGTAAACTTTGATCGTAGGTTTTGTGTTAAAAATGCGCGTTATACGTCAGATTTTACGGTATATATATATATATATATATATATGTGTGTGTGTGTGTGTGTGTGGAATAGAAAATAGATATATATACATATAAATAAATTACACATTTCTATTTTTCTCATATACTTTTCGAAACATAGAATTTATATTATTTTAATTGTTTTTAACAATTCTAATCCTTACAGCAAAAGCAGCTTGTAGGCAGCCAAAGTTGCTTGTGATAATTTATAAAGCCCTTTGTCTCTAAAAGTGTTCCATCATTTGTTGTTTTAAAAAAAGCCCCATACCTGAAAGAATTAATAGACACATTGGGAACATTAATATGATTTAGACTTTAGTTATAGTTACCAGCCCATCCCCGTATTAACACCCTTTACTTGCATTCGACAAACAGGGTAAATATTCGATCAAAGTAAAATAATATCAGAGATAAGACATGTGCTGACCCCCTCCCCTTTGCTTAAGCTGTCCCTCACCCTCTCACGTCTTGCATCTCGTACTTCAGTAACAGTGGAATAGCATAGAGAAAAGACTGGATAAAATAAGGTGGAAGAGGAAAGAGGACAAAAGGAAAAACCCTTGAAATGTGTTGGTCGAATTCTAGCAACTATGACGCAATGAATGACTCAAGACAAACATTTTTTCTCTGAAATATTTTTAGAATGGTGTCACTAAGTGCCACTGCATTTTAAAAAGTTCGATTTATTTACATTTTTTTCGTAAGAATCTCTCTTCTTTCCAAACTTCTTTAGGGTAAATTGAGGAGGCTCCCCTCGGACAAAATGAATTATTTTATTTGTAATGAGGTCCACGTAAAGCTGTCGTTTTTACAAAAAAAATGCAGAGTAGTAACTCTGACATTTGATAGGAAAGGAAGACATAAAAAGACATTTAACAAATATTTTTATTAACGCACAAATACAAAAAAGAAATGGAAGAATTTTTTTAAAAAAAAAAATGAATCTTTTACAGTTTATAAGACTTTTCTATACGTATAGGAATATCTAGAGACACTTTTAAAGCTTTGGAAACATGTTTTTTTTAAATGTGCGCTTTATCTCTCCCCCTTCTTGGCATTAAGAAAAAGTTATATTTTTTGAAAATAACATTTTAAACATTTTGAAACTGTTTTCAATGATATGTTCATCTTCTGGAAAACATATAATTAATTTTTATTAATAAATGCAATGAAAAATAAAATGTTTTAACTAAATAAGTTGAAAAAAATGTAAGGCAAATATTTAAAGAAAAAGAAAAAACGTCGAGGTTTTTTTTTTTTTTTAATTAAATAAAAAATTTAAAATGGTGCATATATAAAGGAAAATTAAAATTATTTTAAAAAATTTAACTTAATCAAATTGTTTTAATTATTTAGATAATATACGTATTCCAAATGTTGATATATTTATTCGGGAAATATATCAAACCAGGAGAAAATAAATAAAATTTTAGAGTAATTTTCATACAAATAGAGAAAAATAAATCCTTAATTGAGAGATCACTATATTTTAAGAAAGATATTTTTATTTTAATACAGCATATTGTAGTACTGACGAAGAATAAAGTAAATAACAAAGTAAGAGAATTATATATATATATATATGTATATATACATATATTCGCTAGGCTAGTTTTTATTCTAAAAAATTAAACTTTTGTTAGTTCTTTAGTTAGAATTTCCACAATACATAGTTATAAGGGGTAAAAAACCACAAAGTGCAGTAACACTCTCTTTTTGTTATTTATTTTTAAAGAAAATTAAAAAAATAAAAATAAAATAAGAGTTAATCAAGAAAATTTATCTTTTTATGCTTTAATATATTAAACAAGGTATTCTAAAGAATAATTAATTGTATGTAATATACATTTTGAAAGGTGCTCTGTAATTATTAATGATTACACTATTCTAATATTATTAATTAATTTTATCTATCGTTTTAAAATTGTGAATATAGTTTGATAAATGTTTCCTAAATTCATACACTAACTTTTTCCTAAGAGCAAATTATATACATTCAGATAATAATACATTTCATGTATAATGCATAACATAAAATATTATATATTGTTATTGTTGTTATCTTGTCCAAATACTGCAGATAAAAAAAATGGTGCTTAAGGGGTCCAAAACGGTCCTTACAATGTCGAGGACATTTAGCGAATAAAGCAGTTGATGGTTGTAGGCTTTAGGTATGTGATGTAAAGTTTAATCAATATAGATAACAATTAAGTTATGATATTAGAAAGTTAAATGTCAGGACCATAAGGACAAGTATTATAACTTCTTTGGCTAGGAGGGGATATTTTCATCTCTTGCTTTGTTCGTAGACTGGCTATAGTCATTCAAATTACGCGGTTTCGATTAAGATCGGGCATGAAATATTTCTTAACTGAATGGGAGGTGAGCTTACGTTAGGCTATTGCATCAGCATCGGTAAGGGTAAGTCGGTTATTGGAAAGTTGCAAGGAATTTTGAGCTTCCTTAGCAAAGACATGAGCCTGCTCATGGCCAAAGATTTCACCGTGGGCAATTATTCATCGCAACGTGCAGACTCTTTGGGCTGCAACTGCTCTATTTGTGAGGGCAAATATACACTCAAGAGCCAACACATTATGGTCAACTGTCAATAACAAGTTGGCCCACCTTTGACGCGCAACCCAGCTTCAAACCGCCTTGGCATGGGTGCGACGAGTCCTTGGTAGATGGCTGGAGACAGATTGTAGCAGATATTTAAGCTACGGTCACGCAAATCCGAGATAATGCGAATTGGTTGTCTTTGAACTCTGAGCTGCCGTCCGATGACATCACAAATGTATTCTATCGGATTGAGATCCGGGGAGTTAGGCGGCCAGGACATTAACCGGAATTCAGCATCATGTTCCTGGAACCACTCCAACACAATTTTAGCCTTATGACACGGGGCGTTGTCCTATTGGAACATTCCAATTCCAGGTGGAAAAACAGAGACCATGTAAGGGTGCAACTGGTTCGCAATGCTGTTCAGCTACCCTGTCTACCCAGCTACCCATGGTCTGCTCTACCACAACCTCGGGTCCCAGAGACGCCCAAGAGAATGTCCCCAAAGCATAATACCACCACCACCGGCCTGTGTATTACCTACTGTACATTGAAGGAGCATCTGTTCACCTGGAAGACGGCGTATCCTGGCATGGCCTTCGGTGTGATGAATGGCAAAACGTAATTTATCTGACCAGGCAACTCTCTCCCACTTATCCATGGACCAGTTGCGGTATTCCCGGGCTCAGCGCAGGCGCAGTTGGCGATGACGCTTGGTCAGCAAAGGCACACGAGTGTGACGTTTTCTGCGTAGCCCCATATGCAGCAGTGTCCGCTGAACAGTGTGCTCCGATACTATTTTACTTGGCCCTGTATTGTGTTGTGCTGTCAGCTGAGTCACTGTTTGGCTCCGGTTTTGCTTCACCATGCGAGACAGTCTCCGACAACCTTTTTATTTGATAGCGTGTGGACATCCAACACCATGTCGTCTACTGCTGGTTTCACCGCCATTAATCCACTTTGCATAATTACTAACAGTTGTAGATTGCGAACAACCCACGAGTCATGCAGTTTCAGAAATACTTGTGCCGAGCCTTCGAGCCATTACAATCTGCCCTCTATCAAAGTTGCTTAGATCCGCAGTCTTCCCCATCACACACATAAGTAAGTGAATGAATGATTCTTTAGACACTCCAGCAGCAGTTAAATACCACTTCCACCTGATCACGTGCCTTCCACGTCATCCAGGCAAGTGCATTGCAAAATGTAGGGGTGGTCATAATGTTTTGGCTCTTGAGTGTATATTATAATACATAAAATTGCTAAATTTCATAAATTTAATGTTTGTGAGATACTTTTAACGGACGAATTCAATTATAAAAAAAATTATAACTAAATGAAACAGGTAGAGTTTTAAAAGAAATATGCATTGCGCTTAATGTAAATTTAGAAAATCATTTCTGATTCAGTTAAAATATTTCTATTTCGATAACAATTCCACAATAATTTAATCAAGCACAGCTTTTTTTTAAATGTGATGTGTGATTGATCACAATAAGTAAAGCTCTTTTTTCGTCAAAAAATTATAAATTTTAGTTGAAGAGGGGCTAATTATAAAACAGGACTTCTCAAATCTATAAAGTCCAAACAGTACACTTATTTGTCTTAAATATCATAAAAATAAGGATGTCTGACGAAGGATCTAATTATAGAGGATCTATTTAACCCACGTGTGGTATAAGCAGTTAAATTCATAACAAAGCATCAGACACGTCCAAATTATTATCTGTAGTCTTCCTAGTGGATTTATAAGTGAGACGTACTTTTGAAAAGCGACAGAAGAAATGTTTTATCTGTAGCATTTGAAATTTACCTCCAGTCACTCTTACGGTATTTTTATTTCATTTTATTAAATTAATTGGAGATTTACATGGAACTTTATTAGCTACTCGTATTAAGCTGCAGTTTTTTTTTTATTTTTTATTCTTTGACTTGGTCTAGTTTTTGCCAGAATCAAGCAAAATAAATCACAGCAGAAAGTCAGGTAAATTTTCTTGAAAAATGCTTTTCAAAAATAATGCAGGATATAATTTTATAGCAGGGTGTCGCATAAATAATCAAAGAAATTTTGTATATGGGTTACAATTCCTACAAATCAAAAGCTTAAATTCTGAAACAGAAAACCAAGACAAGACTATATGTATAAATAGTAAACAATGTGTCCAAAAGTATAATTCATTAATTTTCATTAGGTGTAAAATAATGAAATAAATAATAAAATAAGATGCACATAACTGATCAAAATATAAAAGATTTTATAACATCAATAAAAAAAATAATGGAGTAAAAGCCGAGATTTTTTTTAGTTTTCATTGTCTTAATCCATCAATTTTTCTTTTGTCCAGAAAGAGATGCCACTAGTTATTTGAAGTTAGATGTGACATTTAAGGAATCCAAATTTTTCCTGGTTTTCAGTAAGTTTCATCCTTACGTTAATCGGGAATCGTGACTTACGAAGAAATTAAATTTGGGATAAATTAAGTTGTATTTATATAATATTTTTCTTAAATTCATTCCGAAGTTTTATTTCCATTATCACTGTATTTGGATTAAAATTTAGCATATGCAATCAAAATTTAGTATTTAGAGATATATTAAATTATAAAATTTTAGTACGCATTCTTTTTTATCTCTATTTTTATTTAGTTATATTTTGTTCATTAGTAATTAGACATTTTTTACTTTGAAATTCTCGAAGCGTTAGAGTTTTACATACGCCTTGTTAAAATTGTATGTACTTTTTTATCTATTTATTTGAATCTGATTTTATACACTGGTAATTTCTGAAAGGCAATATTTAGATAACTAAAGAATTAGTGGTAGATTGGGTTTATATTGCTTAGTTCAGTTTTCGTGATAATATATGGAGGGAAATATCAAAACTTCCAGTTAGTTATAAAGACGAGTATCGAAATTATATCTGGTCGATATAAAGGAACGTCTTTATGGACAAGATGTACTATCTCTGAAGTAAGGAATTCTCACATTGGCATGGTGTGGAAATTTGGAGATTGGGGTGTTAGCTCATATGTTGTCCTCATCCCTTAATCCTGATGACGACGTTCTTGAGGCTATTACGAGGTTAATAACTATTAGCATTCAGGTTGAGGCATAATGAATGCTTGTTAATTTTATTTCGATATTAGTAAAGGCATTTGTTCAAGCTGTAAATTGATTGATTTAAATCAAATAGTTGTCCATGCAATTTTCGATTGGCGTTAGATAAACAAAACTGATTTTTTCAAAAATTTAACAGATTAATCAATATATTAAAGGCAAAATAAATAAAAAGCTTTGAATATCTCGACTAGAGACAGTTGCAGTTCAACTTTACAGGACGGAAAGTCGATATTTTAACACAAATGGTCAGTGTCTTAAGAGACAAACTTAGTTCAAAAATCAGCCAGGGAGTTCTTTCCCATTTTCCAAGTCCATAGACTTTAATCACCCATCTTCTCTTTAATGGTTACATAATTTAATATATCATGCAACAATATTCTAACTAACATATGGGACGTTTTGGACCCAATTGCTATCTACCCTGCAGGGGAGTGAAGTAAGCTTCTTGATTACAGCTCAAATTAAAAGAATAATTTTCATTCTGATCAAGTATTTAGGGAGGATATTATGCAATCTTTACTATTGTCCTTAATGTTTTAAAAGGTTTACAATTATTATATTTAACTTTTTATAATATTCAAACTACAAAAGGGGTAGAATAAATCGATACTAAGTATTATGTGTGAATTAATTATGCATCAGTTATTGAATATAGCAATGTCTTAAATACTGCTTCTAAAAACACCATACAATATATTGAGAGGGTTTCAAAATCACACCCTCCGTATTTTAACTGGTGCAGTGAAAGCTATTCATTTTCTTGCTATGTAGAATTTGACAAATACTGAACCTTTTCACAAATCTATCAAAATAGGACGGTCATTGTATGCTAAAACCTCATTATGTTACTAAATAATCATTTTTGGAAGAATTATAAGCGTAGACAGTTAGGAATTTAAAAACTCAAAATAGACTAAGATTTGAAGGTAACCATACTTTAAAGCAGCGTTTCTCAAACTGTGGTGTGCGTCCCCTTGGGGGGCGGGACAGCTTTTTGAGGGGGCGCGAGCATATTGAAAAGAAGAAAACAAAATATTATTCAGAAAATATTAATGTACTGAAAGTAAGCAAACGAAATACATTCCGACATAATAAAAAATAAAATGCACATTTAAACTGATATATTACACTTAAAAATGCATCAGTGCTGCACAATGTATCTTATTCTTAATTTAACAACACCAAGTTAAGATCAAGTTTAATAACTACCAGTGCCCCATGGGCTTGTCATATACAAAATTATATACAAAAATTAACACTTGTTAATTTGTGCGGTTTATAATTAATCCCTTAACTGCCGATTAACAGCTACGATATTCGCTTTCCAATGCCAACCGTTTTCTACGTAGGCAAATATATGTGATGTATGGGGGGGGGAGATATATAGAAGCAAATAATCTGAAATAAGTAAAACCTTCACACAAGCATTGTTAAGGTCCTTTTATTGCATTCCAAAGCCTTCGGAATAAGTATATGGACAGAAATGCACAGAAAAGATCATACTTTGGAAAGACGTATATATACGTCTGGGGAAATTAACGCTTTGGTCGAGCGAGACATTTATATACGCTGGTGGCACTTAAAAAATAAAGTCGTGTCGTATTTTTTGTGTCAAAGTTTAGTATTATTGAATTTAATATGTTGTTATTGTGTGTATGAAGGAGGCGCGAAGAAAATTCTGATGGATTATTGGGTCGCGAATGTGGGAACTTTGAGAAGCTCTGCTTTAAGTGCTTTATCACGGGACTTATATTTTGTCCCTGCATGCGTGAATTTTGGATTATGAACTCCTTGACACAAAATTTATGTTTACTGTTAAAGTTTTCTTGCTCTAGTTTTATCTATAGTCCTAGAAACAATTAAAATCCAATTTCTAGAAAATTAATGGTTTCATGTTTTCTGAAAGTAAGCATGTTAAATAAGGACAATGGTGATAAAGCTGATGTTTTAAAATGTTTATTTACCTGTGGGCTAATTTGCTAAATCCTTCGACAACGAAGTTGAAGCTGTCACTGTTTTCATCACACCAACTTTCATTCAGAGATTCGGTTTATTGGAATACCCATAATCAGATTGATTTTAATGAAAATTGCCTGTAGCCTTTGATAATTCTTATACAAACTTATTATAAAAACATAAAATTCTTAGCTTTAATTTTATTGAGAGCTTTTCTGAATGGGAGATTTTCGCTCATGAGTGAATGATGGATAAACACACACATTTGCAGACTGGTTTCGCAGTGAACTTAATGGGCTTCCTTTTCACCAGTTTGCTTTTTGTATTAAAATCTTTTAATACAGTCTTCTAGACGTAGATTTTGACCATGGGTTTTTTTAAGTACCGATATATTCACCAATATTTAATTTATGTTTATAACAGTAGCATTTTTTCAATTTTGCTTTTGACAAAATCTAACAATAATTATTTATACCTAATTAATTATAAATAAATCAAATATCCATATTTTTTATCTTTATTGCTCATTATAATGACTCCCAATGTATAGCTGCTAATATATTAACTTAAATGCTTGAACCTTGCAATTAATAAAATTGAATTGTAAATTATATACTTGATATTTTTATTGAATTAGGACTATATGCTTTTACTATAAAAAAGCTCCGGGGAGGAAACCGAGGATTATATATAAAATTGGAAAATAAGATAAATAATTTTTTTCTTTTCTCCTTTTCATTTCGCTCGATTTGTTTTGATTTGTTTTCAGTCTATGCTTTCTTCTTGATCGTATTTATTCGAAATTAATGTTTCTGAAAATGATCGAAAATTTGTTTTTAACATTCATTTTCCGACTGATAGATATTACAAATAAAATACATTTGTGACATTACAGAAAATTTAAAATTTTAATCTAATAAATGCTTTATTTTGAATTATCCTCTATATTTCTCAATCTAATAGATTTTCTAGCAATAGAACTGAGACTTTTCCATCCTATTTCCTTCCTCTACAATAATGATTATTATAGTTTTTCACTATGTATTATTAAATATTATAATAATTAACATAACCGGTATTTTTTCAATGTTGTTCAAGTAGTTTCATTTTTATTTTATGCTCCGAGTAGAATGATAACTTTATAAACAAATTCAAATTACCTTTTTTTCTAATTGTCTTAGGACTTACGTAAACGTGGAATTTAAAGTTTTATTTATTGCCGTCTTCGTAATAATATTGGTTATCAGGGAAATTTCTGTCGTTTTTAAGCACGAGTACTTGTATGCGCTGGTGATCCTAAGCAAGAATTCAGATCCTACTGAAACCGGTTTAGACAACTAGATTTGTATACTATGAATGATTTCAACACATTTTTCGTATTTTAGTTTTCTTAAACATAGAAAAAAGGTGTGAAATTTAGATGGTGATTTTTCTTTGAAAGATGAACCCAAATCTGGAAGGCTATAAGATATTAGTGATGAAGTTCTGCTAAAAATTATCAGGATAAATCCCACATTAACTTCCAAAGAAATGAACTTCAGGTTTAGAATTCGTCAGGCTACTGTTTCGGACTACAATAAAATGCTTAGTTTCATGTACAAAATATCTGTTTGGGTTCCCTACGAATTACGCAATATAAATAATTTCGAAATTATGTTCAAATATTACTCGTCACAAAACGAAACCGTTTTTATACGCATGGTGACTGGGGATGAAAAGTGGACTTTGTATAAACCTGCTTTTTTTCTAACCGGTGGTTAGAAAAAAAGCATACATTTACAAAAAAAAACTGGCACCATCACTCACATCCAAATCTGTTGAGCATCAGAAGAAGGTTACGTTGTGTTGGTGAGATAGCAAGGGTATAGTGCATTAGAATTGATGAGTGAAAATGAAATGACCATACCTGCTCACAATTTGATGTTTTGAATAAGGAACTCAATATAGTGAATAAAGATTTTCGTCCATTTGACAAACAGAAAGGGACTCTTCATCTCGACAACGCTAGACAACACATTACAGTTTGCGGCTAGCAAACTTAACCTAAGCCAGCATATACTCTTGATATTGCCCCTTTTGATCACCATATATATAGGATGGCCATAATTAAACTGCAAGTATTCAAGGGGTGCTGGAGAGAAAAAGAATGGGGATATTCCAGTGAATATTGGTATCTACACGTTTCAGAACATGAGCAAGTCAAATATGCAAAGAAAAAAAATCGCCATTTTCATCCGACAGATGGCGCTGTGCTATGTTTCAATGCTTATCGATGGAATATATGCGAATTCTAAGCCCATCGAACAGTATAAAAACAAGATAATATTGAGTCATGGTCAATCATGACTCTGAATAAGAAGGAATATGCATTGCAAGTGACTGTGGATCATGCTGTTTTACTTTTTCAGCATGTGGTTGCATCTGGTAGTTCGCATAGTGAGCACACACCATGTGATAATTACATTAAATAAATAATGGTTTTCCTAAGCGTCTTTATGGATTGTTTAATTTGTGATTACATGATGCTGTAAAAATTCACTTACTGAAGCGAATTGTATGGAACTTTGATTAACTATAAATAATGTTTTATATTGTTTGTATGCCTCTTATAACGTCATTACGCCTTGTATCATGGTTTTGAAAGTTGTTTATGCTCCCGATGAGCGTTGAAATACGGTACAATGCCCTCTATTGGGTGAAAATGGCGATATTTTTTCTTTCCATATTTGATTTGCGTATGTTCTGAAACGTTTAGATACCAAATCTCACTGCAATATTTCTAGTGGTTTTTGCTCCAGCACCCCTTGAACACTTGCAGTTTAATTATGACCACCCTGTGTGTACTTAAATAGCTGCAACATTTTCTCAATACAAATAAATATATAAAGTATGAGAGGATCCAAATGGGGCAGTAAAAATAAAACTATGTCTCAAAAACCGAATACTTCTTTTAAAGAGGGTTAGAGACGCTGCCAGGGTAGACAATTGTAAATAACAAACAAATTTATATTCTAAATTAAATTTTAAGCAAAAAGTGAAGAAAAATTAGTTTTTTTCCCTTTAGAGTAAAAAATGACAGAACTTTACCTTACACCCAGTAATTGCTTCTTTCCTTACAGGGTTCATATGTTCTGTTACAGGTTCAGAAGATTCATGTATTTTATGTTTTTTTATAAATGTAACTTTTCTCATTATGGATTTTTCTCAAATTTAGTATTGATTCAGGATGATCCATGATTGTGTGTGTGGCTGTAAAGCTTATACTTTATCCTTAATCTAATTGGTCCGAATCATGTTTTTCCCCTTAATACATTCAGCCTCTTTTCACGGATAGGTTGGGATTCTCCTGGGAGATAAGACTGTAGCTCTAAGCCTTCTGAGTCAGTTCGGTCGGTACCTCTAGGTGAGTCTAGTTACTCGACCCCACTAACTTGTCACAGTATAAAATTTCCCCCTTCTCCCTTACTTTCTGAACCGCAAATAATCTTACTTCTTAGCTAGCGAATAGCAAGTTGCCTTGTTACAAATGTCCGATGAACATATGAAGGACTCAAATATTGGCACAGAAGGAAGAAGCAATATAATCAAGAAACCTGCTTTGGAGATCAGTTTCTTCAAGAAACAGACATGTCCTAAAAATCAGCAATGATATATTTCATCCTGATGGTAAGCCAGTGTTAACGTTTTGAATGCATTTGAAAGCATTTATCTCAAACTGCTGAAATAATAAAATGCTAAAATATTAATTACTGCGAAATATATAACAAGCGTTTTGTTTTCTTTTACGATAGAAGACTTTCTGTAAAACTGTTAGATAGAAATATACCGGGGCAAAATGTGTTTTCACTTTCAAATGTTACAGTTTTGTTTTCGTAAGTTTTAAATCATTGCGGAGAGAAAGCAATATACAATATTAGTGAATTCGTTCACTCTAGGAAAACTGTGAAATTCCTCACTTAATGAACATTCTTTGGGTACCCAAAGACTCACCAATTCCTTACTTAAAAATTTTTCGGAATAAGATTAAATGTACCTCCTACGTTTTTCTCTCCTTCGATAAATTTCCAAAATTTAAAATATTTTAAGTGTTGCAGAAATGATGTTAAAACGAGACTAGCATTAAAGTGTTCATATGTTTTAGTTATAACCACGGAAAAGGGCTAAAACATATATTAAAGTATTTAATAAATTATTTACCAGGTGAAAGATTTGAAAAAAATATGAGGATTCACATTATTATGTAGTTAACTTTAAAACAAAAAATTATGACCTGGCAATATTTCGGGGTTTAGATATATTCAACATCTTAATATAATCAAATTTGAGATATACAAAAAAATCCGTTAAAATTTCCATTTATACATCATTTTTATTTCCAATGATGAATAGGTACTATGTTAAATAAAATGATTAAAATATTTATAATCTGTTTTTAGCACCTTTTATCTGTAAATAAATTCATTCACTTAATATTAACCGCTTTTCCATTTAATAACCTTTATATTCTAAATTAGGGTATTTTGTTAAATTAGAATTAAGCCAAATTATGAAGGAGCAACGATTTGCAGATTAGCAATGATTTTATAATTGATATTATATATTTTTTTGCGTAAGAACTATTTTGGGGATACAAAGACAAGTTTTTCAGATTTTTTTTTCACGATGGCCTGTTTTTCAATTCATACTCTCATATATATATTTATTTATATAACTCATTTTCAAATTTTCAATCGCTTATGAAATAATTTTTATTCATCCACTTGATGTATCCGACTGGTTGCGACAACTTTTTTTTTAAAAAAAAGGATATATGGGGATTGTTTTGTTATTTTTAGATTTGTTTAATGCATTTTAAGAAAAATGTGCTAAAATTAAGAAGAGAAAAAGAAATTATTATTACTAAAATGAGAAAAAATAGGTAAAAATTGACAAAAAATAGCATAAACGTGGCCCATTCTGTACCAAAGGTTTATAAACAAATTTTCAATTTTTTCATTCTATTGTGCTTTTATTCTATTGTATGCTCTTCATTTTTAAATGACTTTCAGGATAAGAGATGTTTTCTTTTTTACAAAAACTAGAGAATTTTTTTCAGTTATTATATGAAATTGCTTAAAGAAAAAAGGGATTATATTAACATACGGGACTGTAAATTTTGTAATAAACCAGTGATTGATAAATATGAAGGTTATAACAATTATACTTTTACACAGAAAAAAATTCATTTAATTATTTTCAAAACTTTTATATCAATCGTTGGTCCCGTTTGAGTATTTTCAAAAAACATATTTCGAGTAAAACGTGTTTTAAATTATGGCATATATATCTTGCTTAAATTAATGCCATCTGCTTTTACTAAAACACTTGTAGTTTTTGATCTAGTCAACGGAAAATGATAAACTTGGTATTTTTATAAAGCTAATAAAATGGCGTATAAAATAGTTATAAATAATGTGTCATTTTTTGGCAAAATTTACAATTTTAGTGTAGTCGAATACCTTAAGTTCCAATACATTTTTTTAATTAGTAGTGTGTGTGTGTGGATGACACATGATGTTAATAAAGTTTTTGCAAATATTAATTCAATAATTCTATTTAATTAAAGAATAAATAGCAACAGACAAATTAATAGTATAACACACCATATATGGAAAGAAAAATGGAAAATTACAAGGAAAATCACTTTCTATTTTTCCATTTAATATTGTGATTCTGTCTTATGTATATACATATTTATGTTAGTTGTAATTATTTAATACAAAGTAACTAAAATAATTTTTTTGTTGATCTCACTAGGAACTGACTTAATTTTTTTTACACATTTTTTTTTATATTACTTTTATAGTTTATTTTCAATATTATTTTTGCATCAGTATTGAAACATTATTTGCATCGAACAATCAGCTTTTGAAGGCCTTCTTAACACGAGCTTGCCACCTGATTTCTAACCATTCCGAAACCGTCATTTAAATGTTATCTTATTGTTATAATACTAATTAGTAAGGTGCTTCTTGAAATAAAATAGTACATGATAATCAGTATTATGTTCCTGAATGTTCAGGCCATGACAAACTTTCACACTATGACAAAATATTTTCACACAAAAAAAAAAAAGTCCTGTCTGTTCCAAAACAATTTGGCTTAATACTTCTCTCCTTCGATGCGGAAGCTCAAAGCACTGCGAAAGCGTTTGGTTTTGTGAACTCAGTTTCATTGTTATTCTTTCAATCAGAATATTCGAATGTACTTTGAACGCAACTTCCAATATATTGTTAAAGTTCTGCCACAATTTTATAGGTAACGGGTAAAATAATTTGAGAGTAATGAAGGAATTTAGAGTACAGATTTATCGAACATGTTCCTCAACATTCTATCACAGGTTTTCATTAATGTTTGATCCTCCTCCTCAAATCGTGTTTCCTTCATGCATCACTTATTTCTCTGTATTTGTGTACGTTTTTATGTTTTTTTTTATGAAAGAGAGAAGCTAAACAGTGTGAATATTAAAGATAATTCGTATATAATATTGGCCTTTACCAGTCAAAAGTCTTGCATCATGTTTTGTTTCCTTGCACTTCTCTATACTTTATGCAAAAGAGATGTAAGCCTACTAATATTTTAAATAGATTGATAATCTCATGAACATTCCTTTTTCAAAAGTAATTTCGTTTTTTTTAATCTTCTTTTTATTTGATAAAGAAGAGTTTCTTTTATATATTTCAATAAAATGTCGCACATTTGAGAATTAAGTTCAAATTCTAATATTTTATTAGGAACACATATTATATCAAGCACAGAAAAAACTAATTTATTTTTGTGAAGTCTTAAAAAGCTATTTTTCTAACCTATATACACATAATCCAAAATCGTAAGGAACATTTTGATTAATTTGATAGATTATGTATGTCTTAAGAACAAAGTAATGGTATAAGTCATGCCTATTCGCTTTTGCTTAGGTTGAAAGTGAAAAAAAAGTTTTAAGCACAATACAATCTTATATATTTTTGCAAATTATTTTGGATTTATAGCGCAAGGTTAAACTACCATCTTTTTTGTCAGGTAATGGTTTTTTTATAGTTACTTAATTATTTTTAAGCTTAGAACAATTTTCATTAGCCTGTTGAATATCCAGTTTCTTCAGGATTATTTTCTTCAAATACAAACTTTCAAGTGGGCAAACCTTAAGCTCCATGAAAAATCAAGATGTTTCAGATTATCATCACTAAATATCTGATTTACCCTCCATGAAGTAGCAAATAATGCTTCAATGTATTAATAAATAAAGATAAATATAACTTTTACCTTGAACTGAAGTAAAAAATACCGCTTTTTGATCAAATATGTGAACTTCATTTTACCTTTTGTGCACAAAATAACGCACATTAGAAACTTTTGGTGTTTTCTGCCACACTTGTACCCTTCTTTCTGCGGATTTTGTTGTTCCAAAATTGATCATTGCTGAAACAATTCAAATGTCCTTTCATTGAACTGGTGTATCCTTGTTTCCCGTTTACTAGATGGAGAAAGACGTATCGTTTTAGACGTCTTATGTGGACCTTAAAATGTTCTGTTTGACGTTATAATAATACCTGTAGTGAATAAGGCGTTTTTTAGGTAAGGATAATAGTTACTGGAAGTAAAGCTAGTAACAGGGCTAGTAATTATTGACAACAATTTCTGGATTCTTGTATGAAATATCCACGATTTAATTACTATAACATTGATGGAAAATGAGCATGCTGATTTTCTTGTTAAGAAAGGAGCTCTTGTGATCCAAACCCCTACGAGGATTTAAACCTTTTATTCATTAAGGATTTTTAATAATATCGTCTTTAAGCATAATTTTAAAAAGGAAGGTGAGGAGATGTCGAAGGACAAGAACTGGGCAATCTTGAACAAGGATACGTCCTGCATCCCATGGCCTCCTGTAGAAAGCTGCTGTAACTCATTTTAGACTTTTGATAGATCATGACTGTCTGGGATCACATCTATACAGAACTGGTATCGCCAACTCACCGGACTGTACTCTGTGTGACTCTGGTCAGCCTATGACCACTGAACATTTGATATAGTGTGCCCTGCACTAATTATTCTTAATCCAGTTGTTGAAAAATATTTGAGTACACTTGCTCTATTGGCATAGGACCTAATGTAGTGTGTGGCATTTGTAAAATAAATTATTCGCTTAGTCCTTTTGCCCCTTTGAATTTTTATTTTACTGCGTTTTGAAGTGTTCTTATTTTACTATTCATATTTTACTTCCTTAGGTTTCATGCTGTCAAATATTGTGGGTTTACTTTATCAGCGTCTTATGCCTTGGTAATTATAATTAAATTCGGAGAACTATATACTTCCCATTCCCACATCTGACAAGTAAGTCGGACATATTGTTAGGAGCTTGCTTTCTTTTTCAGTAGCTACATTTGGAACGTAACAAAAAGAAGGATGTATCATCTATATTATTAACTGATGGGCTTAAGTAGTAGTAGATTGTGCCACAGTCTTACGATTAGAACAATCGAAAACACAAGGATAATTCCTCTTATTCTTAGTAATGTTATTTTTTGTATAAAATCATGGAACTAAAAATTATTTGTATATTTTGAATCGACCTAAATACTCTACGATACATCCGCCTCATGTTGGTCGAAGGGAAATTCTCACCCATTTTTAAGATTATTGGGATGAGATCCAAACGCAGCACGGGTGGAGAAGCCATTAAATCAAACTAAAATGATTACCAATAACACATTGCAATGATTTTCTTTTATTACATCAAACACACGCAATAGAAATGCTTACGAGATATGCAAATAACATAAGTGAAAAGAAATAAATGAATTTTGTTCATATCTGAACGAGATACAACCTCTTAGCATTGATAATTCACAATCCGTTTTAATCTTTGATACCAAAAAATACTACAACGTGTCTGGCACGAATCAACATCGCCCCCCCCCATCATCTTTACCTACATAATATTCAAAAGAATTTGTTTCCTATGTGAGCTGTTTTGTTCTCTTGGAATAGTAAGAAAATATATAAGTAGAATGTGTGCGTAACGAGTTCTTAATTTCCCTATTTATTACTAATACACAGCTCTCTCTTGCAAAGGACTCAAGAAAATAAGAAATTTAAAAACCATACTGAATCCGTTTTTATTCTGCAGCTCTTATTTCTATTCTATGGCCCTAATCATAGGGATTTTTGTCCTTTTTAAGGGGTGGGGCGAGGGTAGAGTGGAAGTTCTTCTCTTTAATGGATCGCTCCCTAGGTGCCCATAGCAGGGTGCAACCGTTTACTAGGTGGGGTGTTTTGTCATTGCAAACGAAGAAGAAAGCATTTGGATGTTTTTTTTTATTCTGACTTAAAAAAATATATAAGGTACAAGAGAAAAAACTTTGAATTTCTTGTTTCCCATGAGGGTTACATTTCTTTTTGCCCTTAAGAAATGTAGAACTTCAAGTGAATTGTTCAACTTATAGAAAGACCATTTTTTTATTCAATGGTATAACATCTGAAACTTAAGTTTGTATAGACATGTGCGAATTGTTCTAACCGCAATTATAATTGCCGATCTTTCTTATTCAGTTTATAAAATTATTTTGAGAACAATTTCTGAGCTATATAATAATTTTTATTATTTAATCATTACTTTTATCTGAAAATCTCAACATTTGAAATAGATAAAATATTACTGAAGTATCTACACAAGATTTTGAGGATTAATGTAAATGTAATAATTAAGTACTTTGACTTGTTTGGTTTTCAGTTGATAGGATTTATATTATTCTGCTCATGCATGACAGTTTTTTTTGTTGGAAGAAATTCGAGCCAGGGGCCTAAGAAAATAATAATTTTTAGGTAAAAAAAAACGCACAGTTAACAATAATAGCTACTTTAAGTATATTTGTAAATGTTCACGTCAGGTGTTTCATGTTTTTATAAATTTAATATTATCCATTTAATGCTTTTTTTTAACTGAAAGGAACTGAAATAAGATAGGAACATCAAAAGTATACAAATCAGACTGTTTTTTCAATTTAAAATGTTCTTAACAGCAGTAATCAATTTAAATAATGTAATTTTAGTAGATCTAAAAATGCAAGATATATGCGGTTTTATAGGGAATTATTCAGTAAGAAACGAGAAATCAGAACAACCTTTGGCTTGTTGTTTAAACAAGTAATCTTCTCAAACTTTCAACATTTGCAACCCTACCTTCAGTCATAATTTTCATCGCACCCCCCTCATACAACAACAATATAGTGAATACAATAATAATGTACTTGACTAAAGCTTCAATATAACTACAATTATAAACCGTACAAATTATCAAGATATGTATTAAATTTTGCAAATAATTTTGTATTTGACAAGTCCTTGAGAGTCGATAGGAATCATTAAACTTGTTTTAAATTTAGTATTGATAAATTAATTATTAAATACATTGTGCAGTATTGATACACACATTTATAACTATATTAGTATAAATGAATATTTATTTTTTAATAATTATGTCAGAATGTGTTTTGTTTTGCTTCCTTTCAGTAAAGTAATAACTATTTTATATAAATATTTTATTTTAAACCTTTCGGTATACTCGCGCCTCCACGTAGAGTTATCACGCCCCCTCCCCCAGGATTTAAAAAAAGAAAGGAAATTTGTTCTCCAGTTTGTGTGTATATAATTAATACGCATTGCAGTTGAAGAATGTTTTAAACACTTTTATGTACAGTTATTTATCACTGACCACATTTTTGAACAGTATTTACCTTTTTCAAAGGATTTTATATCTGTTCAAAATAAATTACATAAGATAAAATATTTATTTGTAATACACAACTTTTTATACTGAAAGCGAAGCTTTTTATTTGCCTCTTTGTATTTTTATGATCCCTAAACAAATTTTAACGGGAAAAAATACTTTAACGTCATTTTAAATTTTTGTAAGATCAAGTTGAGGAAATACTAACAGTATGAAATTTATAGATTTATGTATAATCATCTGTGCATTTAGTAATAAATTTTAGAAATTTTATTAGGAAAAGGTAATTCATAAGTCTTTAGTAATTTAATTTTAATACAAAACTAACTTTTTATTCGCTAAATTTGAAATATCTCAAACGACGATTTAAGTTAATGGAATGAAATCGATATAGATCTAGGACGAGTTATATAACGGAACAAATATTTCACTACAAGGTTTATTAAATTAGTTTAAGTATAGCACACACATTTATCAGTGAGATATTACTTACGAATATATAATGAAAAAAACGAAGGGATTCTTATAACTAATACAAAACGAGACAAATGATTTAAAAATTTCAGAGATTTATTTTTAAAAAAAAGAAAGAAAAAAATACATACACACATAAATGATGCTGATTTACTAATATTTCTCACCCTTTAAGTCATTAATAATTATTTACTAAAATTTTCTATTATTTCTATGAGATTTTCACTTCAAAAAGTGATAATCTTATGTTGTACAATTAAAAAATATCGAAAACATCATCGATAATTTAAATACAGCAGTGAAATAATTTGATTCAAAGTTTTCAAAACAAGACTAAAAGGTATCTTTCTTTCTTCCTTGTTTTCCTTTGTGAGTTTTGCTACCAACACATATTATTCATACTGTATTCAATTTGTCCCATTGTGTGTGTTCCTCTGTAGTCACACTGATACAATAGAAGGATAGAATAAATTCCAAAAATCTTTTCAGGCACTGTGTATGTCGGGATGTTTCATCCAGTAGCGATGTATTACGGCTAATGTTTACAACTTGATAAATATTTTTTAAAAAAATAATTAGGGCATAGGATTTTCTGATATATTTTCGCATTATCTGAATTCGTAATGCAGTTTTCGCGTGTTTTGGAAAGAAACCATGAAGTTTTTATCCCTAGGGATACATAAACTAATATTATATAAGTTCATACTTATACGCATACATAAATAGAAATTGAACATTTACTGCTTTCGGAAGATGTGTATTTGTGCTGTTGGTCCCCCTATACATGAATCCAAAATATATTCAAAACTTATTACCTGATGAAAATACTTTATTTGATTTGTAAATATTTATCCTTTAAAGTAGTAGTTAAAGTAAATAAAGTAATGGTTTAAAAATCCTTTTTGAAATATTTTAAATAATATTATCCAGTTTAATAAATAAACTGCGAGAGATCTAAAATCTAAGCAATAACAAGTAATAATCAATAGTTAACTCAAATGAAAAAGTATAGAAAAAAATCTTAAAATGCTAAAGTGTCTTCAATGATCATAAAACTGTAAACAATTTAAAAATTGAAATATTGAGCATATAAAATACAACCATATATTTGAAATCACAAAATAATTTCAGAGGTATTTTATTTTTATGGCTTTGAGAATTAGCATCTGATAGCCAAAATATTATTTTATACACATTTCTACCAAAGTTTTTTGTGGCTGTGGTAGCCAAATGGCCAAGGTATCGGATCATATCTAGCGTGTCATGAGTTCGAGCCCAGTACCACTGAAAACCCGCCGCGTAAGGAGGCGATGCACGTTAAATCAGTCGAGAGCTCAAACGTCCTCCCGTTGGTGTGGTGTGGTAGTTAGGAGACAGGGATGGCCAGCTCAGGTGTCATCCACGTCACTTGCGACCATGGTTCAAAATTACACGGTCCGTTGCCAAAAGCCCTCGTGTAGTGCGACGTTAATATTCACTAGCTCACTCACCAAAGTTAGAACTTCCTGAAAGGTTGATATTTAAGTCAGAAGTTCTGTTCAAATTATATTTTAATATCGGAAAAAATTCATTGACAAAGAGAAACGTTGAAAATCCAACATGGGAATGACGTGAATCGTTTTGTGTGTGTGTGGAAAGTAGTGTAGCCAAGGTTTTACGATCAGTGGATATGCTACAAGGAAAAATTTTGAGGCAAATTGCACAGAAGTTGCTCCATCTGTAGTCTAAAAAACAAGATATAAGTGTTGTTTATTGCCACAAATGAAAAAAAAAGATAATGAAATACCAATTCGCCACAAGCAAAAACAGTTCCAGTAAAAAGACGCATTCACAAACAGTTACAAAACTGATCTCGGAAGCTAGTAATACTACAAGAAACTGCAAATTACATTACTATTGATGCATTTAGATTTCTTGAATCCCTGGTACCGTATGCAAAAAATAGACCCAGCCTCCTACCATTTTATGTTGTCATACACTCGTACAAAGGTAACCCACAACAAATAAATTTGTGTGGCTTAAAATCTTGCAAACGTCGGCACAGACCAACTTGACCAATTGCTGCCTGTAGAATAAATGAGAAATGATGGTGTATGGTGCTAAGAAGCAGAGAAGTGGAAGGCAGGTATGGCATGATAATGCAGTCTTTCCACAGTTTTTTGTCAGTCGCGACATATATCTCAAAATTTCCAGTTTTTTTCTACAATATATCGGAGAATACTGTTTGATGATAAAAACTATTAGGATCATGATCTTTTTAGACTAAGTCGTGAACGTAACGAGTCCCCCACCACGAGTCCAAGGCCTTGGGCAGTGGCTAATTTGGCACATACCTTATAGCTAGCCTGCATATTGCAAGCGTTCATCAACCACACTTATGATAAAGATGGTTCGGGGTAGAAAAGAATGGACCAGTGTGACCAGAGTAATGTTATCACTTTGAACCTATGGATCTACCCGCAAAGGTTAAAGCTTCTACAGTCTAGTTACATCGAATTATTTTATCATGACGTCATAGAAGCTACCAAAATTGTCAGTATTCTATTCGCTACCAACGTCTTGCATTCACTGCATGCATTATCAAAATTTCCATAATCATCGTCGTCTTCAATAACAGTGAAGTCAAAAGGTACCTATGTGTCTGACGTAGTAGAACTGAGTATTATTATTAGACAAATCACGTAACTTTTTTCAGAAACTGCAACTTCCCCGTAGAAGTCTGGCGGCAACATCAATACTGGTTGAATACAATCACAATCGTAAGAGCTTCATTCTATGAAAAACGCCAACTCTATGGTTACTGATATCGTCATCTGTAACAAAATTGTCACATCTGGTTCATATTCTTGATACACTGACAATCGGTTAATGTGATGATAACCATTTTTCAGTAGAATGTCTTCCAACTGGCTAACATATATTTCAAGACATAATAAAAACTGTTATATATTTAACCTACAAAAATGTTTGTGATCATTAGATGTATAATTATATTGATGTTTTATAAATATGTATAGATCTCATTTACACTTTTATTAATTCTTTGAGAGGTATCAGTTCTTCTAAATTTGAAAATATGCTCTTAAACAACATTAATGTGCATCTTTTTTATCTCTGTCATAACATATTAAAATAACTTAATTATGAGCATACATTTTACGGTTTAAAATAAATGAAAAATAATGAATCATCTTTTTTATATCATGTACGAATAGTTTCATTATGAGATTGTCTTTTTATGCATTAAAACAAATTACTCCATTAATGTATATCTAAAGTCAGATGAAGAACTAAATTTAATAATTAAGTTTGAAGATAAAACAAAATATGTGTTGCCTGCAGGCTTGAAATCACTTGAAATAAATAAGCAAAATTAAAAGGGAGTCAATTCGAATAAAGTTTTCATTCCTTTGAATTCTTAATTTTTTTTCTGTTAAAATAATACATATACAGAACAATAAACCATTAGTTAACGGCATGTGTGTCTTATAATTTTATTTAAATTATAACATTTTCGAATTTACTATTATAATTTGCTTTATTATGTTTAACCAAAGTAGCATAATTATATTGTTATTTTTGTTTTGCATTACTACACCTACATACCTATTTTTAAAATTATATTCTGGATTTGAAATGCAAAGTAAAAATTGTCTGTTTATCCTAAATCTAATTAAATAAACGTATATAAAAATATCCTATTGATGTTGGACACTTAAACAGTGCACGGTTATATTAATATTTTTATAGAACTTTGGGCATATGAATCAATCAATAAAATTTTATTGTTTTTCTCACAGTTTTAGAATTAATTATTTCACAGACGCAGTCAAAGCTCACAATACAAAATTTAGGTTTAATTTATGCTTCGTTTTGCCATCGTAATTGATTACATTCTTATGTTGACCTTAAAGTAAATATATATGAAAAACAGATAATTTTCAAATATAAATGTAAGTTCTTTCTTTATTATGTGGAATGTATTGTGATTTTATTCGGCGTAAACATCTGAGTTTTGAAACCAATGAGATTACGTTTATTCGATTAAAACTTCACAAAAACTAAGTTCATGTTTCTTACTGAATTATCATTATTGTAAATTGAATGCTATTCAAAATTGGTACGCACTTTGTAGCTCATATAAGCAGTTTCATGAGTTTAAGGGATTACTGGCAAGTAATGTTATTTCTAATTTCTGAAAATATTTTTTGATATATCAATTTGAATATTTTACAGTAATTCCTTGAATTTACAAAGTTGTTTTGCTTGATTGTTTTGATTTTCAAAGATGAATTTGTTCATTCTAAATGGTAAAATGATTTCAATATTTATAATTGATAAAAATCCATTTTTTAAAAATAACTTATCTTTTTTTAAACAAATTTCCAATTTATAATAAAGTTTTAAAATCTAAAACAAATTAAAATACTGTCTTTTACGTTTACGTTCATTTCAAGTACAATGTAAAAATAATTCTGAAAAATGTGTAAAATTTACGTCAGTTTATAATTTAATTTCGAAGGAAAATGAAATTAATAATGAAAAAATAATTCTGAAAAATGTGTAAAATTTACGTCAGTTTATAATTTAATTTCGAAGGAAAACGAAATTATCATTAAATCAAACAGTAGTGTACATTCTCGAATTTTTAAAATATTCTGAAAATTTATTTACGTAATTCTCTGGCATGCTTCATACATGTAGCTTAAGTATCTAAACTTTTCGCTAAAAAACAAAATCTTATCAATCATTTATGATTTTACTTAAAAAAGAAAGAACAACTCAGATTTCCAAATGAATTTTAGAACCTGCTTCGGGAAGCAAATGAAAGAAGAGGATAAAGCGAGTTTTTTACATTATGTAAAAACTATTTTATATGAAAAAAAATTTTTAACAAAAATTCATTCCTTAATATTTCTTACTGCATTGGATTATTTAATACATCTTTCACGTTTCTCATCGAATTCTAACTCAGTAATTTGTTGAATTACTGAAGCTGGGGACAAAAAATTCCATGGAGGATAATAAAACCTTCGCAGTAATTACTGAAAGACCACCATTTATGTAAATAAAGTAAGTAAATGCAGGTGACTTTGAAAAACCGTCGGGGAAATTGACGCTTATCACGAATGTATATGTGTATGTTAAAAACTTCTCATTTTTGATTAAAAAAAATCGCACAATTGTTTTTCAGTCCTCGATTGTAATTAATAAAATTAAATTGAAAATATACAATGTACTGAGCAAAAATACAATTTTGAATGTTTCTAATAGTGTAAATTATTAATTTCTTCCTTTGTGCTCACAAGTGGCTTCAAATCACATTAGATGCTTATACTTTTTAGAACATAAACGATGTATATTTGATGAATTATTTTAGTGTATAAAATCTTATTAAACTAATTAAAACAAGATACCAATCATTGGCATGTTCAAGTAATTTTAGCGCGTTTTTCACGTGCTGTATTTTACAATATAATGCAACTAATGAACTTTTTACTAACAGAAAGTAGTGTGTGTGTACTGCACCACTCCTCTAAATGTACTACTATTGAGCTGAAAAGAAATAATGACACAAATCTGTATCAGCACTATAAAAAAGCAAAATTTGAGAAAATTTTGTTATAAACTAGCGAATCTCAGGAAAATTTGTAGGAAAATTCGGGAAAACTATGGGAAAATTTAAATATGATTCAGCTCATCTAGGGAACTAATGCGACCAAATGCCGAAAACCCGAGGTCAATTAGTTGCTTATTGGCTGAGAAAAACGTACGACAAAATATGGAACGAAGACGAAGACGAAATTTGCGTCCTAATAGCGCTTTCGTTCCACTACGTGAAAAACGCGATAAAAATTTGATTTTTTTCTGTTTTTGTTTTTTTCCCTCTATAAATATATTTTGAATCTTTATTTTGTGGCATTCTTTATTAGTAGGCATTATTTGTTTTAAATGAATTGAGTCTTTCAATTTGTGTGCTTTTAATCATTAGAAGACGGTTACTTTTCAAAGCAAATTGCTCTTTACGAAGGGATTATTGACTACGCTACCTTACTTGTTTGTTTTTTAATGACTGACACCTACCATAAATTGTTACAAAAAATGATAAGATAACATACTCTAATATCGTGACATGGTAGCGCCGGGTGTCACAGCTAATTGCCAAAAAGATATTTCATTTCTAGAGTAAATAATATTAAAGAATATTCAGTATTAAATTATGAAATTTACAGCCTTTGTTGTGGAAATGTTCTTTGTCAGTTTCAGTTCATGTATGCCAGCCTTTGCGCTGATGACTCCGGCAATCCGTATTTGATCATTAGCTAAGTTCATCAGTAGACAAAGTTCATCAATATGATCTTGAGTTACCTGCCACCGCAAACTCAAAGGAGAGTCTTCCAAGAGCCCAAGACTTCAGAGCAAATTTATTTCGTAAAAAATTAGATATTGGGAGCATTTTTCACTTAACCCTTGAACTACGGTTGCCCCTGCAAGCTCAAAAATTTGAAAAGCTAAACAAATTCCATCAGCGGAAGCAGATGCAAAGTCCTATTAGCCTACATGTCGACCCCTTTAAACTCCATGACCGGTTTAGATTCAAGTCCCAATCATTTCTCATTGGCAGGTGTATCACATTGGTATTTAAAACAGACATTTAGAGGAAACTATTATTTAACACATTATTCACATGATTTTTATCCCACTTAAAGAAATTGGCATTTCTGAAACGGCAAATATATGTTAACATGCTTTCACTTTATTCAAAACTTTCTTATATTATAATTTATTGGAGTGGTTGAAGTTTCTCTCCTATATGTTAAAAAAATTTCACTAAAAATAGTTATTTTAAAGAAAATTTTGAGCTTAAATTAAATAGTAAATTATTATTTAAACATATTACATTTATCCGATATAAATGAAAGCAAATGCATAAGGAGAAAATTGAAAGAAAATTTTTTCTAAAAACATGTAAACTACGTTGATCAAAAGAAGCACATTTACACATTTCCTGATCAATAAATATCCAAAACTAAAATGATGGATTTTTTTTGTATGTGTCAACATCAATATAGTTTGCTGAATTTTTGAATTTACGATTAAAACTTCACAAAATATTTTTAAAAAATGCAAAGAAGGACTTATTTTAAAATTTCGTAATGAAAATTTATGTTTTTGCATTAATATTTTTATATGGAAAGTTTTTAATAATATATGTTCTTCTCACAGTATGTCTTTTAAAAAAAACTATCGTTATTTAGATTATGATGTTCAATATATTCTAATAATAATATATTTTCATCATTTTTAGTATTCTTATGTCTAGAAATTCCTCATAAACTTTATTGCATATTTTGCTTTTTTTCTTCTCGAGTTTTAAAGAATTTCGTAATGCATGCATCCAATACAGTTCCAAGTTATTTTTTGCAAAAAAATATATTATATCATAGTGATCATTTAATTTATGAAAAAAATTATCTTTACCAAACTTTCCTTTTTTTCAAAAATCAGTATATTGATGTTTTCTTATTTTAAAATTTTAGTGCCTGAAAATAATTGGGTACATAACGCTTATTAACTAACACAGAAGCGTTATTTGACAGGAAAACTAATATTATCGAAAACTCCAGAAACTTTTAAAGTATATTACATGCAATAAACCAAATTTTTTTACCAATTTGAATCTTAAGAAGCTTTAATAAGAGAATATGAGTCCTATCTGAAAAAAACCCGAAAATTGTGTTGATAAAAATAATTCCAATTACATTTAAGGAATATAGGAATTTAAAAAAAATGTGTTTTGTTAAAATTAATGCTTTTATGGATTTATACACGAATATCATTAATATAGTGAATGTAAAGGACAACACACACACAGAGACGAAATTTAGGGTACTCAAATTTGCATAAAACCATGGGATCTTTGAGACAGTTCAATTAATAGTTGTCTTACCTCTTTATATTCAACAATTTATGAGGCATCCTGGAATAATATACCGATTTAAATAGTTTGTTGGAAAATGGCCAATTGGTCAAGCAACTGATTATTGGTTATAAGAGCTTGTTATTGAGTCATGAAATATAAGCTACGAGATTCACTTTTGAGTTTTAAATTCAGATAAATAAACATGATTAAAGTCAACTTAACTGGAAGGATTGAATGATTCTTTAATTTCAAGAGTAAAGGTTTCAAGAAGTCATTCCATTGAGAAATAAAAAAAAAATTCGTTACTTTTTCATGAAAGATAATGCATAGTAGGATTCTAAAGTTCTCGAGCTGAGTCTAATGAAAAAATTATTACCATTTAAACTGCTGAAACACATCCTGCTTCGAAATAAAATCCTTGAGTAACAAAACACTTTTGCCATGACTTGTAAAGGTCTTCGAAACACTTCTAGAATCTATTTTCAGCCATGCTTTTTAATTCTGCCTTCCATGTACTTTTAACTTCTTCAGATGGGTCGTCGTTTAACATACGAGGAACGATTTGTTGACACATCCTATGCATCTTAAGATCCTTAGTCAGTGTCCACTAAGATGTGGTCAACGATATCCCAACTTATTCTGCTGTTCTTTAAAGTTTGTCTTACACGTACCACCACGAAAACATTTTTGATGCTTTCATCGTTGTGGTAAGTCTGCGAACGTTCAGAGCGTTCGCCGAATTCGAACTTCCCTGGCTTTTCTAAAACGTCGATGCCACTCAAAAGCTTGCGTTCCCGATACTGTATCACTGCTAGCTGCTTCGAAATTTCGTAAGTCTCCGTAACACTTTTCCCAAACGAACACAAAAATTAATATCAATTTTACGCTCAACAAACGCCATTTATTTTAATCGCCGACGACTTAATACATTCTCTTCCAAAATACGACGTCGTAGCGAGTCACTAAACAAGTTATTTAGAACAAATTTTTTAGATAAAGGGAATAATGCAATAACACAGAGAAATGTTACTGTAGTCACTATAGATCAACATTTTTCCACGTTATAGGTTGAGTGCGTGAACATTTGAATTCTGTAGGTTTCTGTAATGCGTTGAGAAAAGAGTGAATGACGGGAAAAAAAATGTACAAAAAAAAAATAATTTCAACAGCCTTCAATTTATTTTTATATAATAAGTATACAATTTTGGATGCGTCAGGTTATACCTTAAGAAGTGCTTGTTTCGTGAAGCATATAGATTTGAGCACATAAAATGAAGATATCGAGTTTTACTACTCAATTAGTTACTGTGTGTGTGTGAATTAGATAATCAATTGAAACTCTGAAAAAAGAAATTACCTATAGAATCATAAAAAAATAATTATATAATTAAGGTAATTGGGATTTAAGTTAGACTCTGAAGATACTAGCGAATCTATGGTGTATCGGCTTAAAAGAATGCAAAATAGTTTGTGTGTTTGTGTCCTTCACACTTTGCTTGATTCTGCACGTGTCATGAATTTTTGAAATCTAAGAATATAAAAAAGGTGTTAATCCAAAAACGAATTTTCAATTGAATATGATGAAATGCTAGAATAAAGTTGATTGTAGGCGTGTAAATTTTTTTAAAGGACCTTAAATGTTTTAATAAGTAAACGCAAAAATAAAAAAAAAAGAAACGAACCTTACAGTAGCCGCATACGATGTGTAACATCTGGCATGTTATCATGGTAAATTCGCAATAGCAACTTAAATCTTGAAAAAAATTAATCGAGTATGATTGGAAATAATTTTCTATGGAATAATTACATCTTTAATTTATCAAAAATAATTATTCTTGTTCAATTTAGGGAAGAGCGGTAATGATAATTTATGATAACTAAAATGTGACACATATACTTGTGTTTTCAAAGTATTTAAAAACCGTTGAAAAATAGCGTCAATAACAGTACCACTGTTAGCTGTCGAAACATTTCGATTTGTGTTCATTTCGAGCTTGAGTTCATCATTCAAAAAAGCTATGAGTGGCTCGGCTTCTAGAAAACTGAAGTTGACTTTAAAATCACCACTCAAAACCATAGGAAACGAGTGATTTTTTTTTTTTTAAAAGAGCAGAACCGCCTTCGGTATATGGTAAAAGTAAAAAATGCAGGAAATCTTTAATTTTTTTGAACCGTTTGATTCGGAGAAATGAATACGACCACCGAAATCACTGTTTGTCGATTTTCAAATAAGCATTTTCCCGCACATATATCCCCAATATCTTGACTAACAATAGCCAGTCCACTTGTTTGACGATAAGTAATATCCATATGTCAAGCAACAACATGTGAGTTTTTCTGTTTACGATAGATCCCAACACCAGCTGCTCTGTGGCCCGGTTGTTTAAATTGTACGCAGCAATCGAAGTCAGGTATCGAAACACGTTCGTCATTGTCTAACCACGTCTCTGCCTAAAAGACTTAGCTTATTCTCTGATCCTAAAGTGAGAAAACAAAAACAAAGATCCCACGGCCTAGACCGCAGGAGGTAGGGGCGGAGCCCCTCCCGAACGAAGGAGATAAAACAGAACTTCACTGAATAGCGCGCGCTTTACCAACTATCTGTTATGCATTTCCGTCCCTTTTCACGAAATCATTCCCACCAATCTCCAACAATCGAGTGGAAAGATGTTACACATCAAAAAAAAATATTTGAACCTTTTTCACTATAGAGGAATTGTATAAAATTATTATGGTACTAAGATATGTTAATTGATGACGAAGATTTATAATCGCAGGATTATTCACACACAAAACATTATTATCAAAAAATGCAATACAATGTACATACAAAACTTTAATGATTTTCTTATTTGTTTTTTTTTGTGAGAGAGGTATTAGAAAATGTTCGAAAATTGTAAGGAATATATAGAATAAAATAAATAATTTTTTTTTTCTTGAGAACATTTAAAAATACCCGTGCACCACAAAGTGTCATAAAGGGGCTTACAGAAGTAAGAATGAAACACACATTACAAATAGATTTTAATATCAGGAAGAATTACAACACAAAAATCCATAACTTCTCCGGCATTCAAACCCAGGCTCTACGGCACCGCAGTCAGCGTCATTAACCACTATATCGGATGGGCAGCAAAAATAAAAATAATATATTATTCGTGCTTTGGAGAAATGTTTAGTCAATGTTTCCACTGCAAAATTCATTGCCATCTTGTTTTTCTAATATTCTTTTCTAATTGTGCGTTTCTTAACTGTGCCATGTCTTCATTTTTCTTCTTCCATGTGTAATGGTATTCGGCTTTATAACTATTTCTTCAAATTTATATTTATTTAAAGGAAATTAAGAAACAATTTACTAAACTTTATAGACAAGACAATCGTTATTTAAACCGAAGGGAATGTTCTAAGTAAATGTTCGAAAGAAAAGTACTAATTTTTTTTCAAACGTTAAATATTCCATCCCCCGTAAATGCTTTCTGAACAGCATGTAGACTGCCGAAACCCATGAAAGTCTAGATTGAATCCTGTTTTCAGATGGATGGGGTAAACAGTTTCTCGTTTTTCCTATCTAAACCATAAAGTTCTCTAGTATTCAGCAAGTAAAACGCACTTTATCATATTATCATTGTCCGAAGATGTACATAGCGATGTCAATCATTGACCAAAGAAGAAGAGGACAACATAACTTAGAGGTCAATTATGAATAGAAGTTTTTTCACAAAGCTAACGGTTTCCTAAACATCCATTATATTCAAATCAGTAACTACGAATATGAAGTAAAAGACTTAAAATAAACAGAAAAGAAACATCGTTCAAATAAACTATATCAAATAACTTATAACCTACTTGAGGTGTCTTAATTTCTATGAAATTAGTAGCTGGTGCTTTTCTAAAATTTGTATTACGTAATATTATAATCAATTTCATTACTTTTTTTTTAGTTTTTGTGGTTCTTATCAAAAAGTATCCAGTTCTTATTTTCTTTAAAGAAACAATTTTTTTATTTGCTGTGGTAACTTTTCGATGAGGCATCTTACATTATCATAAGTTTTTTAGACAGTTAAAGGAAATAAATGCTCATTATTTAGTAACTTTAAAAAACAGTTCTGTTATTTTAAAATGTAAGCCACACCCAATAATATAAAAATAAAAACGTGAAAAGATTTTACCATAGTGAGTAAAAAATATTTCTGTAAGTTAACTAATTATTCAATTTAATTAATCAATCCATTAATATTCATGTATCATTCAGTAAGAATGAACAATCGTCATTTGCCATTATAGTCAAGAAGTTTAACTGAAACGCACGTTTGCTTTCATTTTCCTTTTTATTACAATAATGGAATGATGATCACTTGTTTGTAATTTTCTCGTGTATTTTACAGCATTTAAAAGTATCTGTTGGGAATTATGGACCGGGTGGTCTGAGTGAGTGAAGCGTGTGGTTGACACCACCCTCAAACCTCACGTGTCTACTTGATAGAAGCTATATGTAACAGATTCTGTCTCAGGGGGAATCTTGAACTTGGCTTCAGCATAACTAGATGTGCTGTTGTTTACTCGTAATTCTTGGCTTCGGCGTACCAGGTGCCGTTGTTTACTAGGATTTTTATCTCGAATATTAGAATTATTCTCTTTATTATTTCAGTCTAATCAGTGTAACTTGTTTTAATTTATTAAAGATTGTTAAGCTTATTGTTGAAATTTATTGTTACCAATAAATACAGGAAAAGACAATTCTAGGACTCCAGAATATTATTATTATTATTATGTTATAACACCACACACATACACACACACGCATTGTATTTATTTCAGTATAAATTGCCTAGCATAATTGTAGTTCTTATTGTAAAAATAAATTTATAAATACCCAAAGTGATTTAAGATTGTTTTAAAAAACTTTTGCCTCTAAAAACGTTTAATAGATTGTACTTCTCATCGAAAATCCTCGTCTATAGGAAAACGAATGGGCATTATTATGATCTAGACGTTAGTTATAGTTACCAGCCCATTCTCGTTATAACAGTCCTTATCCACACTCAACAAAGAGAGTAAATAATGGAACACAGTAAAAGAACGTCAGAGATAAACGTAAGACATCCACCCCCTGTCCCCTGTACTGTCCAAGATTCTACCCATCTCTCCCATTCTCAATTCTTGCATTCTATACTTCGGTAGGAGCGGAAACTGGAAGAAAGAAAGGCAGGGTAAAATGAGGTGGAAACGGAAAAGTGGAGGTAAAAATCCTTATGTTGACCGAATCCTGGCAACTATGATGCTACGAATGACTGAGTTGAAATACTTTTTCGGGAAGCGTTTTTAGCGAGGAGTCGCTAGTTTCCACTGAATTTTTATAAGCTCGTGTTATTTACATTTTTTCCCCTAAGACTCTCTTTTCTAAGCTTCTTTAGCGTAAACTGAAGAAGTTCTCTCGAGTATAAAATTTGGACCAAATAAAATATTTTATTTGTAATGAGGTCCACGTAAAGCTGTCGTTTTTTACGAAAAAAAAATGCGACACTAACTTCGGGTTTTTTCGTAAGAACGGGAGAAATAAAAGTGAAGGTAACTTAAGAAATATTTCTTTTGTTAACGCGTGATAGTTTTTTTATATTAATTCTTTTTCAAAAATATTTGCCTAAAGGCTGGGGGAAAAAATACGTGTTTTTTGTAAGTCTTTTTTTTTCTACTGAATACTTTCTTATTAAGAAATCACTACATGTGTAAATATAATTGGATACATTTTTAAAATACCAACTAACTGGACTCTTTTTCAAAGTATATTCTTATAAAAATGGCTTCTCAATAAGAATAAGTGATGTGTATAAAACTAATATTAAGTTATTTTTAATCATATTGAACCGATTTTTGAACGCGCGAACAAATAAAAACTGGTTATGTGCTACACATGAATGATATACATTATTAGAATTTAATCAAAAGTAGAGAGTTATAAATACAGGTTGAGAAAACTGTTAAAATACTTTTGTTTTTAGGTAGGGCATCTGTACTTATGATTTAGATAAAAAAAATATGGGAAATTCAAATATATTTTAAATAAATAGTTTAATTTGTCATTACATATATTATTCTTTATATTTGATTGGAAGAAACAATACTTCCAGGGAATCGAATTAACATTCATTAAATGTTAAATTATAAGTTCAATACAATATAAGTAATCACTATTTAAAAGATATTTACAACACTACACAGTTATATTAAATAAAAAAAATATTTTCAAACTAAGATTCTTCTTAATTTTTTTAATATTTCTTTTAAATAATTTTATTCTGTTTTATGGATACATTTACATAAATAAGATAAAGAATATTCAGTCCATACTATTTAATGAGAAATTTTATCTTTAGATTTATCAAGGATAGTAATTAAAGATTAATTAAACGTAAGCTCAATTGAGTTAAATTAGGATAATATAAACGAGATATTAGTTCTCTGAAGCATCAAATTACTGAAACTAAATTGAAAAATTAGCATACGAGGGTCTAAATTTCGATTTAGACACCAATGGAATAGTAGTTGAATTTTCAATATATTATTTATTATTGCTTGCATTTAATTATCTTCTGTGCCTCAAAAATAATTGCTTATTTATCTTTTAAAGTTTCAAAATGTACATACGTTTTGCTAAAATAAGAAATTAAGGAAAAAATGGGTTTTTTATTAGGTTTTTTGATTGAATTTGGTTAGATATCCACCGATTTTAATTTTATTTACCAATTTAATTTTTATTATTTTACTCTCATTAAATTTACATATCTACGGGTTCTAAAAAAAAGATTAAATTTATTTAATTTATCAAGAGTATGACTTATTGCGATCAGTTGACAGTTTCAAGGTTCGATTATTTAGCAGTATTGGGGGAAATGTGTAAAGCTTGTGATGGCGTTTGGTTCCTGCTTACATCTGAACCCTCTTGTCTACCTGTAATCCCGGCAAGATTTGTGGGAGAAACAGAAAAATATACAGCAATGATTTTCAATCTAATCAATTTATTAATTCTAATTGTTAATCAGACACAATACAATTCTAATTAAAGTAGATAATGTACAGTAGAGTGCGTAGGTGATATTCTGTAACACGAGGATACTACTACAGAGCCTCAACTGAATCTAAGACAGCTTAAATACGCTCAAATATAACTATGTCGCACACTAATAAACTAGCTTCTACTTAATCAAACACACAGTACCTGAACTGTTTATGCATCGGATCCTACACTGGAAACTTACAGGCGCTCTCTTCGGCTTGCTCAATGTCGTTGGCTCCACGCTCTATAATATTTAACTAATTCCCCTCCTTTTCATTCTTCCACTAACAACTAACTAGCAGACTTTATATTAACTCCTCCTTGCACACTCCAACGAATCAACTTCAGAGTGCTAACTCCAACGTGTCAACAACTCTCAAACTCTGGAAAACAGATATACCTAATTTACAAAATCACGTTTCCTCACTCGATGAAAGTTGGTTGGAATAAATATTTTCCTTAAAGAGAATTGACGGGGTTAGTAGAACCGAGTATAGATCCGTCTCAAGCTTAAGGACAGACACAAAATTAACAAGTGTATATAAAAAAACGTCTTTAAAAATAGAAAACCCACACGCATTACTTCTATTATAACTCAGACATTTATTAATGACATGGTGAGTCTATAAATTTAAAAAAGCGTGGTGTGAACTCGGTTGTCGTCCTCCAAACTTGAAGTTGGTACAAAATTAATCGATGCTTCACAAACAGCTAACATGGTACAGACAAATCTGACTTACATACACGGTCATGTATTTGAGAGTGAAACATCGGATTTATATATTAATCATGTTACTCATTCTAATTATAAAATGAATAGTTTTTAACTCTAGTGGCCAAATTATTAATTCAAGATAGACGTTAATAAAAAAAATGGACAAACATTTAATGTCTTGACAAGACTTTCAATGGTCCTTTGAGGGCTTTGATTACAAAGGTTTGCAACTAATATTTACAGGTCGGTAGATGTACACAGAAATTGTCACTGAACCCCTTCTAGACTCATTTTATTTCGAGATTATGGAACAAAGAATGTCGATATTTTTTATGTTTATCTTGAAAATTAAGCAAAAACAATCGAATTAATAAAAAAGCATGTGTTAAATAATTCGCAAAAAACCTATTGTGCAATGTAAATTTTCAGAGTGTCCGAGCTACACTCTGGATATGCTAGGATGGTACTTTTCGCCGACCCGAGACCAGCTCGGAAAAAGCCTGTAAGGGCGTAAATAACTAGTTTGATTTAGAAAAAAAATGACATTTCTCCTTTTTAACCTGCTTTCTCAACATCATCTGGTATGCTAAAACCCATAAATTTTAGTCAATTGTTCGAAAATTCTTGTCTGATGAAACGTTACAATTCCTTTCTTTCTCCAGTAATATCTGAAAGACAAAGATCCTCACTGCTTAATATGTAAATATCACGTTTTTTGTTTCCGTTGTCTGGAGATACATTGATGAGAATTCATGAAAAAGGGTGTCAACCAATTCTTCTAAGAAATAATCATCTACGAAAGGGTAATCATTGCTAAATTTCATCTCAATTCAAGTCTGTAAAATCTTAAAATGCAGTTGAAAAATCTCATTTAAACGACTAAAATGATTAAACATTAAAACATTAATTATAGCAAAATAAAAAACAAATTTTGTGTTTCACTTAAGATAAAAATAATTCCTTAAAACCACATTAGAGTAAAATATACTTGCAGAATGTATTTTCTCTTTCAAATGTTAGTTTCCTTTTCTTAAAAGTTAAATCACAGTGGTGTGGTAGCAGTATACAACAACAGTAAATTGGCCTGCTGTTGCGAAACTATGGAATTCCTTATTTTAATGAACATTCTTTGCCTACCCAAAGACTCACTAATTCCTTAATTTAAAACTTTGAGAAATAAAACTGAATCCTCCACCGAAGCTACTCCCCTTCGATTAATTTCCACAATTTAAAATATTCTAAGTCTTGCAGAAAGGGTGTTAAAATAGACAGGATATTAAAATGTTCTTTGATTTAGTAAAACAACTTAAAAGTATTTCAGTAAGTATATGTAAAATAGAAGTTCCAGAATATTTGAGGTTTTAAGTCATTGCAAAATGTTTGGGAAGTAAAAATAATATACTAGACAATTCTCGAGTTTTCAAAATGTTCAGTGTTTTTATGTAATTAAAGTTAAGAAAAATAAGTACTCCTTTTAGTACAAACATTTCTGTGCCATTTTTTTCCGATATTGTATAAGTATTTGTGTAGAAAATAAATTACTTTAAATTTTTAAGAAATTTATTGTATTGTACTGTAATTTAAATAAATAAATCCAACCTTTAAACAGTAATCGACAATACCATTAGTCCAAAACGTATCTTTATAGTTTCACGTATTTGGCTTAGTTACAATTAAACCAAAATATGAAGAAGCTATGGTTATAGTTTTTTTTAGTATCATCTAACGTATTTTTTGTTTAATATCAAATGGATAAACATTTAATTTTTCACAATATTATTTTTATGTAAATTTATGAACTAATTTTTTTTAAAGTATTTTTGCTATTGAAGCAATTTTTGTATCATGCATACATATACCTCTGAATTTAAGCCTCACAAAAGTCCGCTTCTCTACTTGTCATTTTTATTGAAGCTTTCTGATCATTAAGTTAGTTCCAGGATATATTCTCCCTCTACTAGATAAACAGATATATTCCTAAGCTTAACATTCAACTTAAGTTATACATTTATTTAAGACAAATAAAAATGTTAATTTACTGAGTACCAAATGCTCCATTTTTTTATCCGTACCTGCATTCACCAAAATTAAAATAAAAAAATAATAATTTTGAAATATTGTTCCTCTTTTTTTTTTTTCCTTTTTTTTTTTGCAATGACAAAGCACCTCAACTAGTAAACGGTTACACCAGTGTATGGGTGTCTAGGGAGTAATCCATTGTTGGAAAAAGTTTCTGCTCGGTTCCTACTCCCGTGAATTTCTAATGTTAGGATTACAGAACAAGAATAATTGCTTACAAAAAAGTTTTTAACTTTTTAGTTCCCAGTCACTTTTGCAAGAGAGTTAACTATATGCAATTAATAGAAAATAAAGTTTTGATACAGGTATATACGCGCGATTAAAATTCTTTTTCCTCATTTACGACTTTACACATGAGTAGATTTTGTATATTCTGTTGAATATTAAATTCAAATTAAAAAAGATTATTTATATATATTACTGTTCAATAGTAAATAAACTATAAATAAGTCTGTATTCCTTATCCAAACGAATGTTGATTTTTTTTTTAAATTTAAAAAATAAATTAGTGTTGCGTATTTTTACAACACTTTCAACGCAGAAATATTCTTAAAGATTAAAAGACCATAGAAAAGCTTACATATAAGTTTAGTGAAGTTATATTTCATATTTTATATACAAGTAAAGTGTGTTATAAAAATGGATGGGAAGGTGTTATATACTCAATATTTAATATTTAATGTAGCCATCTAACAGGAGCATACTTTTGCCAAATCCTGGGGAGGGGGCAAACTGTTTTCTAAAACGAATTATTATAAAGTAGAAAAACATTCGTATCCTGTAAAAAATGTATCCTGTAGCCATCAACGCAAGCTATCAAAAGAAACCACATCTAAAAGGCAAGCCAAGAAAACTTCAGAAGAATAAGAATTTTAATGCAAAAAAGAAATCAAATAAAATAGAGAATGAGCCATTATTTCATACCCTGTACATTATACCTATTTTCATTTATATATTCTGAAGCCATATTTATTTTTTATAACTTATGTAAGTTACAAATTACGTAAGTAAGTTTTGCTCACTAAAATTCCTTACATTGAATATTCGTAAATTCATTATATAAACACGTCAGTACCTATTACAGAAACTCAAGTTTAAAGTGTATATTTTTAATCTAAAGCACGTATACATAAACTAACCATTATCCAACCAAACTTAATAATTACGAGTTACATGGATATATATTAGAAAAGTTTTGTTTCCAAAATTCGAAACGTGTTTATCAAGTAAATGGGGTCTTGAAAGCAAATTACTTCAAATATTACAGTATCTATTACAAGCATAAGGTCTATAAGTACCTTTGTATACATAATAGCCTCAGATGCCATTACAAAGTATTTGGCTTTGACATTCATCTATGTATTCTTAAAACTGTAACACAATTGTAAAATACGAATTTCCTTTTTTTTGTTAAATTAAAAGACGTTAGAGCATTGAAGGAAATAAATGTATTAGTGATTCATGCAGAAGACTTTTTGCATTGCTGTAATGTTAAGAAGATTGGTTATAAAGGACTTAAATATAGTCATGCAAACATGCACTATGAAAACCGATCATGCACCAGACGTTATCAATAAAATTTCAAGTAATAATCCATTATTCGATTTATTTTTCAACTGAGGATTTTTATTTCTAATGTCTTAAGAAATTTTCTGTATTTTATTTTTACAGAAAGTTTATTTTATATCTTGGATTGGTGTATATTGAAGTAGGGTTTCAATATTGATGCTTACTGAAATTTGGCAACAAAATAGCAACAAAATGCAAACCGTTTTTTTTATAGCTATATGGTCTTTTTTGTAGTTTAAGTTATGGTTTTTTTTTTTTTTTTTTTTTTTTTTTTTTTTTTTTTTTTTTTTTTTTTTTTTTTTTTTTTGTAGACTTTATTGATTAATTTGTTGTTTTACGGATTGTAGAAACATATTTACACTGTTCCGGTGATCCCTGAGGTGTGACACAATTACTTCCAACTGACTTACGACAATGATTATAATCTGTACTTCCAAAGGAACCTTAGTTGTTAATTTCTAATGACGACTGCAACGTAAAGAGTCCGTTTTGGAAAGATTAGCAAATTAAGTGGCTGATTTGTATGAGGATGAATCACATAAATTTGTAGATCAATTCAAAACAATGATATAAACCATATTTAAAAGTAGAATGAAGTTTTGAATTTCGTGTAAAAAAGGAATTGCGAAAATTTTGGAATTGATTATATATATATATATACTTACAAAAAACATCACACCATGATAAAAAATCACTAGTAATGATTATTTTTCCCATACTGACCTAAATGTAATTCAACGAAATAAGAGTGATTAAATTTAATTTCGGTTAACATTAAACACATTTTAAATCATTTATCTGGAAAAAAAACAATGTAGAATAAAAAAATAATAATTTGAAACAGACTCAAAATTAAATCCTTATAATACTCAAAAATATAATGTAACGTAATTGGAAACCTTGGTCGTACTGAAGTTATTTATTTGTATTTCTTATATTTAATTACATTAAAGCATTGAAGATAAACGTGTCCAAAAATTTCCAGACTATTAGTTTTTTTTCTCAGAAGCATTACACAAAAATTAAATCAACACATATTCCGAAACTTGCATCAAAAAAGTGCTTACTGAAAGTACTTTGTGGAACACTTAAGTCAAATCATTCTAAATCAAATAACACTTTAATTTTCTTTACCTTTAACATCTTTTCCGCAACACTCAAAATATTTTAAATTGTAGAAATTTATCGAAGGGGAGTAACCTGGGAGGTGGATTAAGTTTTATTTCGCAAAGTCTTACTTAAAGGAATTAGCAAATCTTTGAGTACGCAAAGAATGCTCATTATACGAGGAATTTCATAGTTTTCGCAAGAGCAGACCAATTTACTGTTGCTGTGTACTGCTACCTACCCGCAGTGATTTAATACCTACGAAACCGAAACTTTAACATTTGAAAGGGAAAATACATTCTGCAAGTATATTTCAATTCTAACAGTTTTTAAGGAAGGATTTCTATCCTACGAGAAACGGAACGCTTGCGGTATATTGCAGTAATTAATATTTTAGCGTTTTATCCTTTCAGTACTTTAAATAGAAGTTTCCAAATGCGTTTAAGAAATTGTACGATTTGTTTGTGTGTGAAGGGGGATGACAAATATAACAATTATATCTCAAGACATGCCTATTTTTTGCGGGGAAAAATTACGCTTCAAGACTGAATATATTGTCTCCACCTTTTTTTGTTATTAACGGTTTCTCCACAATAATTTGATAAAACAAGAACAACAATCTAACAAGATGTTCAAAAGGAAAGGGGGAAACAAGAAATTTTATACCCCTCCCCCTCCCATACGACAGAAGAGTTCATTGAAGTAAATAGGGAAATTTTGACAGATCTCACTTTTTAGAAAATTTGCTTTGCGGGGATGTAACTCCTTTGTTCATTTTTGATGTTGTAACATCTTTCCTCTCGTTGCTGGAGATTTGTGGGAGTGATTTCAAGAAAAGGGACGGAAAAGTGTAACAGGAAGTTGGGGAAGCGCTCACTATTTAATTTGACCAATCAGCGCGCTTGGTGGTGTCTCTTCGCTACCCTCGCAGTAAAGTTCTGTTTTTTTCTCCTTCATTCGGGAGGGGCTCACCCCCACCCTGCGGTCTAAGCCGTGAGATCAGTTTTTGTTTTGTTTTCTCACTTTAGGATCAGAGAAGAGCTAAGTCCTTTAGCTGTATTTTTGTAAAGATATAACCAAGTGGGGTCCAACTCTAGTAGCTATCAAGCCACCAGCATTTTTTATATTGTTAAATTTAGCATTTCAAAGATTCTAATTCAAAAACTCGGTTTCGTTTGCGCTTGACTCTAAATCCACTTCGCACATACCAGCAAGTCTTATTAGACTTCACCAAAGATAAACTTGCGATGCTTACGCTCCATTGTCAAAGTCTGAGGGCTCACCAAACAGATTTCGACGTTATTTCACAAAATTGTACGTTACTCATGTTGGCAGAGACGTGCTTAGATAATG